>JABFEB020000002.1:3458835-3475259 GCA_019775895.2 Stomatorhinus ivindoensis | reverse complement strand
ATATGGCGGTCATTCCAGCTGGTTTAGTTGGTCATACCAGCATATGGCGGTCATTCTAACTGGTTTAGTTGGTCATATCAGCATATGGCGGTCATTCTAGCTGGTTTAGTTGTTCATACCAGCATGACCAGCTTTATAGGCTGGCCACACCAGTATGACCAACTGGTGATCCTCCCAGCGAGACCATCAAAGACTCAGGAAGCATCTTAGACTATCTTAGACAAGCTAAAACCAGCTAAAACCAGCTACTGGCATAAGCTGGTTTTTAGCTGTTTTTTTCAACAGGGTTTGCTTAGTAATTTTTTATTACCCAGAGGGATTTGGAAGCATTAGTGATCATGCCATAAGCATGTTGCAGTCAGCCTCAGTGGCTGTTCTTGTTTCCAGTTTTAACTGAACAAAAATAATAATGGTGATGAATGCACTGATGTTTGGATTCTGCATCACCACTGTCCCCTGGCTAATTATCTTTTGTATTTTTTTTCTGTTCTGTGTCCTGGGTTTGTGTTGCACTTGTACTGGACAGGTAAGTAAGCATTTATATCCAGTCTCATTGTGTAGTAGAAACCTATCCAAGCAGGGTATACAATACACTTCCTAAAGTTTTGTATGTCTTTGTATACATTTCTGTGGTGTCAGTTGGTAAAGGTGTACGCTATTTTACTTTGGACTAAAGCATCTCGCAAGCATCTGGTCTTCAGAAAGGTTTACTTGTGAATACTTGTACTTGTTATCGAGTTTAGCATGGTATTGGAGTCTGTGCTGTTGCTATTCCTTTTTGTGTATTTTACTTGAGATTGTTTGATAGCACTGTGGTACTACTAATTGCGGCTTTCAGAAAGCTTTCCTTTCTATTGGCGTCACAATACAATTGAGCACTGTATGTGCAGCCATAGAACCTGCCTTATCAGCCTGCAGACGTACCTGTTAAAAAAAGTGCTTGTACAAAGTGTGACAACATGAGAATGATGATGGTATTTTAAACATTTTTGGAAACACCTAAAAAATGCTTAAATCCTAAAAACTACAGCTACATACTCGCCATCTTTGAAGTTGGTTGGAATTATCCACATCTTTGAAGTCAGTTTGAAATTATTTGACAAGAGAGATGATCCAGTTGAAGAAGCACAAGATTTATCTCCAAATCACAATCCGAAGAACCATAATCGGGAATGCAGGCAGTAGATCATGGAGCAGGCAGCGGCAAGTGAAGAAAACTGAATCCAAATTGTTATCCAAAATCTGTCAACCATACACAGGCAGAATGTCAAGGGGTTGATAAGTGTCGAGCAGAGAAAAACCATCAAATCTAAGCCATCAACCAGGAAACGGACAGATCACACAAGAGTCATACATGGGACCAGGACAGCTACAGAAAAAAAATTCTCATTATGATGGAACACAGAACATTTCATATAGGTGAGGCTGAAAACAAGGGCCTAATGAAGTCATTAATCACAGGTGTGCTGATAATCCAGGGTGGTGGGGCTTAGTAAGAATGGGCGTGTCTGCATGCAGGTGTTAAAGGAATACTGGGAGTAGATAGCCTCATTTTCAACGCCTAGTCCTACTGTACTGGCAGATAATGAGCTTTTTGTGCTTGTTTCCCAATCCAGTCCTCGAGGACCTGCAGACAGTTCATGTTTTTGCTCCTCCGGGACCCACGTGATGGTACATGTTTTTGCTCCCTCCCAGCTCCCCCCCCACAGGCCCCGCCTACCAATATTTTACCTCTGCATGGAAGTGAGGGCATTGAGATTATGTTAGATTATGTCACAGATGGAGGCCAACCTGAGTCACATGAAGAAAATGGAATTCAAATGGGAATTCAGCAGTGAAGTTACTGCTGCAAGCTTGCCTTAAGTGTCGGTGCAGAAGGAGCCAGACAGGGAGCAGAGAGGGAGCAAAAACATGAACTGTCTGCAGGTCCTCGAGGACTGGGTTCGGCAGCACTGGTATAACTATAGATCCATCTCTGCTTGTTATCTCTTGAATTTATAGTAATGGAAGAGAAGCTTTACAGGATCAGGCAAAGAAAACACTGAGTAATTAATGTGGGGAAAGAAATGTGGTTAAAAAGAAATGGTAAACTGGCTAAAAAGCTAACCCAGCGTTTCCTAGTCCTGTCCTCGGGGACCTGCTGACTTGTCTGTTTTTGCTCTCTTCTAGCTCCTGGTAGCAAAAACGTGGACTGTCTTGTAGGGAGCTGGGAGAGAGCAAAAACGTGGATGATCTGTGGGTCCCCAAGGACCAGACTGAGAAACCCTGAGCTTACTTTAGGCCCGACGGCGCGTCCTTTAATGTCCTTCCGTTTTTTTCCGTTTCAGACATGCGGATATTTGTCGCCATCGTTGGCAATCAGTCTTCCTGACAGCTTCTGTGAGAAATGTGTGACTGTTTTTCAGTTGCATGGATAGACACGGCCTCTGGTCCCGCATCGACTGGCCTGACGTGCTTAGCTGTTCATTCGCGGCTGACGTGCGTAGCTGTTTGAGCAGTATCAACCTGACTGGATGGGATTGTTCTTTGTAGATATTTGGTCAGGACAGGTGTGTTTGCTTTTTGGAAAGGGCTCCTGTGAGAAGCTGAATGGGACAGATGTACTGCAAACTACAATTACTATTAACACTTTTGAGGAAGATGAACTTAGAAGCCCATGCATAGCATGATTATGAATGCTGATTAACCAAATTGCTAATTTTTCAAATTATACATTTAGAACTAATCAATACCCGTGTTTCAGTACTTGCTTCATCACAAGGATAAAAGTGCCTTTAAGGTTAGTGAGAAACATTTGAGAGATCCAGGGCTATTTTGAACTTGAGCTGTAGACTTTGGCCTTGATGGTCTAACTATGGCCACGTTTCAGTGCTGCCACAGGGAGGATTAAGTTGTAGATGCATAGCAGAGTTTGCCATTAGTTTTTGCCATATGACCCCTGAACACCTATAAGGAAACAACCTGTTAAGGTATGTGGTCATTGTTTGATTAATTTAGGTGTTTTTCTGAAGAACTAAGGGACATCTGTACCTGCTAGTGGTGTGTGTGAATATTTTATTCATTAATGGTTTTCTCCTGGAAACCTTTGCAAATATCCCTTGTTATTCACTTAGTATCACTAAGTTGCCTCCAAATTCTGCAATCGTGACTTGATTTTTTCCTCCTCTGACCTGGTTTTTCGCTGTGCCCATCTGTTCCTGACTAGTTAACCACTCTTTCAGTGGTTTTCATCTACATGATTATCGATTCCTGGGATTCAGCCGGAGACCCTCCGGTACATTATGCTGGATATACGGGTAGTGATTGATGGATTATTGGTATAGAGTAGTGGTTTTGGTTTACGTAATATTTATACATTTGTATGTTTTGTTGTTCCTATCACCGATCCATTTCTTCATTTCTGTGTCATTCCCCGAAGTAATGCATGACAAAAGGATATCATAAGCATGTTAGCTATTTTTTATACCCTAGAGTAGGGGTGGCCAATCTTATCTACAACGGGCCGGTGTGTGTGCAGGTGTTTGGGGTAACCTTTAGGTCAGCTGTTCAAACCCAGGTGTGAGGACTCTTCAGCCAATCAGTCCTCTAATTAGTGACCTAATTAGGGAGTTGCAGTGAAAACCTGCATACACACTGGCCCTTTCTGGATAAGATTGGTCACCTCTGCCCATGAAGAACAGGGGGTTATGGGGAGTAGTGAATTTCACTTGTATGGTCGATTTTTTTTGGACTTAGTAACATAATCATCTGGAGTGGCAGTTTTTGCATTGTTTTTCAGAAACATTATGTGGCTTGTTATTTTGTCTATAAAATTATGAGTCAGGAGGCCTCCAGGTTTGCATCAGCTTCTTAATCTGGAACTCCCGCGAACTGACTGGAATCCAACCTGGCAAGATGCATCAGAAGCACAACCGTACCATAGGTTTGCTGCTAATGGGCATGGATGTACTCTGACTGTTGTGGCTGGCTGGGAAAAAAAAAACAGGATTGTTTGGGGTCAAAGTTGCTTTTGTTTATCTCAAAGGTGCCAGTGTCGATGCTTTCTTTCCAAATAAATGTTCTTGACTCTAAATAGGCCAGATGTTAAAAAAACACAACATAATACCACCTGTCACCTGAAAAATTGTAGCCTTTGTTTTGCGCTCCAGAAGAATGAATGACAGAGTTTCAGACAGGATATCACAATCATACTGGCCTCCATTAATGATGCCAATAAAGCTACCATATTCCTACCGGTCATTTTTAATCACAAAAGATACATCGCAATTCAGCCCTTGTACATAAGACTAAAAACACCACAGCCTGCCAAACTGATTCATGACAACCTCAGTTAGATAATATTCTCCACATTTTTTTATCTAACCCCTAGATTTTTGTTTGCAATTTCACATCCCTAAGACAACAGATCGTAAATCACTGAGGGGCTTGCGTAAACAGGCAGCTGAACTAGCACAAAATGGTGAATTGTGGGAGGGGTGTTCTAGGTGTTCATCATAGCCTGGGCAGTGAATGAGGGAGTGATTAACAAAAGCATAGCACAGCGATCGCCCTAAACATTCACATTTCATCCTCACATTGTTTCTTGTTGGGCCTGTATTATTAGGCTCTGTGCTTAGGCTTTTGTAGAAACGGATGTGTGCCCTGTGGGAAAGAGATGGAATGAGGACTTCATTGGGTGGACAGTAAAACTTAAATGGACCTGCCTTGCAGGCATGTCGACTTTGTGCTTTCTCTGCTCGGAAGTACACTGACATGCATGAAGAAATGGACTCGTCAGCAGAACCTTAGCTTCCCGAATTGGGGTTTATGCGTTTTCATTTAGGGGGATTCTCCCACAATGCACTGCTCATTCACTATGTATTGTTCACTAGACATGCTGAAGTGCTCTCGATTTTTTCTTTTTTTCTTTGCGCTCTGTCAGTTTAATTTGGATTTTGCTCTCGGCTGCTGCTCACTGTCTGCTCTGTGTGAGTGCATGTTGCGTGAGTGCATGTTGCGTGAGTGCATGTTGCGTGAGTGCATGTTGCGTGAGTGCATGTTGCGTGAGTGAATGTTGCGTGAGTGAATGTTGCGTGATTGCATGTTGTGTGATTGCATGTTGCACAATGTACTGGTGCCCTCACCTGGATTCTTTCTTGTTTTGTGTCTGTCCCCTCCAGGATAGGCTCCAGATCCCCCTATGACCCCAAATACGATGAAGCCATTTCAGATAATGAGGAGATGGATGCAATCATAAAACTAATATAGCCTGTAGTCTTGTATTTTGGTTACTAATTGTTAAGGTTAGGGCTGAGTTAAGGTTATCATAGTTAGGATTATGATTATGTGTTTCTGAGAATGTGGGCGAGCATGTGCGCAGAGTACATGTACGAGTCTGTGAGATCAATGTCTTGCAGGTCGCATTAAAGGACCATAATCCTGCTGGATTGCACGGGCCAAGGAGAGCCCTTATCTGCACTACAACAAACACGCCCATCCAGCTCCAGGAAATTGAAACACAATGCATAAAGGACTTAAGGGCTGCACACTTGTGTGAGCTGAAGCTGGATGCGTCTTTACTCGTAAGGGGAGTGAAGGCATCGGTGGGCTGCCTAGTGCGTTATCTCGGTAAGCGCCACACATCTCGCCTGCTCAGTGCCCGACTTGGAGCATAACATGGCTTTATCCTGCACCTTTTTTGGCCGTTAAGTGTTCCCGTTATGATCAGGCCACTTGCACTGGTGTAATGTGCAACGTTGGGGTCATTGTGTTTGCAGAGCATGTGTTACTGGTTTGGAATGAAAGTGACGTAGGAGTGTGTGATGTGTTGGGTCAGAGTCTTTGGGGCATATGATGGCACAATATTAAGCGAAGGCTCTTGGCTTTTTTTGCATGTTATGGAAGACCATTGTTATTGCAGGGCTGCAGCCAGTAGGAAAGGGTACAGTGTGCTTGTCTCTTGTTCTTGGTTTAAATCAATTGCAAATTTTACAGGTAAATGCTGGAGCCACCATTGTCCTTAAGGAGAAGATACCTTTCTCAGTTCTGTAGCTTATCCTTCCCAAACTTTTGCGTTCTCATTTGTGCCCTGGATACAGCAGGGTGTTTTTTTATTCTACACTCCATTTCTCCATAGAGCATGCTATATCTCTATGTTTCACTTACCTTCTCCCACCACGATTGCATGTCCTGCTGCAGCAGGTCCACCCTGAGTACAGCAGCAACATGATATTTTCGTGCTCCACTGGCATTTGTCTTGTAGGACACGCAGGGTAACATCTTCTAGTGCAGCAGTACACAGTCATGTACAATTCATGACTCGAGTGTGTAGCCATTCTAGCGCAAGTACAGCAGAGGTGTTTCTTGAGTGGTATGAAATTGAACTGGAGTTTCCACATGAAAGGCACTGCCTGTCCTATGCTGAGTATTAGATGTGACACTGTGTCTGCATTCAGCCGTGCACGTTCTCTGCAGGCTGACAAATCATGACAAATATCATTTGATGAAAAAGTTCTCGCAACGTTAGTTTGAGGTTCAGGCAGCACCTCTAGTGTACTAGAGACAGGGCTTAATTTGTAGGAAGCCCCTCCAGTAAGACGGAGCATTTAAACCATGTGGTGAACTGTGGTAGCAGAGCAGGGATATGTTAGTGACATGTGCACGTAGCAATATATCATGTGGACAAAATTTAGCCTTAAGTGGTTAGAAGCATTTATACTAATAAGAGCTAGTAATAGCAGGTGCAGGGCAGATAAGGGCATTGACTGGTGGAAAGTGTAAAAACCAGACCAAAACACTTCATATTCAATTTGCCATTTCTTTGTCCAGGAGTGACAGATTTAAATATATTGTTCAGGAAAACGAAGGATATTTCTTACTTTCCCTCCAACCTGTTCATTATTATTTCTTTCAAAAACTGTACTGAAATTATCTGTTGAAATGCAGAGATTTTTCGGTTCGGTTCAACAAATAAATTGCCCAATTTCACCCTCAATTTTCTTGTAGAAGCCAACATGAACGGTGATAAACTATGTAGCAAAGTACAGTTTGAGAAACTAAAGTTTTCAGGAGATCAGTAGCAAAATCAACATGAAACATTCAGCTTAGTAAATTCATCCTGGGCCACTTTACAGTTATTAACGGCCAGTACTTAATGAAAGCTAGAATACTGGGCTAGGAAGTTAGGTTGATAATTTAACTACAATGGGATAAATTGTAAGTATGTGAACATGGGTTGACCTACAATATTGTTGAATGGTCAAATCAAACTGGATCTGTTCTTTACCTTTGTAGTATGGTTAGAGAACAGTATTTTGACCTATGACCTATTGTTTCCTGACACAGAAGACCAATATTTTCTCTGACAACACTACAAGTTTGACCAAAAGTGTGTCTCCTCCCATTTGGCAGTCTGTTATGGGTGTTCCCCCGGGCCTTTACGATGCATCAGTGATTGGCTTGTGGCTGGAATGGGATGTAATTATTCCCTTGACACAGAATGGAACTTTCCTGAGATGAGGTCAACAACTCTCCAAAATGCCCAGGCTTACGTGAGACTGTAGTGAGAGAGTTCCCGTTTCAGAGACTAAGCAGTGTTTTGATGACCGGAGGTTTTTTTTTTTTTATCAGAACCTTCTTAATACTTTTTTATGGTCTGGTGCTGGTGTCATTCATGCTTAGAATTGAAAGCTTACTGCTACAGCATCTGTTTGCTCTGAGGATATGTGTGTTTTTTTGTGATTTGAAAATTAGTTCTTCTGAGGCTGGTATACTGTGTGACAGAGATATAAACGTACACGCAAGAGCGGTTAACAGGTGTGTATGTGGTGAACGACAGTGTACGATCGAATTTGCAACCAGCATATGCTCAGATGTGTTAGTGGTCTGTAATCAGGCGTGTGATGTATGTCCATCCAAGTATATAACAGCTAATTTTATTGGCACATGCAACTGAATCAAACACTAAGTTCACACTCCCTCACTGGCTTTGCAGCGGCGTTGGCTATGACCGCCGATCTCGTTCAGGATGTAACAGAGGGGTTCCAGCATCCCCACCAAGCATCTGCCCTCTGTAATTTAATTCCTCTTAATAGTGAAGTGCTGTGGGACAGATGGCCCACGAGCAATATGCATATCCTATTCCTCTGAGTGCTGGGACACTTTAGCCGAGGGATTCAGGGTGGTGGAGCTGCGTGCTTAAATATTTATAATGCATGTGTGTTACTGGCCAGAGGGTTTGAACAACATCTGTGTTATTATCATAATACTGATAGTAGAAATGTCAGTGTTGACATTATTATCATCATTTTTATAATTATCACCAACGATCATGCTATACATGCGACCACACTAAGGCGTAATTCCCCGCTAACCGACTTAGCACCACGGTCCACGGTAGCGTCACCTTGTCTCTTCTGCATGGTTTGGGGATTTTGTCACAGGGGAAGATACGTGTTACGCTTTTGATGTTAAGGACCGAAAAAACTTATGTGTGCTGCCAAGTATCTTCTCAGTCAAACAGGTATAGGCCAAGCGTGTAGGACTGTATTGTTACAAACTACTCAGCAAAACAGGTGAAGCCAATCATTTGGTTTTTAGCATTTCGCTATTATCCTGAAATCCATTTGAGCTGATCAAGAAGAAATAATCATTTAGCACTCTGCCATTAAGTACCTCTCCAACATATCGATTTGCACTATTACAAATGAGCAAGCGCTAATTTTTATCTTTGCTTTTACCAGAAAATAACTAAGATTATTTCGGTACAAATCTATCAACATTTTGACCTTTATTTGTATTGGTGTGAACCTGATAGCGTAATGGTGTATTTAATGAGAGCAGAATCCGTTTTTGGCCTGCCTATTTCAGGCAGTGATGGGGAAAAAGTGGCAGAGACAACTCTTCGGGCTAATTGGTTTAATATGTGCTGCCTGACATAGGCAGCGCTACACAGTACTGCAAAGGTTTTCATCATTAAGTGTGTATAATTCGTATTTACATCCATTAGCAGTATGCATGTTGGGCTGCTTAGTGAAAGAGGAGGAAAATACAGGCATAGAGAGAGAGAGAGAGAGAGAGAGAGAGAGATAATGTGTGGAGGAGGGTACTCCTAGCTTCAATGCTGAAACTGACAGATACGGAAACAGTAAATTAAACAGCCCACGTAGCTAATTATGTATATACCGAAATAACCCATTATAAGCTGAGCTTATTGGCTAATTATGAGTGATATTTAAGGAAGTTTACTTGTCGTCAGGCTGTTGTTTCTTTAGTGCAGCCCATAGAGATCAGTGTGCTTTACTTATAAAAGTAATGAGTCATTGTATTTGGTTGTCATGAAATTAAAAAAGGATGCACTCTGCCCCCCCATGCACTGGCATTTCGTAGAGTTACCCTTTCCTTGTGGAATATTGTGGAATAGGTTCCAGCTCCTACCTCTTCGTGAACTTGTACTGGATAAGTGATTTGGAAGCTTCATGTATGTATTAATGTGTCTCATAACTGACTCCCTGAGAAGTGAAATAATTCATGTTCTTTGCTGATTAAATTTGCTGCCTATGCACAAATATTTCACATCTTCCCATATACATCTCCCATTCTGTGTAAAGTTCAAAGAACAAATTCTCTTTTCAGAAGGTGACTCGTATTGACAAATGCAGATAGGCCTGGAGGGTAGTGTTACGGCTGGGAAAAGATCCTCTTCTCTTGCAAGCAATCATAGCTGATCTGCGAGAAAACAAAGGCTGCAAGTTGAGATGTGTTAATTCAGGACATATTGTTAGTCAGATGAGGGATCTGTTCTTGCATATATATATATATATATACAGTATATATATACACACACACACACACACACTTTCTTCTGCAGTCAATTTGCAATTCCAGAAATCAAATACAGACGTTTCCCGGGTTACGATGGGGTTCCGATAAATCTATCATAAGGCAAAAAAATAGCAAGGCGAAAATGCATTTTAATACAGTACATCTACCCTAACAAACATCATGTCCTAGCCTAACCTACCTTAAACATGCTTAGAACACTTACATTAAGCTACAGCTGGGCAGAATGATTAACACAAAGCCTATTTTTATAATAAAGTGCTTAATGTCTCATAACTTATTGAATAATACATTGAAAGTGAAAAACAGAATGTAGTTGGAATAATCATCGTAAAGTTGAAATGTTGTAGCATGGACCATCGTAACCTGAGGAGTGTCTGTAGTTGTACAAATATTATAATCTTATGGCTATAGATGTAGTGTCTGCTCCTATTGGTGGGGTCAGTGCTGTTGCATACGAATGGTGGTATTTGTGGGAACCACACTCCTGTCTAGTACTGGTGGAAGCGGTTACTGCTGGTATATGTCACTTATCATCAAAGGCGCTTAAGATGATGGCTTGTAAGGCTGTGCTCTATATGCTTAAGGACTCCATCCTTTCTTGGTGGATCCTAGTTTTGGTCCTTCAGATGTTTTCTGTGTACCTGGTGATTGTGGCAAAAGTGGTAAATGGTGGTCTGCCGTCGTGGCAGTCTGGATCAGCTAGCAGATGTTATGCAAACAATAGTGTCTAATGGTGGTCTGCCATCGTGGCAGTCTGGACCAGCTAGCAGACGTTATGCAAACAGCAGTGTGTAGGCAGGGACTTGGTAACCCCATTTTGATGTTTTTTGCATCAAATTCTCTGGTGCGATGATGATCAAAGACTAATGTTTTGTTTATATGGGTGTGATGACATGGGAGAAGACTGTATCAACATAGCTTAAAAAGATCTGCTTTCTTGAGAGGGGAACTGTCGGTGGCATGTCAGGAATGCTGATTAGCTGTGCGTATGTTTTGATTGTTTGACTGAAGGCTTTGAGGCCGTCGGATTTGTCGACACCCTGCTGATGTATTGTTCAGTCTTCCACACAACGGACTTTCAACGTTCTCTGCGTTTTGGGTTTGATTTTGCCCGCGGCCATATGAGGTTGAAGGAGTTGCCATCCAGATGATGATCAAGGCTGATACCATCTGCCTTGTGACGAGAACTCCTGGTGAAGAATTTGAGACTCTTGCTAGAAGCATATTAGAAATGACCGGGGTTAAGATTCAGTTATCTACTTCATATAGTCCAAGGCTTTTGTTAGTCTGTCTCCTTGAAACGTGGAGAAGCTTGGAAGTCTGGGATGGACAAGCAACATACTGAGCAGTAGGGCACCGGAGGGGTGTGTAGACTGTGTGCAGTAAGGCAGTCCTCAGACCTTCACCCTGTTTTCACACTCATCCCTACTCTAGTCCAATAGATTGAAGTGGCATTAGTAGACAATGAGGATGCACTGGGTTTTTACTCACTTAGTTGATTCCTCTCCCGAGACTGACCTGTAAGACAGCCAGTATTTTTAGTTTTATTTCTGTAGTCCTTTGCCTTGGCTATGGATTACCCAGTTATTGTACGTTTCCAATGAGGAGCCTTGATTAAATCTCTGTACCAATTCCATTACACTGAACAGATTAATGAGTAAGTTTATACAAATCTATCAGTATCCTAGTTTAAAATGACATTGAGCTGGAGGTAGCTTAGTGGTTAGAGGAGCAGACTGGTGAGAGAAGTTACTTTTCCTAAAGGGCTGCTATTGGTGAGCAAGGTATTTAACCTGAGTAACTTTGCAAAGAGTCTCACTACAGTGAAGTAGATAAAATTGAATTTTTCATTCAATAAAAACGACTGCTGCCAATTTTTCTTTTTTAAAAAAGGAGGAAAATAATGGCATAAATTGGGTTTAAGTGCACTGGAGGGAGTCCTATTCTAGGACTGCAGACAAATGTGCATAGTACAGTACAGGACATGCTGTGTGTCTGTGTTGTGTGCGGGGTGTATGAAAGGATTACAGGGAAAAGGTGATGAGAATTGAACAAAGGCAAATCATCGGGCAGCGAAAGGTACAGCCACCTCTGAAAGGGCCGGGACACTTAAAAAAAATAAAAGAGTACAATTGGCGGAGGGATGGAGGGACCATTACCAGCAGGAGATAAAAAGGGAGGGGAGAGGAACGCAGGGAATGATATGGAGGGGTGAGATCAAACAGGATGTTATGATGGGTACTGGTCGGTGATTAGGT
Organism: Stomatorhinus ivindoensis; assembly: GCA_019775895.2. Lineage (NCBI taxonomy): Eukaryota > Metazoa > Chordata > Actinopteri > Osteoglossiformes > Mormyridae > Stomatorhinus > Stomatorhinus ivindoensis. Next base: position 3,463,179 of record JABFEB020000002.1, on the reverse strand, counting down.
GGTGCAGAGAGAGGGCTGTGTGTGTGCCGGGCCAGACCAGTATTTCTCAATCCAGATCTCGGAGACCCCCCAGAGAGTTTACATTTTTTTCTCTCCCAATTTCACTGGGAGATGGGAGAGTGCAAAAATATGGAAAGTTTGGGGTTCCCCGAGAACTGGTTTGAGAAACATCTGGCTAGACAATAGACCTCTACTTAAATTTGGTCTTTGGGGAAATTTGGTCTTCGGCTATCCCCTCGGACTCAGCTGCTGGGACCCAAGTGTCTCATGGTGCTGCGTGACGCTTTTCAGAGAAGTGGAATCCTTGCTTCATTTTGTGTCCATTTCCATGTTTTTGGGGTGGACTTATCACTCAGAGGCTGATACTGTCAAGCTTTCGTAACGTTCATGTGCACCCGCCCTTTAATATATCAGAGAATGTCTGACCTGAGACCACGTTAGTAAAAGCAATTTATGCTTTTGTATCAGAGCCAGATCATGCTTGGTCTAGCAGCGTAAATGACAGGGTGTGGCTCCATTCGTCACTCGTGGTCTAGCAGAACAAGGCAGTAGGGCCCATGGTCAGGCATTAAGAGCGAGCTTTTTGTTCATATAGCGCAGTGCTCAAAGACAATTAAATGTACAGCTTAGATTTGTGGCCTCCAAATAATGTCATGCGCACCTAGTGAGGGAACATCTCCCTTCAGTCTTTTGATGTATATAGTGAGTATATTTTCTGGTTCCTAGTAAGACTTAATAGCTTTTACTGTCTTATGGTCACCTCTGAGACCTAATGCTGGGTTGGCATATGGGATTTTCAGAGAGGGTTTTCACTCTTAAGGAGCTTGTCGAGTGACTGCAGTCAATTACTGAGCATATTAATGCCCATATTCATTTTTAATGAAGTAGTCATCAGCAGTCAGTGAGATAAAATAACACACAGACGCCAGCTCCAACTCGCTTAGTATATGCATGTATATGTTTTTTTTCCAAATTAAGGTTGATTATGACTATAAATATATGTGTGTGTCTGTGTGTGTGTATACAGTGTGTCTATAAGTATATATATATATATGTAAATGTGAAAATTATATTCCATAATAATCTGATTATATTTGCATGTCTGTCTTTTTCTCTTGTAAGATCGACATGCACATATACCGATAAATATCTGAAAATACTAAGTAAACTGTAAATGTACCTTTTTCTTTCCTGTATACCTTAAATCTACATAGATATAAAAGCCCATACACATCTCACACTTGCTGCAAAGTGAAAATTTGAGGGAAGAGTTATAGATTTGTACTAGACAAAGGATCCCTTAGGATGGGTTGTTAACAACAATCTGGAGTTCCGTAATTTTAACATCTTTCTCGCTTCTCTGTTGCTGAGGTGGGACGATGTCATAATTAGTGTTGTTTGCAAACATGCATTCCAACAGAGATTTAAATTGTTTCCAACTGAGTCAATTAAATTGTAGGCCTCTTGCTCATTTCATTGACAGTGTGGCTGAAAGACAAACTCGCTTTCTCACCTTGAGGAAGACCATTTGATGTGACGAGGGGGAAGTGCTTATAGAAGAATTTTTCATCTCATCATCTGGGGATGTGCCACTTTTCCAGACCTCTTTTTAAAAAAGACAGTCTCATTTAATTAGATGTGATTGGTTTTGGATATTTGCACATTAGTCCTCTTGATTCTATTTACATGTTTAAGCACCTCGTTTTTTGAATGGCGTGTCTTTTGAGTAGATGTGTACATGCTTTTAGAATGATGCCCGAAGGCCTGTCAGCTCACAACTGGGGGACTGGGCATACTGGTGTTTACAGGCCGCAGCTGTAGGTCTTTGTTTTCTGTTTGGATGGACTTTTACCAAACAAGCAGCATTGCGTCAGGTTAGAACCATGAGTCCCAAGTTACAAACAGGTGAGTATTATTTGACGGAGTGGGTGGCAGCGGGGTCTTGCCTGCGTGATCAGTATTCTATTCTTTGCTTCTCGGTACTTTCGCTCGTATTCTGAGGATGGGGGGCAACAGCCGGCAACCGTGGAAGTCAGGGTTTCTGGTCCAGTATTTCTGGATGCTGTGATGCTTGCGCCCCATCCAGGGACATATAGCTTTTATTTGGCAGCTGTGTCCACAGAGCAATATGCACTCATGTTTTGCTGTAGCGAAGATTGATGGACCCATTTTGGGATGTGAAGGAGCCTAGGTACTGTAACAGAGAAGCAATTGGCTTATCTAAGGTGACATCCTTTTGCAGGTAATGTGTGTAATATTCAAGCTCTCTTCTCCTTAGTGTTTTGTGGCGGAGTCTCTTGGGAGTTTTAGAACATCCCTTACAGTCACAATATCAACAGAGATAATCTGTTTTATCGGAGTTCTGCTTCGTGAAGATTAATCTTTTAAACTAAGGTGAAATCAACCATTCAGAGCCATCTTCCCTTGAGATTCGTCTTTGCTTACATTATCAGCTCCATTCATTCCCTTTCAGCAAAGGCCCATGAAATCAGTCAGATAAAACCAGATTTTGGTGCGCATGATGTCACCGGATTAGTGGAGGCTGGCTCCCAGTACCAGGTGTGTACAGGGGAGGTTGAAAAAACCAGTTCCATTGGGACAGTAACCATGACGACGGTCCTCCCCATAGGCTGAAGGTTACATCAAGCCACACCCCTCTCCAAATCTGGACCTGGTCCCTATAATGATGTTTCCAGGGAGCTTATTATCACATCTCTTTGTGGTCCATTGTGATGTTTTTGGAGGGGGGGGGGGCTTGGAAATTTCTTGGGGGGTTAATGTCTGGCGTGCTGGATTCTTAAATACAAGGTTTGTGGGATCTCTCGCTGCACAGGTATTGCAGTTGCTGTATTATTTTTATCGTCATTACTTGCTGGTGATGGATACTGGCAGCGCATGCATAGCTCAAGGCTTATTGTTTTGGTAAAACCTCGTGCTGACCCACTGCAGGCCAAGAAGCCCCTGCCACCCCCCCAATCTGTAGTTTTTCCTCTGGCTGTCGCTGTTCTCTCTCAGCCCCAGTGCACAGCTTCACAGCTGAGGTACGAGACCCGGGGAGCAGAGCTGACTGTGCTGAGACTGTGTCTGCCCTATTCTTTATCCCTTTCCCCTTTTTTCTAAAGATGGTCCAAAAAGGACACAGGGTACGGAAGAAGAATTATTCCCAGGTGAGCTGTCTTTAATCAGGCCAGAGATGACCCTCTCTCCATCAGGCTCTCCCTGATATAAAATACAAAGAGAGCCCAGATCAGGATCAAGGGTAATAAGAACATAACAAGTGACCTCTGTAGTGTCCCGTAGCTGCCTTTTGAAGGACCGTCTGTCAGCGGACGACCTTGCGTTCCTGTGTTTCGTTTGCACCTGAGTGGCTGCAGGATATCATGGCAGACATTTCAGGAGTTTTTGCAAAAAACCTATCAATGATGTATTTGTGAGCACTGAAGCTCTTATAAATTTACACAATAATGCGAATGGTTAATAGGCACGTAACACTAACACAAACCGCAATTTATCAACCCCTTTTCCCAAATGCAAGGATATTTGTTGATAATGCAACAAATGCGATGCTGCCGGCATTTAAGCCGCGGGCCAGCTGCTGTCGTAAATAGAATACGTGCCGTGCGTTTTGTGAGCGAGACCGAGAGCAGACCTGCGGGGCCCCCGCTCGCCATGAGAGGACGCGAGGGTCAGGGGAGGATCGCGATCGCTGTTCTGGCCTCACGAGTATCTGTGTAAACTGGAAAAGATGGGAGAGATGAAAAAGCAATCTGGACAAGGGGCGGAAGCTGGTCCTTATGGGAGCATAGAAGCCTGTTAGGACACAGCCCATCTCCGGCCCGCGGGCGCGATGAGAGCAGCGAAAACACTACAGCCTCCTGAAAACAATCCACCCCCCCAGCCCGGGTCCTGTCATGCCCTCTCTCCTCACTCCCTGTTCTCTGTCTATGTGACAATTACCAAATTGAGGACAAGTGATCAAGCGAATATTTTGACTGAGAAAAAACTAGTATGTAGGCTGCGTTTTTATATGCCATGTGTTAAAAACTCTTGATCATAATGTCAGAAAGAATTCAGCATGGTGTCAGTCCCTGGTGGTGATAGCTGTGTGCCCCCACCCCAAGGCAAAAGGTGGCCAAGCTGAGCTGGGGATTAGGAAGGAGAGAGGAGCATCTCCAGCTTGGTGGGGAGCTGGCAGCTCAGCGTACACAGACCGACTCCAGCAGTCTGTAATGTTGTTGTTCCTCCTGTCAGCTTGGGAAAACAAGGCGGGGCTAACCATCATGGGACAGGGGAGGGACACATACACACACACACACACACACACGCACACGCACATGCACACAC
>JABFEB020000002.1:3374813-3391923 GCA_019775895.2 Stomatorhinus ivindoensis | reverse complement strand
CGACTGTACTTTCCTGTGCTGCCTAAGGTTCACGCAGCGCTGACTGTACTTACCTGTGCTGCCTAAGGTTGACGCAGCGCCGACTGTACTTACCTGTGCTACCTAAGGTTGACGCAGCGCTGACTGTACTTACCTGTGCTGCCTAAGGTTGATGCAGCGCCGACTGTACTTACCTGTGCTACCTAAGGTTGATGTAGCGCCGACTGTACTTACCTGTGCTGCCTAAGGTTGACGCAGCGCATTTGTTTTTTTGCTTAAATCTCAGGTTGAAAACCGCACCAATAGGTGCTACAATGAGTGTTACTATGACTGGCGTGTCTCACGGTAAACACAGAATGACCTTTCACCACAGGCGCAGGAGTCATGCCATTCTCCCAGCAGGCATTTGTCGCTTGAGAAAAGAATAATACCATTGGACTAAGTATTATTGGGTAAGAGTTCAGTGTTTCATGAATCAAATACTGAATTATAATGGGTTGAAACCGGAGGCAGACTACCTCTCTGAGTGCTTCCTTAATGCATAAGGAACCTGATTTCGTACATGTGTTGGCATCATGGGATTTAATTTTTTTTTTAAATGGACAAGGTGTTTTATACATGAAGTGTTCTATACTTGTAGGCTGAACATGTTCTTATTGTTTTGGGCTGGAAGAGTTTTGGAAAAATGGTAATACATTGACTGAGTCATATCCTGCAGGACGGGCATCAGCCGACCAACCTGTAACAATAATGGCACCTTAAAGTACCCTTAGCGTTTCTGCGGAGGTGAAGTGAGTGCTGAAGCTGTGCTTGGGTATAAACTCTTAATGCCGCAATGACTACCCATGGTATTTATAGTGCCTCAAATGCTTCCTGTTTCCTTAGCCCTTTAAAAACAGCGCTTTCTGAGGAAAAAAAGAAAAGATTCTCAAAGGGCACGGCGAAGATGATGCCTAGCTGCCGTAAAAATTTAATGGCGCCTCTTTGACGATTACGAGGTCCATAATTTGGGTGTTGAGTCAGGTGGCATATTTCAGGTGTGACAGCTGCTTTACGAGCACTGCAAAAAAAAAAAAAAAAAAAAGTTAACTGAGCCCCAGGGTACTTTGCTGTAAGGATTGTTTGTGAGCAGTCAGAACAAAGGACAGTCCATAATCAAAGTGATGTGGCACATGGTCAGTCCATAATCAAAGTGATGTGGCACATGGTCAGTCCATAATCAAAGTGATGTGGCACGTGGTCAGTAGAGGATGCCAGCTATGGGCATGGCAGGCCTTGGGGAGCTGGATGCCAATGTATGTTGTGTTTATGTCCCTATGCCTCTGTCTTAATATCACTCTCCAGTTTTATTTGTGTGTGCTTCACTGTGTTTTTGTTTGTGTGTTCAAACACTCCATATGCGACTGCTCTCATACCGCTGTGCTGATTCAGAAGTTGACCTCCAAGGCCAACTCCCAGAACTTTGTAAATGGTCTCTGCACCTCCTGTGCTTTTGGGTATTTTCAGCACTGTAATGGTACTACAGCAAAGTCCCATCCATGGTGTTATACTGTAGGGTAGCACATGACTCTGTGTTCTGCTCCAGAGCTTGGCTGCATGTTACAGTGTCACTGTCATTCTGATTGATTGTCTGCTGTTTTTTATACTTGATGATAAAGGTTCTACCTCAGCAAACGTTTGATTAGTCTCGTTGGCAGCTTGGACCAAAAGCCAAAAATTGCTCGATAAAAAGGGCGATCCCCTCTTAAAAGAGGATGCAGGGCTCAGATTGGGCCCAAGTAGGTTCCACCCCATGAAACAAGCTCTCTCTTCAGAGGGAGTGACCAAATTTTAAGCCTTTCCTAAATGTTTGATGGTGGATACCATCTTCTCTCAGACAAAAAGTGAAGGTTCCTGCCTTGAGACATTCCCTCTTCATCATGGCTGCGGCACATGGCGGAAGCAGACTTACCCCACAGCACGAAGGAGCACAGTACAGCGGTTTGCCAGCCATGTGCAGGGGGGACCTTCTCAGCTCTGCCAGCAACCTTGCCAAGGAGAGGGACTCTGTCCAATTCTCACCCCGCACTCACCTCGACAGCAACTTTGTCAACAGCAACCTACAAACCTCTAAGTAACCTTCAGCTTTCTACTTAACTTCCTGAACAGCCGAGTGGCCTCTAGCCTTTCTGCTGAAATCACAAAAGTGTATCCATTCATTTGGGATAATTCATGAAAAAACTGCAGCTACTGAAGTCAGGCATTTTTATCTTTCAACGTGGACTAATGAACGTACGAGAGAACAACGCTAGGAGTTGCAACCAGAGATAGAACCCTGCTGATGAGTAATGACGTCCTCGGTGTTCAAACTAGTATAGCTTACCTGTAAGTCACAGAAGGCAAGAACTCAACAGACACTATAGCTGCAGACTTCTACATGCTGGGATTATTATGGAACTGGAGCTCTAGTTGAGAGTGTCGGTTCCATTTCCAGGATGGGAACTGCTGTTGCACCATTAAGATAGTTAGACATCTTACTCTACTGATGGAGTATGACTGTCACAGCTATGTCACTTTGGGGGCTTAGTAATGGAAAACAATCATGTTAATAACCCAGGGCAGTGACTCCAAGGTTCCTCTTCATCTTCCATCCCTGCATTGTCTTGTGTGTGGTAATGAAGGCTGTTACTCACCTTCCTTTTCCCCTACTGTTGGAGATGAGTGCTCTTGTAGTTATTATTGGCTTTTATCGGGCTGCTTCTTGCTGGTAGTTTTTTTTGCATTACTATAATAAGGGCCTCGAATTGCATGGCCTTTGCCAGCAAACCAAGAAGAGCATAACATGCAGTAGTACTTGGAGTCTTTTTTTCTTCTGTTCTTTGTTGGCAACAAGGAGGAGTTACTATTGCTGGAGATGCTCTCCCGGCCTTCCAGCCAATGACAGCTCAACCTCATAGATGATCGGAGGCGGTTAAGAACTGATTTTAGGCTAATTCGGAGGCTGATGTTTCCATAAGATGCTTGTCAGGGATGGGCACCACGCCCAAGGAAAATCATATTAATCATTTTGCTGGCACAGTACAAGCTATAACAAATTTACTTGAAAAAAATCTTTTTTTAAAGACTGGAAATTTTAAGTATATGCGCATCTAAACCATTGGCATGCATGACAACACACACATAAAAAAACAGCTATCACACTGTCTCAGACGCAAACACGTACACTGGCAGAGAAACGTGCACTAGTGCACTTAAATACACACACACACACACACACACACACACACACACAGACACACACTGAATCCTGCATCTCGATCCCACATCACCCTGCCTTTCTTCCCTCTGACCACTGAGTGACTGAATGATTGACATCTCAAGGGTTACTGTGCCGACAGCCTCTGCAGATGGCTGAGAATCGCTGCCAGCCAGGCGTGAAGGGATGCATTAATGAGGATGCTAATGCTTGTCGTTCTCCCTGGTCAACTTGTGTGTAGGCCACACAGCTGCTTCACCTCCGTTGGCATCTGCAAGCCCCTGCTAGGAAACACAGGGTGCTCATCTGCCCTGGTCCCGTGTTTTTATTACGGATTCTCTGCTTTTTGAATTAATCAGCACACCTGAGTATTCCATCCTTCCTGCTTTTCTTTGTGCTTCCTGGCAACGGCCAGCAGTTCGTCGCTGGTGCTCAGTCCTTGTGCCATTGCCGTGAGAATCCGGTGGCACTGGTGTGTTCAGCTGGTGGCCCCATGTCCTCGGGATGAGTCATGGCACAGAGAGAGAGAGCTGGCGTTCCCACCCTTTATTCCCTCCACCCTTTATTCCATCCGCCATTTATTCTCTCTGCATTTCATTCCCTCCACCCTTCATTCCCTCCATCCTATTCATTAGAAGAAAAGGCTGTCATATCTACCCTTTATTCTCTTTGCTTCTAGTCATTAGAGAGACGGAGCTGTCATTTCAGCCCTTTATATCTACCGTTTTATCTCATTAAACCAATAATTTGCAGGTAAATGCATGAAAAACACCGTAAATTACAATATAAATGGAACCAAAAGGTTTTCTGTTTGTTGCTCTGTTCTTTAACCTGCATCTGTTGTTGCTCTTGCACAGTAATACCCCCTTTCCCTGACTCACATACCTTACTATAGATATGAATTCTTTAAGTATAGAATTCACTATATACTATAAATTTATAAAACTCACCGACGAAGTGTATACCCCTCAGCCCTCACAATGTTCCTGTAAACCTGAGCGCAAATATCTAATCCTCACAATGTGCCTGTAAACCTCACTATAGAACTAAAAACCTTTGACCATGCCTAGAAATCTCACTACCAGCATCTAGTCCTCATGAAAGATATTTACAAAACTATAAACCTTACTGTAGAACTATTAACCTAGGGGCATGCATACAGACCTCACTATGAGCTTCTAATCCTCGTTAAAGATCTGTAAACCTGACTCTAGAAGTATAATCATCAGAACGTGTCTCTGAAGCCTTATTATGCACTTCTAATCCTTACTGAGAATCTATAAAGCTCACTACAGGTTTAAAACTCAGGGCACATCTATGAACTTTTTTAACTATCACCATAGATCTATAAACTGAACATCTAACAGAATACATCAAAAAGTCTCACATCAATACCTTGTTATGAACATATAAACGTACACAGGATTTATAAATCTCATAGTAGACCTTCATTATGCAGCTTATGACCATGCCTCTAGAACCCAATGTGGCAGTTTCATTGTGCACACATTGAGCAAGTACAGGTCTTTACAAATAAAGCATTATGTGTTGCTTTGGATAAACAAGTCTTATAAGCAGCAAAATAATGAAATGTAATGTTCTTCAGCATTTAGTTGAAGTACTTGTTTACATAAATGAGTCAATTTAGGTTCCTCTAAGTGCTATGGTTGTTTTGTTGTTCTGAGAGCTGTTGTTTTAAATGTGAGATGATGACGCAACGGAGAAAATTCTACATTCTGGTTATTAAGTGGCTACTTTTCTTTGTTTCTGTAATCTCGCTGTACATATTTGATGGTGCCGCACCGTGGCCACTGCATTCAGCTCATTTTACATATGCAAAAATGTTCTGAGGGCAGAAGGAAAAGTGATTGGTTCAGAGAGATAACCAATCAGACTGCAGAGGAGGTGGGTCCAAGCAACTAGAGGACTTGGGGCCAAGATTTTTCCTTCTACACTCAGAACATTTTTGTGTAAGTAAAACTCCCTGGTATGTCACAGTAGCTCAACATTTATGGAGCATATTTGCCAGCACGCAAATAGAAAAAAGACATTTTCTATTTAACTAAATTTAGTGGTATCCAATAATTATGTGGGCACGGATCCATTGATCTGCTGTTGTAATTGAGGTTTGATGGGCAATTAATTAAGTGGGTAGAACACAGCTAAAATCATTTTTAATCTTCTAAGGTGAATTGTACCAAGGTGCAAGGCTTATTTCATTACAGAAATATTATTGTCGTAATGAGCACACAGCAACTGGCAAAATATTTAATTTTGAGTATAATTAAATGAGCGTCTTTGTTTTCAAGTGATACGAACTTGTTTAGTAAGCACAAGGATATTCACGAAGATGCGAGGCACAGCATACTGAAGTAAATTATATTATTACAGTTTTAATGTTATATTAAAAAATCAGCACCCTAAGTTAATGTGAAGATTTTTATTATGTAAATCATAGTTAATATAATGTTAATATCCTTAGCATGAATCCTATCCGTAGTGTAATCTCCTTCATGCCTTATGGTATGATACTTACAGACTCACAGTGGTACTGAATTGAATAAGTAGTGTTGGATGGATGGATGGATGAATGGATGTAGTTCCTTCCTGTAGTTCCCCCTAACCTGTAGGTTTTTACTGTAATGCCACCAAGCCCCATGCATTCTCCTGTTATTCTCCTGTAGCTTCAGCTATTCAGCCTTTTTGGTGTCTGATGGTGGCCCACATAGCCCAGCCAGCCAGTGGGTGCTCTCCCAGCCGGGAGGCCTTTTTAGTATGTGACGGGGGCCCACACAGCCAGGGTAATTCCTAGTGCTGAGTCACGGTGGATGGAATGCCTTCAGTCGCTGACTAATTCGCTCGACTCATCAATGGCCTTTTTATTGGTTCCCATATTGTTCACACCAGCCGCTGCTGTGCCTTCGGGCCTCCTTTCTCCCAGTTCTCACCATTATATACTCCGACGGATACTGCGGTCTCCCCCCGCAGTCCTGCGACATGCAGGCAGGCTAATCTGTGTCTCTGAATTTCCCGTAGTCTGCGTTTTTAGGTGTATGCAGATGGATAGGCATCCCAGCCCGGAGGGGTCTGGGTGTTACCCTTTGTGCCCGATGCTGACTGGGATTGGCTACAGCTACCCCCCAACCCCCACTCAAGACTAGACTATATTTAGTTGTTATGAAATGTACGATACACACTATATTATTGCTGTACTGATTTATGTGGCAGCAGGAGCTCTCTGATATCACAAACACTTCAGCACAGCCAGAGTAATCTTGGGTGTGTTTGTTTTCGGACTTCTATTCAAGCTTGCCATATTAGGTGGTGGGATTTAAATAGTCCATGCATCTTTGAAACCGTGGGCAAACTGTAGGGGACACTGTTTGGTCTATTTGTAACCCATTACACAGGAAGCAGCCATTAAGTTTATTTTACAAGCGGTTAGCCGATTCACGCGCATGGCTGGTGTTTTCACAGGTATTAATGGCAAACTTCAGCTGTTGCGTTCAGGCCATTAAGTGCTGGTTTAAACTGACAGAGATGACAGTGTCGCTTGGGGCACGACTGTAATGGCGACGAGATCCTTCTCCAAGAGTAACTGCAGCTGATTGCCTGTGTTTGACTGTGCCCTGGGGGTGAATGTCTGCTGTAGGGGGTTTAGCTCTCCAGGCTATGCGCCTGTAACGGCAGCTTCAGTATTGTACGCCAGTCTCTTAATAGACAGCCCTGGGGTTTAAACAGTGATTAAAGAATGAAAAATGAAAGTTCATTGAATGAGATCAATTTAAGGGTCAATTTTTGGTTAAGAAACACTTTCATATACTTCTGAAACAAATGTCATTTTTACATGAAATGTTATATCGGCCTATTGTCATCATATGGATTTTTAAATGATTTTTTTATGATTCTGTTTAATGCATTACCATGGTTTATTGTGAAGTTGTAAAGCACGATTGCTAGACATTCATTCAATATATAGATGTGTTAAAGGAACAGTACAGTCTTTTCACAGTAGGTTTTTTCAGTAATATTTTGATAGTTTTTTTTCAATTCAAAAGAGTGCCAGCAAATATTAAAAAGGAAAAGATGTTTAAAGGAAAATAGCTGCAGTAAATTTTGTAAGAAAATTAACCATTTTGTCATCTAATTCACTTTACAAGTGAATGTCTTCACAGTTTTTTTTAGTTCAATATGGGGGAACATTACCATTCTGGCTATCAAACAAAATAACTATGAACTTCCTTTAATTTATTAATTCTCTCAGAATCGCTAATCACTGCAGTGTTGCAGTGAGTCTTGGCGTATGAGTATTTATAAGGCACAAAGCAGAGTTGGCCCTAGATGAAAAACCCTAGATGAAAAATCATTCTATCACAGCCTGCTAACCATAAGCACAATTATATTTTTTATTGTCCTTATAAGATTCCCTGTCACAGTTAACCTCTATTTAAGAAACTGACCTTCTCATAATATTATCAGTTTTATTGATGCTTGAATGCATGTTTTTAGAGAATAGCCAAGGAATTTTCTTATGGCGTCTTCAGGAGCAAGTCAGGACTTAGGAACCATAATCATAGGAAAGAAATTCCTACGATGTTTTTTTAACCTAAGAATGTGGATGAAACGATTAGAAAAGTTATTTCCAACTTTCTATGATAGCATCCAGAAAACACTGTGCTAGGTAACCTTGCCTTGGCTGTGCAGTAACTGTTTTGCTGCTAGAATCTTCTATATCCTTAGATTTTGACAGATTTTATAAGCTATTACGTTATTGTCTTTAAAACATTTTTTAAGACTGCTCGGCTATAGGTTCGAATAAATTGTTCATCATGGCTCTGTTCTTGAGCCCATGCTTGTTTCAATATTTTTATTTCCTAGCATCTGTAAAGATGCAGCACTTCTCCGCTGGTGGGGAATTTATAAGAAGCCTGACTTAAAAAAAACTAGTGAATATAAAGCATTTTGTTGCTGCATTTTTAGTGGGAGATAAACTTTGTTGTATGTTCTGTCTTCCCCACAGACAGAGGTGCTACTTAAACATTAAACTGTAACTGGTTAAAATTCAGCAGTGACTTAGCTGAAGTAAACAATGTAGTCTGCCCCTGCTTGAGCCGCCTAATTGACCAGTTATAAATATCAAATCAGTGTTACTGTCATTTTCCGCATCTCCTCATAGGTCAGTTGTTTACGACCCCCAACCCCCCCGAAGTATCCTCAGTTTTGCTGGAGTCAGACTCGTTCCTGGTGCTCACACCTCCAAATATAGTGCGACACCCAACAGGCGTCATCAACAGCCTGGAGAGCGAAGGAGCAGGGGGGCGGGGGGGCATGTTCCTGTATGGACACATATCGCACAGTGTCTGCCTGCTACTGAAGAAACTAGACCTGATGGTGTGTCCGCGCTAATGCCACGTTTGCCTTGGTATCTTAGCCGCTCGATTCTTCATGCCGCTTTTCGTTTAGTCTGAGTTGCATTTAAGTTGAATTTTGAACGATGTTCCTCTCAAGCGGTTTGCGGCCTTGCAGAGTAAAACTTACATCGTTTGAGTGAAGGCATCAGCGTCCCGGCGAACACAACAGAAAACTACTTATAGATAGCTCTGTTTATACGCGCAAAGCAAGGTACGGCTCTGCACCTTTCGAATACTTCTGCTGTAGAGGATGCAATAGTCCCAGTGATTTCGGCACGTCTCTGTCTGAGCAACCAAAAGCTTTTCCCCTGCATTTATTTTTCATCCCTTTGTGGCACTTTTCATTCAAGCTCTCTGTACATGTGATGAGTATATTTGTTCTCTTCTCTCTCCCAAAGCCTCGTCCCCCACGTTGGGCGCCCTGCCGCTTGGCAGGCCACAGGAAAGCCTTTAGTAGTTCTTTTCAGCTGATGTTCAACACGCATCATAAGCAGAAAAATGCAGCTCGAAAAGCAGAAACACTGGAAATGGGAACTGGGACTGTGGAACTGTGAAAGTCGATTAGTTTCGCTCCTAACTTTGATGTAGGTTGCGAGGTTGTCGAGAGACACGCAAAATGCATGTGATCAGAATGTGGCGGCTTGATCCTGAGGTGATACCTTCAGATTCACATTTTAGCTTGGAATCGGCTGCCATTTTTGTGAGCAGGGACACAAGTGGGGCACATTTATTTTTTAGATGGGGGGTCGGGGGGGGGGGTGCATAAGAAGAGCTCATTCAGAGGGGCCAACTTTATCATTAGCCAATGATATATTTTGAATCATTGAGTGACAGGGGAGGGGGCACTCTGGAGGCTTTTATCTGGGACCAGTGCCCCTGTGGCCCCGCCCCCGTATACACCTCTGGACACAAGGAATATCTCTGGAGTGCATTCTGCACGTCAGCAGCCCAAGACTTGTCCTTTGATAAGCACACAGCTTCTCCCATTATCCATCAAGGGCTTATTAAAAAGAATTGGATTCCTATTTATGGGCAAAGAACACAGTGTTCTTTTCTCCACGCTTCTAACACCAAAACAGATTATTGCTTTGTACACGTGTACAGATGCATTATGAGGCTTTCGCTCTCATTCATTACCCGGCGAACGACGCCACCTCCATCGCGCCGGCCTGCAGCCCGCGCGCTGCTCTCGCGTCTGCAGGAACTTGCAGACTGTAGGTGGACGTGCTATTTGTTGCGTGGGACGCTTACCGGAAGCATGGTGGATCACACACACTTGCCTGGGCGGATCCGATAGTGTCCCACCACAAGCATGTTTAAATTAGCAGCCCCGTGCAACGTGGGATAGTCATTCGCATGCAAATAAAGGGCAGAGTCGCACACGCGATCCCACATGCACTCACGCATCAGACACACACGCCTGCAGGCTCTATCTGTGTCAAACAAACATAATTATATTTCAGTTCGGCTATGTGAGAATATTTTCTGCCACTCATACTTGCGCTTGGCAGCATATTCTGTCACATTCTTTTCTAATTTTACCGGAAAAATAAAGGAAACTTCCAAGTGGCCTCAGTAGAGATTCCTCAGCCTTGCGGTTGCCATGGTGATACTATTACTGGGGTATGATGAGCGAGAACCTGCCCTCAAAATAAATGACTTCAGAGTTCGTGTGAAATGAATATGCTGATTATTCATTATGGTTCTCTAGTAAAGAGCTGCCACTGATAGGCTGTCTGGGTTGTCATTTTTTTGGAAGTGGGGCGAAGGTCAGGGAGGATGGGGCCTGTTTAATCCCACCATGCCATTGGATCAGGCTTCTTGGTTATTTTAGTAGCACTAAGATTTAGGTCCATGTGGCCTGGAACTAGGGTCATCAGAGGAGGATGAGTGACACCCAGCACTGCTTCTGCCTGCACCTGTTTGTGTTACAGACTGGATCTCTGTTTTCCTTCTGTAAGAAAGCTGTTATTTAGTGACATTCAAGGGAATGTTTTTTTTTATAGTTCTGTGCTGCACTGTGTTAACTGTAGGCTGACCAGCGCAGTCGACCCAAATGAGGGATTTTGGCTGCGGTGGCTCTAAGTGCGAGGTGCCTGCTGAGAGTGGAGAAGCTAAGCGCAGCAGCTGTCGAAGTGGGGGGGGGGGGGTATACTGGAGAGGTGAGACTGCAGTTTCTGGCTCTGGCAGAGGGGGTGCCAACACAAGGCCAGAAGCCCCCCCCCCCCCAAAGTCTGCCATTTCTGGTACAGCTACTTTGGTTTCCTCATTATCCGTCTTTCAATGGTTGCCCGCACACCAGCATCCAAAGCTTCTCACACAATACGTGTTTCACTGTAACAAGGTTCTCTGTCAGTCTCTGGTCAGTTTGCTAGTGGTGTTTCTTGTGTACTGCTATTCAGCAAGCCTGCCACTGAATCCATCCTTACACATTTGCTTAGTCTTTTAACTTTACAATTAAAAATAAATAAATATATATATATATATATAAACATTTCTGACGGCGTACTGTGAATGCAGCTGGAGCTGAAGCTCAACTGAAGTGCCACATAAGGGTACTACAAAAATATAAAGCTGCATTGTTTCACATGTGATGTCTTCCGTGCTTTAAACACTCATTAAATCCACCGCGGGCCGGCGGATTTAAATGCATGACAAGCGCTGCAGTCCTGTATTAGGTTTTGGACCAGATGTGGTAATTGGATTTTGCTTCAGAATGTCCGCGAGAGCAGCGCACATGCCTAACACTGTACGCAGAGTTCCTGCACATCACACGCGACTTTGATGAAGATCCAGCTCGGCTGGTGCTGTTACGTTCCTGGCTGCCTTCTTCAGATCAGCCGATAAGACTCATTATCACAAACTCATTTTCAGCTTCGTCAAATTCAGCATGTCAGGCTAACATATTAGCTAAATCCAAGCCCACTGTGTATCGCTTTAAAAGGTCTTTAAATATTTTAGCAGCAACATTACAGATAACATGATATGTGGCTAAATCCGTTTTCACCGGCTTGTTTAACCCATTTTACAAATCCTCCCTAATCAGTCTATGGATTATGGTTGCTGGAGTTGTGGCCAGTCAAGACCTGTCAATTCTGCATCATCTCCACTGTATTGCCTCATCCTGTTTGAATCTCTATCTTCGGGGTTGACATCTCTCAATGAAGGTGGAGTTAAGGCCTCACCCAGGACACGACATAAACACACTACATAGGAGTAGACAGATCACTTCCGATACAATTGCCTTCCTGTCTTTTTCAATTTCAAGATCACTTTCTGGACGTCTCTGCCGTGGAATACCGTCTTTTCTTCTGTCGCTATCTGCCAGTATGTATTGCAGCGCTCTATATACTTGGAAGGTCCTAGAATTAACCTGAGACTGAACCCCCCTGCTCCTGTTATCTGTTTCACACAGTTTCCTGGTCCCCATATGGGAAAACTCTATTTTATAAAAATCAGTGACTGCATTGAAAAAACAAAAAATGCAAAAATTGTCAGGGTCAGCCTCTGTTGTCACACCCTGTGTCCCTTCCCCTTTTGGCCAGCAGGTGTTGCTGGTCATCCCGTCCTTCATGTTAGTCTTTGTTCTCTCCCCTTACGTGGCTCCACACATTGAGCATGTGGTTGCCTGTGTTCCTTGTCCCGTGTTTGAATCCTGCCTCCTCTGTTTTTGTATCTTGCTCCCTAGTGTTTCATTTGAGTTTTTATAGTTCTTGTATCTGGTGATTTTGTATTTGGTTTAGTTCCTTGTGCCCCTGCTTGTGTCTTTACCTGTCTGTAATTCCCCAGTGTTTAGATTCTGTTTCCTTGGTTAGTTCTTAGTTTCCCTGTTTTAGTTCCTTTGAGTTTATTAGTTTCATCTGTGCCCCGTTTTCCTGGTCTTTGTTAATTAGCCTCACCTGTCCTGTGTTAGTCTCGTTACCCCTTAGTATTTAGGTCTTGCTTCTTTTCAGTTCTCCAGTGGTTCATTGTTGTTTGGTAGTTGTGATGTTTGATAGTTTCAGTGTTAGATGTGTCTTTGGTTTTTGTTATTTAGTCTTTGTTAATCCCCTTTAGTTTTTGACCCCTCGTGGTCCTTTGATTTTTCTGTGTCCGTAGTGTTTTCTGTTTTCTTTAATAAACCCCGCTTTTGTTCTTTGAGCCGCCAGTGGGTCGTCCACCTTTTTTTTTGTGCCTGTGTCATGCCACGTTTCCCACACCAAACCCGTCCGGGTCCATGACAAAAATTCTTGTATTTTGTTTGGTTATGGTTAGGGCTGGGTTGGGGTTAAGGTTGTGATGATTTGCATCATCATTTTTCCTACAGAAATGAATGAGCGGTCCCCAAAAGATGTAATTACATGACTGTGTGTGTGTGTGTGTGTGTGTGTGTGTGTGTGTGTGTGTGTGTGTGCTTGCTTGATTTTCTTGTGGCCCTTGCTTACTGTATAAACTTTCAGAGGCATCACAATTCAATGCAGTTAGTAAAAACTGTAGAAATACTAAATTCAAGATTCAAGCAACTTATTGTCATATGTGCAGTGTCTACACCATGGAAACCTTTTTATTCACTTTGGAAAATTAGAATGCAAAACAACGGCACAGTAGGTAAGCATATAAAACGTTCACATGCACCATGTGAATTAATAAAGATATTAAAGAAAACTAGGATAGTTCTTAGCACAGTACAAGCGAGAAGCGAGCGCATTGGGAATTTTTCCTGAGTTAAAAAACAAAAAACCTGAAGTGGAAAACGTCCGGTTCTTCCTTTTGGGATGAACAGATCTTGTGTTAGAATTACCGTGACTGTCATCTGTGGCACATTCAGGTGTCCCTTCCAGATTTGCTGGGTGATGGAGAGTTCTTGTTCATGTGTTGTTTTTAAGGGTTTACATTGCAGCAACCCAGGAACGTGCATAAAGAACAACCCAGTGTGCCTGTCTTACACGGCTCTGTCTGCTGCCCTCTGTAATCACCTGTGTTTGAAATTTGTAAGTGTTGATCACAGTGATTGCATGTTTAATTTTTCTTTGGCTTAGGGCAGCAGCACTGAGCTGATTGGGGAACGGTGTCCATTTAGTCAGGCTCTTAAGGAGATAAAAGGGATGGGGTCACATGCCAGGACTCATTAGAGAATTAGTAGAATGGGAGCTGGGATGCAAGCTTGGATAACCTCTGATAGACTACATTTCCCAGGAGATCCCAGAGCATGAGCGGCATTTAGAACACACAGCATGTGGGACCGCAGCTCGGAATCTGCCTTTTAAACCAGAGGAAAATAAATGCATACAGTATCCCCTGCGTATCCGTAGTTGTTATGTCCCAAGACCTATGGCGGATAACAGCAAACCATCCACGGACCCCATATATAACAAGATTTTCGTGTACATACGTAAAGTTTGATCAATTACGGTAGTAATTAGTAACACATTACTAACATACAAACACAGTAATAATAAAATACGTTGTACATTATTATACAGTGCTGTACAGTGCAACAGTTGCTTGAATGAAAGGATTCCTGATGTTTCAGGCTAATTCCCAAGAGATGATGGAGTACTGAAAAATATCACATATCAAGGGATGACGGAGCATTGGAAATCATGCATTTTATACCCCTCAAAGGATGAAAGAACAATTAAAAAATATACTGTCACGCATTTAACACAATTTTTTTGGCAAAACCGTGGATACGGGTGGGGGGGGCTACTGTACTGTGAAATCGAATATGCTAATTAAGATGCTCTCAGTCCGTCAGCAGCCGTTCAGGCTTTGCTGTTCGTACCTCGTGGTAGTTCACCCCCCCATGCTCCCAGGTTCTCCCTCCACTCCTCCTCCCACAAGCTCCACCCCGTAGCCCCCCTCCAAATGAGTGTTTAGTCTCCTGTCCCCCAGGCCCCCCCGCTGGCCTCGGTCCTCCCTGCTCTCGACACTAATCTTCGCGGTCGCTGCCGGCTCTGCTTCCTACGGCTCTGTGCTTCCTGATGAATTTAGTCTTCTTCCTTAAGCATTAAGCTCCTGCTTTCCAGATGGATCACTGCCAGGACTTCAGTCTTAGCTGTATCTGAACAGCCCCGGCTTCAGTAAAAAAAAAATAGTGCCCTTTCCTCACCCATTAGTCTGTAGTTCGATCATGAAAAGAAGCGTGAATCCCCTAAACTTAACTGGAACGAGAGCTGTACCCACCCACCGCCACCGTAATGGTGTGATGCCCCACCCTGACCAGTCTCCCCCAAGCTGTGAGCTGTATCCCTGTGGTATATGACTGTAATATTCTGTTGTGACAGAGAACGTCTCCGGGTCTGGTGTACTGCCGGCTCTGCTCAGTGGCAGCCGAGATAATAAAGGTAAAGAGATTGATGGGTTTTCTAGCTGAATGTTGCCTGTGGTGTCCAGGCTGGTCGGCCCCCACAGAGCCCCACATACTCCAGCCGGTGCGTGTGAGTGAAGGGTAAGGTTAAAATGCCGCCTGATGCGTTTGATTTAATCAGGTCTCCTTTGGAGTAATGGGGGGGGCAGCTTCGCCTGGATTTCAACGGGCAAGTGTCAAAGTACACTAGTTAGCATGGTTTGGGCTGATAAGTTAGCCACAGTTGCACTGGTATACAGTTTTCTAGAAGCAAAGAATTCCCGCTACAGTGTTTGGCTACCTGTAATTTTGTATGACAGTGCGGCAACGTTGTGAAGAAAAAAATGCTAAATCACTCCTGTTGGCGTTTTGCACAGTGGCTTCCAGGCGTGAAAAAATGACGTGCAATAAAACTCTAAGGCTGAGCTCAGAATGCGAGGACAGCCCTTTGCTGATATCATCTTTCTTCATGTCTCCAAATTATTGCGTGTTGCGCAGATGTAGGCTCTTTCTGCTAGGAGGGAGGGCAGTCACTCTGCCGAGTGGCGTGGGGGTGAAAACGCGTGGAGGACTTTGATAAAGGGCTTGTTGTTGCGTGTCCTTTTGTTTTCTCCAGTGTGTGATTGTAGCGGAGTGTTTTATCAGGGCGTCTCTGTGCTTTGAAAGGAACCATGTTTCATCATACTCTCCCTCTCTTTGCTCTGCGTTTTCCGCCAGGTGGAAAATATGAAGCTCTGTGATTAGGGTTATTTTTGGCCTTGGTCAGGAGGGTGAGAAGAAATGCTTGAATTAACACCAGGAGGTGATGTAGCCCTTTGAGGGCAGGGTTGGGTGGCCTTGAAGGCCTCTTGGGGTCCAGCACCAGGCGAAGGTGGGTAGGTTTGAGCTTTGCCCCTAAGGCACCTTCTGTGGCTTTCTCTGCAGGTCTGGATGCAACCAAAGATCCCTGTATGAAGGTCCGCTGTCCTCCTCATAAGATGTGCGTCACCCACGACTACCAGACAGCCATCTGTACCAATCACAGACAGCAGCCTCACAGGTAAGGGCAGGACAGCGTTTGCTGTCAAACCGATCGTCCCGCGAGACCTTGAGGCTGGTGAAGGTACGGCCATTCACAACACAGCTTCTGATAACATAGTACTGTGTATTTTGAAAAACTTTTTCTATTTTATTCTATGGAGCATGTTTTTCATTATTTCATGTTATTTCATTTTTAATTTAAAGATGTTTTTTATTATTTAATGTTTACATTTTAAAAGTGGACTCTGAGGGGCATATAGAACTGTTGCACTGTAGCTATATATAATACATATTTAGTCAATGATACATTCCCCAGTTCCCTGAAAAGGTCTTCAAAACACTCGGTTCATTATACATTAACATATTTGTTTACATAAATTAACCTTTCTTTATTTTCATGGTATACTGCAAACCCAGTAGTGTTAATAACTGAGAAATTGCTCTATTAGGTCCTCATAATTTACTCATCTACAATTATCCCTGGCTCAGCACCTTCCTGTTGGTCAGACCAAAGGGAGATGTGACAGCAGAGCAGCAAGCGAAAAGCTGTGCCTCAGCAATGTCATCCCCGGGGTAGGGGGTTAGGCAGGGATGCAGCCACTTAGTAAATGACCAGAACTCGTTTGCTTGTGAAAAGGCAGCTAGACTGGTAGTTGCTCTTGCTCCCGGTTGGGAGCCTCCCCCCCACCCCAGCCCCCCGCATCCTGTTGGTGAAATCTGGGATTGATGGATTATTCCCCCACCCCTGAAATTTAGTTCTGACTACAGGCCTGTATTGATGACAGCAGTTGATGGCAATTGGACCAGTTTGATCCCAGTGATTCATTCACTGGCCTTGCTTGACACTACATTGGCCTTGCTTGACACTACATTGGCCTTGCTTGACACTACCTTGGCCTTGCTTGGCATTACATTGGCCTTGCTTGACACTACCTTGGCCTTGCTTGACACTACATTGGCCTTGCTTGACACTACATTGGCCTTGCTTGACATTACATTGGCCTTGCTTGACACTACATTGGCCTTGCTTGACATTACATTGGCCTTTCTTGACACTACCTTGGCCTTGCTTGACACTACATTGGCCTTGCTTGACACTACCTTGGCCTTGCTTGACACTACATTGGCCTTGCTTGA
>JABFEB020000002.1:3354097-3365011 GCA_019775895.2 Stomatorhinus ivindoensis | reverse complement strand
GGATGGGGTGCCAACCCATCACAGGGCACAAGGCAGGGAACAACCCAGGATGGGGCGCCAACCCATCACAGGGCACAGTCACACACCAGTCACTCATATATATGCACCTATGAGTAATTTGACAACTTGATTGACCTCAGCATGTTTTTGGACTGTGGGGGGCGGAATAGGAAGACAAAGCCCCACAATGAAATAGGGAGAACATGCAAACTCCACACACACAGAACCCTAGTAGAGACTCAAACCCTGGTCTCAGGGGAATAAGGTAACACTACAGTCCTCTATACTTTAGAGGACTGTAGAGGACCTCAGTGGTCAGTGGTCTGTAAAGTGCAGACTAAATATTACATGTGCGTTTAATTAGACTGAACATGAAGTACATCCACCACCATTGCTGTGGAATCACCGTGTCAATGGCAATTAACACTAATGTGTGTATAATGTCCAGCGTCGAATGACCTACCTGAGTACATTTTAACCTTTCAGCCTAAGCTCATTGTGAAAACAATTCTCTCTGTCCTTTCCCCTTTTATATAAATATAATTGAAAGGGTTTTAGAAGCTTATAGCCGTCAGTTCAGAATAATGGGAAGCCTCGAACCTACCTTTTTTTTTTATTTCAAGAGACGAAACTAATCACTAGCAGGATGTGATAATAATCATGCAAGGTGTCAGAATCCTACCAGGTTTTAGGTGAGTCCCGGTGAGGCTGGTAACCATCCCCACACAACCCCCCCCATCCCCCTGTAATTCACGCCATTATATACAGGTGTCCCTCAGTCCTGAGGGAAGATAGGCAGATGAACCTTCTGGCTTTGGGCATTAATTTTATGATGCTAGTCTGACATTCAGCACAAACTGTCCTTTACCAAGGTGTTAACCCAAACTGCGGGCTTCCCATAATGGCGCTGCAGCTCATAGCATCGGTCACATGAATGAGCACACTTGTGATCAAGTAAATAGACAAAAAAGATTTTTTCTTTCTGAAAATGCTGATAGTGCCTCTGTGGCGTTTTCTGTGGGGACAGTTGTGTCACATGCTGTTGAATAGACGTGTCCTTGTCACTATGGGCAAGGTTGCATCTCTGTGAAGTCAGACACGATGCATCGATCAGCACAGAAATTATCTGCGGTCACGCTGGAATGGCTGCGTCCCCCACGACGTTATTAATCATGTAGAAAGCTTGCCCTGCTAGCAGACAGCTGCAGCACGTAATCAGGGACACAACAAACCCTTCGCAGACAAAACATGTTGTGTCAAATTTGAATCTCCTTGCTCCAGTCATAATAAGTCTTCCTCACCGTATTTCATTCGTTTTCCATGTGCCCGCGCATGTCTGTTCATCCGCTCGTACACGACAGAAACTGTATCCGAATCTCTGAGTGTTTTTGCAAATTGGAGACATTTTAACCTTTAGCACTATTTACCAGAAAGGAGTTTCTCTCTGCGCTTAGGGATAATTTACCCCTACCCATCCTTTGGATACTTCTTTGCACAAAATCTGCCTACATTAACTCTGGCCCCGCAAGCTCAGATTTAACCCCCGCTGTACAGAAAATCCCCACCCCCCTTTTCCCCACTCAAGCGTAGTCATTCTGCGAGACAGCTTTGTAATTCGGGGGAGACAAGTGGATAGGCTCACACGCTGTAGATTTATTTCCCCAGATCAGTGCACCGTTGAATGAGCACACAAGCTCAGCTTAATTTATTCTCCCTCCCCAGGAGCCAGCAGAATAAAATGGCAGTCCATCTTCGCATGTCTGAGATATCCGGCCTCAGCGAGAGCAATTATCGGCGTCAAACGAGTTCTGAGTCAGAGTAGCTGATTCACAAACTTTCCCATAGTGTCGCTTCTCTGCGCCAGATGTGCTGCAAAAAACATCTGTCCCGTTCCTTTTAATTTGACTGTCACGTTTGCTTTCAGCCTCGGATCTACAGAAGCATCCGATGGTTTAGACCGCAGGCTTCGTGACAATGCTGATCTTAAAGACAGGTGTGAGCAGCAAAAAAAACGTGAACGTATCTAGTGTACCTAGACGTCACACTGTCTTTAAGAGTTGCGAATGCTGCAAAATTTAATTACGTTTTCCTTAGAAAATTCATTTAGAGGTAGTTGCATCACTTGCGGGTTTTCATCCTTTACTTATTATTGCACCTTAAAAACGTAATGTTTCTAGCTTAAAATCTGAACCCAATTGACTATATATGGCAGTCTCTTTACGTGGCCCGCTGTAAGTATATGCGGACGACCTACAAACTCGAACAAGTATGAGAATCCACCAACGTATGTTTAATTTTAAGATTATTCCCAATTTGGGGATGTTTGGTTTTGTAGAAATGAAACTCAACTTAAGGATTTGTCATTGCAATCCTGTCCTATTTGCAGGTTTAAACATTGCAGATGAGCTCCAGGTTGCTAATGTACGGTTAGCAACCTGCCTCTCCACCGATTGTTTATTATGTTTATTTATTCGACATGCTATTTTATATGCCTCCAGTGGTTAATTTCCCAAACTTTAATTGCTTCCATGTTTTATTTTAATTTTCTTTTCTCTGCCTCCTGCATCCAAATTACTGTTTAGAGAGCCATGAAAAATGTTTTTTTTTTTTTTGTGCTACTGGCATTTTTGCAATTTCAAACAGATTTTTTTTTTTCCTGTATTGTGAAGTTTTCGTTTTATTTTTCAAGTGATTGGAAAGTCTGTTTTTTTCCTTGGATGATAGGGGGAACAAATTAAATTTGTGAAGACAAATTTAGAGGCGTGACTGACCAGGTAATTTAATATGTTTGAAATGGAGCCACCGCGCTTTTGTCTACAGTTTTGCTGGCGCGTGTTAATAACGCCGTCTAGGAAATATCATAGGGGACCGACGAATGTCTGCTGGGACCTGAGAAATTCAATGGATCAAAGCAATAAATTCAGCTAGAATTAGAGTGGCTCAAGTGGGCTTCATCTAGACCCAAAAGAGGATTTCAGAAACCTGCCTTTTGCCCTCCTGCCGACATAAGTGTTCGGAATACAAGAGGGTTATTTATGATGCCGTCCAGGAAGTAAATTGTTTCATATTTCTCAGAGAAATCGGCAAGAATATTTCAGAGTAATTCAAGCATAAATTCAAAAAGAGGAATTAGTGATACGTATGTAATGGCTTTGAAACCGGAGATCCTTACTGCTTTTAATATAGAACTTGGCACTATATTAGATGCACACAAGATGCCCCCCCAAAAACTAAGTTATCTGATTTGCATTATTATCTGAACAGTTTTGTTTACATCTGTGTTTTTGTGCATTTTGTACTTAACATTTAGTGTTAGTGATTCAGCTTAATTCCCATCTTTATAGTCATCAAGCACATTTCATTCTCATACAACTAATTGAATCAATCCAGAGCAAAATATTTTGTGTTGTGTTTTACTTGTGCACAGTTATTTTGATCTCTGCGTAAATTTCTGATTGCTTTACGTTTTACCCATAATCCCTCTGAATGTATTCTCAATGACATCTCTCTGCAGTGTAAGCTCGAATTCCAGGCCTGCACCTCCAAAAAGAGCATCCAGCTAAGATGCGAGGGGTCGTGCCCGTGTCTGCCAGGGCGGGAGGCCGTGAAACCCAAGATCGAAAAGACAGGTGAGTGGGGGGGTGTCTGTTTTTATGTGGGGAGGTTGACTTCTGAATAAAGCGGTGCTGCTGTGTGAGGTTCTATGCGGTGTGAGACTGATTACGGCGTGCATGTCAGGTGGGGTCAAAATGACCCCCTGTCCATGGGCCTGAATGGAGGCTGTTCGTGGTGCCGGATGGAGCAGCGTTCAGCCCAGGCTGCTTAGACAAAGGAGCTTTGACATGTCAAAATGACAGGTTTGTGTTGCTGGATGGAGGAAAGGTTTCAGAGTGAGTAGGTGCTGGGGATGGTAGAGGACCAAAAAATATCTGTTTTCAGGCGTTCTTGCGATAAAAATATGTATGACATTGTTTCCAGACACCCTTTTATTTTGAATCTAAAAAAGCTGTATGTAGCGGAAAGCACATCATGTCATTCGTCTGAGGATTCAAAGCAGCTTCCAGTGGGAAAAAAGTTAATGAGATGTTCACTGCTGACTTCATAAGTATGACACACACTGGTGTTGTTTATGATTTTATGGTTAAACTTGTATGTAACAAAACTTATAAAGCACAATGCATTATCCAGTAGCACACAACACTGCTTTTCAAGAAAGCTGCTGTTAGATTGAGATTAAATTGGATCATTTTCTTCTGTTTGTTCTTATACATAGTGATGCCATTTGACATACTGTGAACAGAAATAAAACACTGAAATTATTGCTTCTAATGCTAGTTTGGTCCTAGTAACGCCTTTGACAGACGTCAATACTCTTGGTGTTTCCAGGATTTTTGTAAAAATCTGTGATTTCCCTTTTTTTCAAAGGGTCACGTTGTTTTATAAGACTGCAGAAAAAATGTGACAGAAAAAAATTGCCAGGCCTTGTGTGTCTGTGTTTGGGTTTTGTTGGGACAGATTGTGTCCCCTCCCTGAAATGTGGTTATTGAAGATGCGCTCGCTGATGTCTTATGTGAACATTTCCTCTGGATAATAGCCTGATAACGGCTCCCAATTAGCCTAAATATAAAATCCAATGATGTATTATAATACTGGGCCCTGTCGCTGTTCCTATCAATTTGGTATGACATGTTATTGGGGGCTGTTGCTGCTGACAGCCTATCAAAAGCCACAGGAAGCTGTAAATGCCGATGATGCTTGTTTTCCTTCCCTTCTGTGGGGGATATTGGAATAGATGGTCTGGCAGTACAGACCTGCCTGGAGGTCAAACACCAGTCTGCAAAACTCACAAAATGCATAGCTTGGGCTGGGCTCTCACACAGACTCTGTGAGCTTCTATATCTGTTCTTTTTTGCTTCATGTTATCCATCCATCCATTTTCTGTATCCGCTTACCCTATTCCGGATCACGGGGGATCCAAAGCCTATCCCGGAGACTACGGGCACAATGCACGGAACAACCCTTGATGCCGCGCCAAGCCACCACAGGGCACATTCACACACACCATTTGCTTCATGCTATAGTTTTGCAAAATAAACCAAGATCTGAATTTTAAGTTGATCAGTTCCCTAGTTATGCATCCAAGTAACTAATTATCCAGTCATGTTTCTGCAGCACGTTGAGTTTTGTTGTGGAAAGTTCACAGCAGATCTCCAGCTGCCATACTTACGTATTCTTTAGCCAGCTTGTTGTGGATGTCTAGGGACTCAAAGTCAAAGCTGTTGGGGTTTGTTTATTATAGCAGCTATTGCAAATATTTGCATAGAGATAGATAAAACGTCCCGTGATCGTGCAAATGAGAATTCATTTGTAATTGTCTCGCATTTTATACTGCTGGATTGAACAATGCAAGAATAAACAGCATTAGGCAAAGTACTTCCTTCAGACAGTTTCAGGCACCGTGTCATTCAGAGCACATACAATGGTACCCTAGGACTGTCCAAATGGAGGTGTACAGAGCGTGACTTTCTCTCCGCCTCCCCCGATTAGCAGATGCGTTCTCCATCACCCCAAGAAGGCCAACCTGTAAGTGCTTTTTTTGTGGAGCATTTCTGGGATTGGGTTTGTGTTTGTTGGCTCGGCGTGACGTTCCCCTTTGGGTGGTTTGAATCCTGAGTGGTCCTGGAGGCGCACAGGAGCATAATCGGCAGGAAAAATCAGTTTCAGCGTAGAGATGAACGTGGCAGATGGCGAGGCACTGTGCACGGCTGCGGGAGGGAGGATGGGATGGCGGCCGAGCGGCAGGACAGCGTGACGTCCCATTGGCGCCGGACCTTTCCGCAATACATGATACGTCCGATTTAGTACTAAGCCTTAGAATTCACCTCTGGAGGCATAATATGGAGTATCAAGCAGGTGGACCTTTCACCAAGACCAGAGATACGCAAGTCCTGTAGACAAACACAGGGTCCAGCAAAAACCCTCAAGCATTAGGATACTCTCTCGTTACCAAGGCAATATTCTGGCATGTGATGCAGACAAGTGGGCGGGAGTCAACCATTCAGCAAGACTGTGAATGTCAGATGTAGGATAACACTAAACTGCATTCTGCTTGTACATATTTACAAGTAGGTCTTGAAATAAAGATTATAGAGTGTTACACGTATAGTCGTGCTTTTCCATCAGCATACAGGAACCAAACCATACCCAGGCTGTGAGGACAGGCTATTACTGTGCCCTTCCAGCTCGCTTCGGTTTTCCGCTGCAGAAGAGCTGGCTGAGTGAAGGCGTTGACAGTTTTGGAGAGCGACAGTGATGTAAAACCAAAGAGACACTTTACTGTTCACTCAGTATATTTCATGATTAACTACGTGCTAATTTCCACTAGCACGTCTGTGAGAATCTCCATCTTATGACAGTGCCCAACTCTTGCCGAATTAGCATTAGCTTGGGTAAATTTACATTATGAATCCATTTTATTCAGCTGTTCCATAATATTTTTTTAAGTAGGTGGTTGGAAATTTTAAAGCTTCAAGTAATCGGGACTGTGTCAATACTTCACAATGCTACTAATAATGAATAATATATAGAATATGTCCTTTTGTCTTTAGATAATTCATGCATGTCGGCGCATATCACCAGTATATCCATACACTTTGACCAATCAGACAGTGGTGATGGTGCTGCAGCTAGCTTCATTTGGTCAAGCTTTAGTGGTAAGCAGTGCCATGTCATCGGGGGTGCGACTCGGGTACGGCTCACGTAATTTTCACTGGAAAACCATCAGTTTGCGGTCGGGCTCGGGTGTGGCTTGCATTTTTGTGGCAGAGGAAAAGCATAACTGGCAACCGCTTTACTTTGAGTGAAGCTCTGTGTGAAACGTTATTTCTGAGTGAACAGCCTAGGATCCTCAACAGTGGCTTCTGCAATATGGCGCCTCGCAGTTCCTGTTCCTGTCAGACCTCTGCATTTAGGGTGTAATTCAAAACAGCCTTATGTATCTTGGATGGGTTTTTTCAGTACCCAGTATGAGAAAGCCTGTTCACCTGCCACTACCTTTAACCCTTCATTGACATCAGTGGTATGTAGGCAGCCGCATTTGGCGCCGTATGTATGATCAACAGGTGTAGAAGTTCAAATTTTACAGTTATTTAGAGAGTCAATGAAATACTTCAGCAGCTCTGTCTCAGAAACCCCCTTCATTCCAGTTGACAGAGAAGTCTTCCCTGCTCCTGCGGGGAATTCAGCACCAGGCCTAAATCAGACTGAGAAATCGATACGATAAATTGAATGAAGTGATGCTGCATTCACTTGCAAATGGTGCTATTGGCTATTGTAATCGGCCATCTACTGGTGAACGCCAAAGTTGCCAGCAGAAACAGAAGCACTTCCTCCTTAAGGGCTGATTTACCTGTCTCACAAAGTATTCCAAAACAAAGATCTAATTTCAGCAGGTAAGTGTGGGGGGGGGGGGGGTATAGTTTTCTGTGCAGGAATCTATTAGCAGTGTGAGTCTAGTTATAAGTGAATCCAAAGCAAAGAAACAGTGTGATGGAGAATGGTAGGCTGATTAAAGGCTTTGTCACTACTGTTAGATCAAAACATAACGTTAATTTCGATGGACTTAATATCAGTGAACTACATGTTTTGCTAATGTCAATATAGGGCATTTTGTTAAGACTAACATGCTTGTGGTATTTGTGGAAATGTATGTTCAAGGAGGAAATTAAACTGCAAACATCAAATTGCATCTGAGCTGCTTTGGCCAAGTCTACCAGTCCCTTGGCAGGGGGGCTGCTATGGCTTTATAGGCGAATTACCCTGGACCCCCCAACCCCTGGCGCCGGGACAAAGTTCTGCCCTTTGTGCTTTGCTACATTTAAGAAAATTGGATTGCAAAAGCATTTACAGTGTTTGATGAAACAAGCATTCCTCGAACCCTCAAGTGAGATTAGGGAAAGGCCCTTCTATGACCTTTGACTTCTGTTGCTAGAGAGGTAGCAGAAATCACAGGGAATCTTGACAAACCCCAGTGCACTGAATATTATTTTTTAATAGGGGAAATTAATAGCAGGCTAAAAGCTCATCACTTGCAATGAGAACAAATGAGGGGTTACC
The DNA here is from genome assembly GCA_019775895.2 of Stomatorhinus ivindoensis. NCBI lineage: Eukaryota > Metazoa > Chordata > Actinopteri > Osteoglossiformes > Mormyridae > Stomatorhinus > Stomatorhinus ivindoensis. The sequence continues at coordinate 3,356,896 of JABFEB020000002.1, read as the reverse complement.
AAAGAAAATTGGTGCCAGTAAATGAATTTGCCTGTTATCTGGTGTTCAGTATCATTAGTCACCCACTCTTCATTCTAGGAACCTTAGAAGTAGTTGTTCCTTTAAGTGGCTTTCTGGCTGATTAATTACTACTTCTGGGCTAAGTTCCCGAGGAAAAGCTCTGTCAGCCGACTTCACTCCAGCAAGCCAGCATCCCGAGCTGACGGGCACGCTGCACTCACAGAGGCCTGGCTTTCTGGGTGGCCAATGGGAGCCGCAGCTTCTCATTACTGCCTCCTGCTGGAACACGGACAAATACTGGGATAGGAGGGTTTACAGTTGGGAGGCGGGGACTTTAGCCATGGTCTGCAGTCTCATAGGTCGATGGAAGACGCCTTTTCACTCCTACTGTACATGTCTGTGCAATGTAAGACCATGCAGAAGTACATGGTTTTCTGGTATGTATTTCTTAAAATCATCAGTGTGCTGCTTAAAAATTTGTCTTGTACACTGAGTTTGTACTTCTAACTGCTTTACTCTTTGTTTCTTCCAACCGTTTTTCATTTTCAGAGTTGGATCATTTCCTTTCTTGAAGGGTAAAGGGCCTTGTTACTAGGGGTGGGGTTTGGCTGAGACCTCCCGAATTGATGTTATTTGGATGTTTGTTTGCCATTTTGATATGTATAGTGATATTTTATATAGTGGAAGCGTGGAACACAAAGGTCATTTGTGATTTGACCCCCTCTCACAGGTGCTCTGCTCAGTTTTAACTTCCACTCCAATGAAATTGCTCCAAAAAATAAAACACATGCATTGTATTTTAATTTTAGCTGAAACCGAACCCGGGCTAACTGAGCTGCCGAATCCAAATTCACGCAGAAATGATTTCAAGGTGTGAGTTTTTTTCAAGTCTGCTCTGTGTTCTGACCCGCTTCTGCCGAAATCCTTCCACACCCGTCCTGCTCACATGTTCTGATCTCGATCCAAACGAGTTATTGCAGGTCTGTTTTGTTTTGTCGGGTTCCGAGTTTTCAGTCAAGTTGCGGCTAGATTTTCCTACACCAACCCGTTCAAGTTCCGCATTAGTAGAGTTGAACACGTCTCAACCCATACGAGTTTTAACAGGAACGGTTGAGTTCCAAGATTTCATTTGAGGTACAGTAGAAGTAAAAAAAAAAAAAACAACTCCCATTCGATGTCCGAGTTGGTTAAGAGGTGTTTGAGTTCCAAGGTTCTACTGTAGTTTAGAACAGCTTACAGTAGGTCTACAGTTAAAGATACGGGCTGTAACGGTACACATACTCATAATTTTCAGTTCAGAATGAATAATGAAACAAATGAATACATTTTTTGACATGAGTGACACCTAAATTTACAAGTACATGTTGAGCACATTATGGTAATTGTAGCTGTGAGTTGGTTATGAGCTGGGGCTGGAAGCTCAAAGACCCTCCCACAACACTTAAATCGGTACTTTGGGAACAGCTTGGTTTCCCAATAATTACACCAACACCGTAGAGAGAGTAGCTTATGAGACCAAGACTGTTGGATCTGTTAGACTGAATTCTGATGTCTTGCTGGAAACACATCCAATATGCTGACTCATTTGAGACAATATCATCTGAGTGTTTTTAAGGCCAGAGTAGAAACAGTCACTGAAAGTTAGTCTCCCCCGTGGCATTTAAGGCGTTTTTGCCTGGAAATTCAGACCGGGTTAAAAAAATAACTACACTTATTGAGGTACGTACTGCTACAGATATGCAACCGTACTCTGCAGTCGAGAACAAGCAATATAGTTCACTATGATTGTTATGATGCAGTCTTATTTTTGAATTTTTGTTTATTTGATATATTTTTTTTTACTGTGCAAATGATGACTCTTAGCTTTTGTCATTCAGACCCTTGCCGTGTGTTTCGTTTATAGCTGTCTTTATATTGTGTTTATGGTTTTAATAATAAAGAATTACGAAAAACAAATTCTGCTTCCCTGCTGTGCCAAAATTGCACCAAACGGTGAATCCAAGCAAATGGCCGTACTCATGCCTAAGTCTTTCTGCACACGCTTGCTTATTGACAGTGGCACTGTGCCAAGGCTGGTATGTCAGTCCCATGTCCCACCGTATGTAACTGGGCAAGTACGTTAGAGGTAAGAAATGTGATCATAATTTTTAACTTGTGGAGATATAAACCTCGCCACCATGGTGATTAGTAACAGATTTCCCCTTGCCCTTACTTGTTACACCATCGACCAAATTTACGTACGGCAAGTATTTTCTGGAGATAGATTTGGTGTTTAAGGCAGTAATGCCTTTGTAGGGCCAGGTGTTTTTAGGACAGGAGCTGCAGGCCAGCGAGGATCACAGCTGCACACGCAGCTTGTGGGGTGACATTACAGGGGAGGAGCTCGGTTGCTGGATGCTGAGTTTCTGTAGCGAGATGCCGTGACCCTTAATGGCTCCACTGCTGGGAAGGTAATAAAACATCAGCACAGTTCAGTCCACACCTGCATATGTGCAGCAGGGTGGCATGGAGGTGACTGCTGTCTCCTCCTTCAGCCAATAACAGAATTGCATTGTTGCTGTTTATCTGATTGCTTTCTGCACCCGAAGAGGCACAATTAAGGTGATTGTGTCCCTGGGTCAGCAAGGGCGGGGTTGGCGTTTCACTTGTTTAACCAATCACAGTCTGCATTGTATGACATCATCACAGTTGTCTGTTTTTTTTTTCTCATTTTCAAACTCAGGGCTTCCAGCCATTGAGCCATCGGCCCAAGGACAGTGTGCGGCTCAGCAGGCTAAGCCTCTGTGCCTGTGATCACAA
>JABFEB020000002.1:3322715-3335703 GCA_019775895.2 Stomatorhinus ivindoensis | reverse complement strand
GGGCTGGGGGCTGGGGGCTGGGGTGGGTTACAACCACCAACAACCAAAACCCATCATATGGCACTATAGTGTTGATTATGATACTTCATAAGCTCCAATGAAGCTTTCATCTAAAATGCACTATAGTTACCTTCTAAATGTATTATAATGGCCGGTATAACAATTAAACATGCTTTGTTCAGCATTATGAAGGTATCTATAGAGCATTATAGATGAGAGCTTCATAAAGCATTTATAATGCATAATAAATATGGGTACAGTGTGTTAGGACTTTTGGTAATGCTTTACATTAACTGCACCTTCATGATGCTTTTATATTGCACTCATAAAATGTTCAGTACACCTTCATAATGTATTTATTAAGTATTCATAAAGCATTCATAAACATCATGTATGTATACCTTAACATCCTAACATCCCTTAATAGCTGTAATATACATTAATAACAAACATTATATAGTAATAACAAACATTATAATTGTATAATCATGTAATGTTTGTTATTAATGCATATTAAAGCTGTTAGGGCATGTTAGGATATTGAGGTGTACTTGCCTGCTGCTTATGAATGTTCTATGAATGCATTATGAAGGTGCACTGAATGTAAAGCGTTACCTGCTTTTTTATAAATATCTTTAGCCATGTTTATAGTGCTTTATGAATGCATTATAATGTGTTATAAATGTACTCATAGATTCTTAAAGGCCCGGCATTCATAGATCATGTTACTGCTTGAGCTTTGCTGCTTTTTAGTGCAGGCTATGCATGTCCTTAGTGTACAGTATGTATCCCAGGAACTCTCTCCTGCCTCTCAGCACAATTATTGTCACTCACAGTGTTTGCTTCGAGCCTTAGTCTCGTTTTGAGCCTGTTTTCCTGAATGTATCACGGAAAGATAATGGCTTTTCTAAAAGGACCGGATTATTGCTTAGGCCTAATTCTTGTTATGAATGAGGAAGGGGGATGGGATGGTAGAAAAATGCTTTTGAGCAAATATGCGTCAGCTTTAATGAGTGGACACCATTGACTGTGAATCTGAATCATATTTAAATTGGCATTCGAAGTATAAAAAGAGATGGAAGGGAAGCTTGGTTTGGGCACGTTTAAGCATTCTGATTCACTGTGGTCCATCTGCCCATCAGTGACAGAGGCAGATGAGGATGATGGACCAGATGGGGCCCGTGAGGTCTGTGCACACTGGACCTGGTTTATGTCGGCATGTGGGGTCCAAGCCAGTGGGCTTCCTGGCACCTTCTGCTCTACTTTGGTTCAGGACAATGTGTGGGATGCTGCTCCCTCCAGCATTTCAGAGACCACACTGAGCATGGGGGGGGGGGGGGGGGTACACTGGGGTTAGGGGCCCCGCGAGGCCGCAGTTTGGCAGGGTGGGATGGCTGGACTCGCTCATGCCACAGTGCGGCTGCCACCAGCAGTAAACAGGCCCAGAGAAGTTAACTTTACCCAGCATGGGCGGAAATGTGAAGGAGCTACACTGCTGTGCACTCCCATGCCCGCAGTTTCACAGAATGTCGGAACATATTCAGGGTTGCGTTTGAAAGGCTGCCATTCTCCAGGTGGGCCGATGCCGTTGTGGACGCTCAGAGAACTCTGCGGCAGGCCGGCTGAAAGGCCGAAACCAATGTTAATTCACCCACCTTTCCCTGGGCGCTGCTGTGTGTCTTACTCAGCGTCCTGAATTTCATTCATGCACAAACGTTTCCAAAGCTCTCTACCGCCGTGTAGGCGTCCTTGTTCCTGTCACTGCACTCCTCTCATGGCCGAGATGTAAAAGCCCGCAGTTAATGGCTGTGTGTGTGTCTCTGTTCATTTACGCATCATGCAGCAGGGAGCATGATGTCATTTTGATGGGGATATATACTTATAGCTTACGGGAAGCGTTTCCTTGTGCAGTTTAGTATTGTAATAAATAATGGATTTTTTTGGCCAATGGGAGCAGTGCAGGCGGTGCAGGTTATTGTTTTATCCAGACAGTAGTGTTGGTCCGTGAGGTTCAAGGAAAGATGGTTGGCTGAAGCTTTGTTTCTCATGTCAACATTGAGTTGGTTTTGGACAACCTGGAGCCCTGGCAGCATGTGGCTGCTTTTCCAGCCAGTTTGCGCCCAATCGTGGCCATTATGGAAAGCACAGATGGGCCGCAAGGTCACATGTCCATGTGCGGTGGCGCCAATGTCCAGAGGCAGCTTGTGCTCCTGCCAAAGAACGCTGCTGTGTCATCAGTCCCAGGCCTTGAATCTTCTGTTCAGTAGGAGCATCCAAGCCTGGCGCAGCTTGGTTGCCACTGGTGACGGAGCCACGGCCCCAGGAGGGCGGTGAAGTAACAAGTAGCCTTTTTCCCAGGGGACCGCAGTGGCGCTAAGTTCATTAGCTGCAATCAGCTGCATTTCAGGGTCTGCCAGCTCTGTCTGATCCCCAGCTCTCCTCAGTCTGAGCACATCCCGTCCAATCGCCGCCCAGCCGCTCACACAAAGCTCCATCCACTGCACTGGCCAACCCATCAGCACGGCTCCAAACTCCTGCTTCCTGCCAGACGTGCTGTTACCCTGATCCCTTCCTCTAACAGCATTGGGGCACAACTGGGGACTGTCTGTACTACTGCAGCTGCATGTGTCAGTGTTATCTCCCCTGCTGCATTTTGGTTTGCGGTTCTGCGTTGTTCTCTGATTGGAGTTCTGCGTTGTTGTTTGTTTGCGGTTCTGCGTTGTTGTCTGGTTGCGGTTCTGCGTTGTTGTCTGGTTGGAGTTCTGTGTTGTCTGATTGCGGTTCTGCATTGTCTGATTGGAGTTCTGCGTTGTTTGGTTGCAGTTCTGCGTTATTGTCTGGTTGGAGTTCTGTGTTGTCTGGTTGCGGTTCTGCGTTGTCTGGTTGGAGTTCTGCATTGTTGTCTGGTTGCGGTTCTGCGTTGTTGTCTGATTGGAGTTCTGCGTTGTTGTCTGTTGGAGCTCTACAATGTTTTCTGGTTGCGGTTCTGCGTTGTTGTCCGGTTGCGGTTCTGCGTTGTTGTCTGGTTGCGGTTCTGCGTTGTTCGGTATCGGCGCTGTTGTTTCTCATTTTATTAATCGACCGCAAATCTTCGCACGTTGAGCCGTAACAATGGAGTTTATAAGCTCAAAAATGTAAATCTGTGGTCTGTGGACCTGAGCTGCAATGGTTGTTTCTGTGTCTTCATGTTTATTGTCTCCCATACTTGGGAGGCATCGCCCGCACACTCAGGAAACCAGTTAGCAAGAGATGTGATTAACTTGTCAGAATAGTACAGCCTAATTACAAGATGGGTGGTCAGACTTCTTTTTTTTATCTCCTTATGAAGTCTTAATGAGGGGAGAGAATCCCTGCTGGTAATCAGACAGTTTGACGCCTTCAAATGGCATTGTTGAAGTGGACTTGGCGCATCTGCTTGTGATGATACTGATATACTGGTCTATTGTCTTGCCAAGACTTCACTACACTTCAAGAGACCTTGATTTTTAAAATAGAAGAGCTTTGTAGACCGAATAAAAGACCAAACCTTTTATTTTGAGTGCTGCAGTTGCTTTCAAGATAGACAAAGTAAACAAATAGTCAATGTGATGCAGAAACTGTCTAAATAATTAACTTTCTGTGTGTCACAGTGGGTTTAATCCCACTTATTTATTATCATTTTGTTATTTTATGAAGCTTGTTGAACAATGAGAAGTGAGGTCTTGGTTGTTGCCATCATCACGTTTCGAAGGTGTCTCTCCAGAAGGTGTCTCTCCAGAAGGTGTCTCTCCAGTCGATCCACTGCTGGACATATAGAGGTACACTGTATATCAATGTTTCCTATTTCGGTGCTCGGGGACCCCCAGGCAGTCCACATTTTTGCATCCTCCCAGGTCCAGAGCTGGGAGGGAGCAAAAATGTGGACCGCTTTGGGGTCCCTGAGGCCCAGATTATGAAACACTGATATGTATGACTAAACTACATACTTTGGCTGCAACTGACCTTTGACCTTCCCCTAATTCACCAAATACTCCTGTGAGGTAGTCCTGTGGGATCCCCCCATTCCCAGTTTGGCATTACAGTGGACCACAAGCTGTCATGTACCAGGGCCCCAAAGGAGACGTGGATGTTACAAAAAAACGAACTGCTCAAACAAGCTTTTGATTCTTTAACTAAATATGCAGAATCACCAAATGCATTTTTCATTAAGCGGGTGAGCCGGGATCCTTGTTATGATGAAGAGATATTATGAATATCTTTAACATTTCATTCATCATGGTTAGATTTCAGGAAGAAATCCATTCCGCAGGTTGCCAAGAATTGCATTATTGCCGAGATTTCTCTTATCTCTTTTTCTGTGCTATTGTAAGTATCTCCTCAGTTGACCTTAGAGATGCTGACCTGTCACCCTTTAGAGATGGCGTGATACAATGTGATACATTTTAGGATGACTGCACACCATAGTGTAAAGCAGTGGTTCAGCGCATGCCGCATTCGGTCTCTAACCAGCTTTAGCCTATTAAGGACCATATAAGACTGATTAAGGTAGGGTTGGAATGAAAATATTCCGGCAGGTGGGGCACCAGGAACAGGACTGAGAACCACTGGTGTTAGACAGTCAGTGGGTAGAAATTCACGTAGTGAGGGGTAACCACTGATATACTTTGCATGTAAGTATATGGGTGTGGAGTACATGGGAGTTACAGGAACACTACATGGCAGTGGTGGGGATCACATTACTGTACAGTATGTGTTGGTCTGTGGCTGGTAGGCAGTGGCTCTACATGGGGTTATAGGTTAGCTCCTGTAGTGGTAGGTTCGCTCAGATGCGGACGACGTGTGCTGCACTTTCACCATGCGAGACGCAGCACAGGCGGCTCATCAATAGCCCACTCACATAACAGGTGCTCTGTTCGGGGTAGGACGCTGGGGCTGTATGTCTCTGTAGGGTGGGACGAACATATATTCTCACAATCTGACAGTGATGGTCTTACACATACACACGGTGAGCACAGACACACACGCATCATATTTAGTCTTTGTTCCTCTGTGGAATTAGCTTCTGTTCCGGCCTCTGCTGGAAACGGAATGAGAAGCTGAGGATGGAATACTGATCACTTGGTGATTCAGCCGTTAGCCGGAGTCACAGGGGGAAACATTTACGCTAAATTCCCTGCACTAAATTCACAGCTGTCAAGCGTTTTCTGGAAATTGGAGAGTGACAGCAAGAGCTGAATGCGTTCTTTGTGTTGGACACGGATACCGCGGACATGGAAATAGCTACAATAAGTAGAATTATCTACCCCAATAAATAAAATGGAGGGAAGATTCTCACATTCGTTCTGTCAAGAGCAGAGTGGGCTGGAATTTTGTAAGATCCGGAGCTCCGAAAAGCACACTCATAAATATCTTTTGTGAATGGGGAGCCTCGTCTTTTCCACAGGTCTCATACTAGATGAACCTTATTCGATGCTGAAGATCCATACAGGGCAGGCTTGCTTGACCTTGTAGACCTACATAAATGCCTTTGGTAACTCTGGGTAAAAATGGGTAAGGTATTTATCACCTTATAGAGTAAATCTTGTTTCACAATTTCTATGCTACATTTATTATTGTTATAATCAATCTAAATAAAATCAAACATTTGAGTCATAAGAAAATCAATAAGCCTCGCAGAGGAAAATAAACAGGTACTGCATGTTTGTCTCTGGCTAAGTGGTTTACATTTGTACCTTGTGATCGAGAATGCATTTGCTGTGCAAGAGAGCACACCTGCTTTGTATGTTAAGGCTCAGGTGTCTTATTGAATCAGATTCAGGGTGCATGGATTACAGAGGTATTCATTTCACAGCTATTCAGAACAGGAGCATCAATATTCCTGCAATATTCAAATATTAATAAAGAGTATGATAAATTAATCATTTATTTCTTAACTATTGCGTACAACCATGTTGACTTGCCTTCTTGTGGAAATAAGTAGAATATTAATTTGCTACGTGCGACTTTGGGTTTGGATCACAGCCTTTAGCAACACATGTGGTAAAGAAGTCATGAGCGGCCAGCTTAAATTGCCAGAACGCGGGAGCCATTCGAAAGCTAGATGTTTTTGTGTCTATTCTCAGAGATGTTTCATTACTCTGCTGTCTCAGGTGTCAGGAAATGCACATGGTTCCGGAGCTGGTCGCAGTCTCCTGCACATGACTTTGTACGACCGTTTGGATTGTCGGTTCTCCCAAGCGGCTTGATGACTGCGTGTGATTGGCTGGGCAGCCAAGCCATCCAGGTGGCTAATTGACAGGAATTGGCTTCATTATGATGCTGATATGCCTAGGCGACTGAGGACATCACACGGTTAGTTGGGTGGTGTCTCAATTGGCCTTTGTACTGCTGTCCACTCTGAGGAGTGGCAGGCCATCTGTCTTTTTCTTCCTCCCACAAGTGGCCAGGTCCCTTGAGAAACCAAGTCTGCAAATTCGAACTTTCTCTATACAACAGAGAAACAAATTAGATGTTTCTGGTGGTTGATTTGGAGGGAAGAGGCATTCTGTCACTATTGTTGTTTTTGCTTAGTGCTTGTTTGCTTTCTATCTAATCTTTTTTTCACAGAGGAGCTAGGACCTATTTGTCCCTGAGATGAGATTTCCAAATATGTGCCACGCATAATGTAATTCTGCTCGAGGTCTAGATACTGCAGATTGAAGCCTGTGAACTGAACTCATTCATGCATTTTCTTTTTTGCCTTTGGTCCCTGCTCTTCGCTTTGTAGAGCTTCATTTTGAGTTGAAGACTCTTCATGCACCTCTTGCGGAAGCGATAGAGGAAACAATTCCAGAGTTTCGGAGTATGCTCATTATATGGAATGTCATTTGATCGCTTGGAATGGGCCCAGGCTGATTAATGCTGCTCGCAGCAACTGTTGACGCCGTCGTCTGTTTTATCTACCTCGCTGGCACATGGCAGATAACCACACATTGCGGAGGTAATGTCGGCTGCCGATGACTGTGTGAATGAGATGCTCCTCATTAAACGGGGTGCTGTAAGTGATGAAGGAGGCGAATCTGTGTTCATGGTGCCACGTTAGCTCGTGCCGACTCAGAAAGCGTCAGATGTAAGTCAGTCGCATTTCGGGTCTCTGTTGAGGTTTCAAGGTTAGCACTGACTGTCGCACGTAGCCTGGGTGAATTTTATCTGGATGGATCTGTGTATATGCCACTGTGCTATACCTCCGGACTGGACTCAATAAATGTGCTCAAAGAAGGTTCCAGCTAATTCTGTGATTTGTTTTTTAGCATTGTATGTTGGATAAGGACAGATAAGCGAACAGTTGTTGTCGGAGAAAAGTGGAAGGCACACCTGTTTTGGTGGGGTACAGCCAGCTGAGACAAACAATGTACTCCTATTGCATCATCTGACCACGTGGGGGGGTGGGGGGGGTCACTCTATCAGGGGGGGCAGCAGGAGGCACTTTCTGTCTTTCTCGCCCTGGCCGTGCTCTCGTTTCCTTGGGATGACAGCAGCATTAGCACAGTTGTCCCTCCTTGTGCGTCCTCCGTGGGTCTGTGACGCTGCTTGCGGTCTGGCCCCCCCCCGCACTCCCCGATTTCATCTCCCGCTTCACGCCGCCAGGGGCTCAGTGGAGAGGAAGCGTGCAGAGGGGGGAATGTGAGAGAGATAGAGAGAGATTTAAAATTTTCTTTTCCATTAACTCCAGCAGTACAAAATCTACACTGCCGTATTCATAGCGCGGGAACCATAAAGATAACTTCTTCTTCTAATGAACTGTGAAGGAATAGTGCTGATCTCAAATGGGGCCCTTGCAGGCGTGTAGCAGACAATGGGCACTCGAGAGATTTGGAGGATGGGGCACAGCAGGCCCACTGCTTCCAGGAAAATGGGGCCCCCCCAATCTACTTTATACAGAACCACCACAGCTGAATTACAATAAATGCGCTTCTAATCATACTTACATCAAACTACAAACTAGCCAGAAATGTCAACTTTTGACCCTTCCGTTTTTAGGGTGACAATGCTGTTTTGTTTGTATGTCTAACATACCTACATACTCCTGACATGTGTGATGTTGCTCAGATGGAATAGAAGTGAATCACATCATTTATCCATTGCATTTGCTTGCATTTAAATAGATACGTTTCGGGCAATTTGTTTGCTTGCTGTGATTTTTGTCTGCTTAGTAAACAGAAAATGCAACTGCCTTAAAGAAAATAGATGATTTATTAATTCATATCACCCAGCATAATTAGCGTTGATATTGTTTGAATTAGTTTGGAATTTTTATAGTAACACCCTAAATTGATTGAAAATGAAACAACCATCAGAAGAACTCGAACTTTTATCATTTGTGTTTTAAATATATTTGTACTAACCAAAAAATGTGTTTTATTCTTTTCTAAAGAAGATAGGTAATGTCTTTTTAGGAATCTGGCTAATTTTCAAGTTCCACCAATGGTCACATATAAAAAACAAAGTTATCAATATTTAAGGATTCACTGACGTAAAATAATAAAGCTATTTAAGTATTTATGCTGTATCTTCGAATGCACTAGTATATTGGTGGTTCAAGTTATTCGGTCAAAATTTAAATATTTATTGAGAGAGAAGCTCAGCAAAATAAATTAATCCACCTTTTGAATATCATGTGGTCAAAGAAGGCCGAAGAAATAATTAAAGAGTCAGATGGAGTTCAGTGGCACTAGATCCCTCTAACATTATTAGGTAATATTTCAAAACTGTCAATGGTTTGAACCCTTTCGCATGCTTAGTACACTTAAAGCAATATATATATATATATATATATATAAACTAAAGTGTTGGTGGGTGACTGAGGAAAAAGTTCTGTTTTTTCCATTGATTTTTTTTTAGTAGATAACAACCTGATTATTTTTGCCTTCTCTAATGTGCTGTGCATCCATCCATCTTTAAACTGCCCTTCTGCTTCCCCTGGTGTTCCCTAATGTACTGGTAATGTAAGTACATTACATAACATTGTTGACAACCAAAAAAAAAATCAATTTAAATCTTTAATCAAGTACATGTTTGACGAATTACTATTGATAGGAGTTTATTAATACGGTATTTGACTGTATATATTATAGGCTAATATTTTTTCTCTTCGTTTTGCCCTCCTGTCCTTCTTCATGCAGGCTGGTTCTCCCTCTCCAGGGACTTGGCTGTGCACATAACTATGTTTGTCTTGGTACTGAACAGCTTGGCCAATACGACTAATCAAATAACATCTATTTCTCAGGAGTTTGCTAATGAGGGTAACAGCATAAATTCATAATTTTGGGTTTAATCATAGAACAAAATATGAACTAAGCAAATCATCTAAATTATGACTGAATGGAACAGTTCTGGGCCCAGATATACCTGCCATGGCTTTACGGCCATGGGTGATCTGCTTATATAGAGAAGTGTGTGTTACTGTACATTTGTACTTTACTTTGGCTGCTCAAATAAAGTGAGGTTGTCTGAAGGCACATTAGGCTGTTACAGCTTGTTGAGTGTACGCTTCATTCAGTTCCTTTAAACATCTCCCCACATTTCAGTTCCTCTGGGCTCTCCTTGAAATGTTATCCTCGTTATGATCTAATCACGTTTCAGGGGCCCTTATAAGTAAACTGAGGGGGAAATCAGAAAATGAGAGTGTACTGTGTTTGCTTCTCTATGAAAACATTAGTAACATGAAGTTGTTTTCCCCTGTTTGGCCTCAGTCTGCAGCGACCGGGAGCTGAGGAGTCTGGCCTCCAGACTGAAGGATTGGTTTGGCATCCTTCACCTGGACGCTAACAGAGACCTGAAGAGCACAGTCACCTCGGATGCCGGACAAGGCCGTAAGTTTCCGTGAATCACTGTGGCCCGACGCTCCGTCATAAGCACAACTCACGCTTGGCATAGAAGTAAGGCAAGTGGCACCCAGTACAGCTGTGCTGAGCTTCCAATGAGTGGCCGAGTGTGAGCAGTATTGGAGCAAGAACTGCACAGCAATTTCCAACAAAGCAGGAACATAATAAGACTATCAAGGAACAGGAGAACGTGGGGAACGTAAAGTAGCATCAGCCTAGTAGAGAATTTACTGCACTGATGTCAAAGTCACTGGAGTGCCTTATATATTTTATCAACTAAATGTATAATATCCATAATACCTCTTGCTCGTCTGCTATCCATCCATTGTCCATTGTTCTGATGATTCAAAACTTTGAAAAACATCACTTAATAGGGTGCCGAAAGTCTTGTCCACTTGTGTTTATTTCATGGCACTTTTCATCGAAACCTCCAGCCCAGCACAAGGTGAACAAGCAGGAAGATCACTGTTGAAATGCTTTACACTGTCAGATTCTATATGTGCAGATCAACATAACGATTCTCTACTTTCACTTGTCCATGCCCTCACATCTTTACCTTGACCCAGTGCTCAGCATAGACTGATGGTTCTCTTCAGACAATTATTTGTCGGTATAGTATATACCTTGTTTTGATTATGCAAACTGTTTCTTTACCTCCTATTCCACAAACTGATGTGAAGTATGAAACTGTAAGTAATAATGGAGGAAGACTGGCAGTGCAAGAACAGCCTTGTCATTTTTGTACACAGTATATTAAGCCAGGAACCCAAGCCAAACTTTGTTAGAGTCTAAGCTTCAATTTTACAGGGTGCAATATGCTAAACTACTCAGTGTAATCTGCCAGTGCTGTGAACTCCAGCACAAGTTTCATGAAGGTGTCACTGTGAGCCCGGAAGTCTGAAAACACAGAGATAAACTGAAACCCCAAGTTTTCCTTTGTGTTCCACTCTGGAATGACACAGCAGTGGATTAGCAGGTGTAATCGTGTCCCTCTGTGTCACGATGGCAGCATCAGTTGTGTTGTGTTGCCGTATTGGCTGCAATACAAAGTAAACTGTTTCAGACACTGGGGTGTAACTGAAGTGGTCAGTGAATCGATTCAACACGGGATTGTAAAATAAGTGTTTTTTCCTTCTGCTTGTCTACTAACCACTTATCCTGCTCAGGCTAGCAGGAGTTGGAAGCCTGTCCCAGGCAGCACAAGCCACAAGGATGGGGTACATCCTGAATGGGAAGCTGGGCCACACACACACACACACACAGAAAGAGAGAGGTTTGTTGTTATAACTTTGTGGGGACTCTCCATTCCCCACATGACTCCAAAACTCCAATCCCCACATGACATCCTTAACCCTATCCAGCCCTAACCTGAACCATAAGTAACCAAACAAAATACGAGACTTTTGGCATTTTTAGTCTTTTGATTGCATTCATAGATCTTTGTGAAAAAATGGTCCCCGCAACATCAAAATAACAGGTCTTTATTACATTGTGGGGAACATTTGGTCCCCACTATGTAATATAAACAAAATACACACACACAGTTATTGGTTTATCTTTTGGTTAGACTCTATGAACAGTACCATGAAAATGCAATGGGTAGGACTGTCATGCACCAGTTTGATCCAATATAGTTTGTAACCAAGCAGAAGGTAGTTTTAACCTCTTTCATTAGCAAGGTGTTTTCACTCACAGAAATTCTCCTACTTGAATGTTTTTTTCTGTTTTTTACACTATTCTTTGTAAACCTTAGACCAGAAGTAGACCAACAAAAAGAGCCAAGTCATACGTGACAGCACTGCACAGAGCCTCACAACACGTGCAAATCCACGCTGTGACAGCAACTGTGACTTTTAGGCCCAGTGACGTGATACACGTCCTGACAGTTTTCATGGGTCTTTTCTTACTTGGGTTTGCTTAGAGGGACACCTGGCAGTCTTTGTTTGACATAATCTGTATGAACAGAGTGATGTTTCCATCAGTAATCCTGGGCAAACTTCTACATCTGTGCGAGTCATACAAAAATAATTTTCGTGATACTCAGGTCACTAGCAGTTGGGTCAGTTAAAATGTAAACATATAAAATGATGCATATAAAATCTAAGCATATAAAGTAGGTCAGGCATCATTCGTCTTTATTAATATTAGCTGTTCGAGTCACGGTCAGGTTGAAATAACTGTGAATGATCACTGGAGCTACATGCTTGACTCGCAAGATATTCCTATCAATCACACGACGATAATTTTTCTTAATATTTGCTAATTTATTGGCAGTATTGTTGAATATTCAAATACATTTTTTATTTATCGGAAATATTTTTTAAAATGTAAGAAAACTCATAAGACAGAAAAATAAATTGAAAACACTGATGGAACAGCCCTGTGCCACACAAGAGCAGGCAAAGAGGCAGAGAATCGCCAGCCTGGACCTAGACAGTGTAATGTGTGAAATCCCAGGAATGCTGGAACCAACAATCACACCACATCCACGCACCATGCATCTTAGCAATGCTAATGCGTGGCCACACAGAATGTCTTGACCCTGTCTGCCTGCTGTATACATGCACTCGCAGCTACATCATTTGCTGATTGCAGGAGCAGGCAGTTTGTGTTAATGAGCAGGTGTGCCTGATAAAAACTGTGTACAGGAAAGCTGAAGCCTAAGAGATGTTCAGCATTAAATTGTACTACTTAAAAAAAAAAAAACTTCAATTGTGCCAATTTATTGAAGTATGCCAGTTCAGCATTTTCAATTTTGTTTGTAGCGTTTGTTTTGAGCTACTTCAAAAGTATTTTGAAAATGGAAACCTGAACTGAAATTGCATTTTTTTTTCTACAAGAGTAGCTTTTATCAATGGCACATACCTGGCAACAAACACAAAGTTATGAAAAATCAATACAAATGCAAATAAGAGCGTATGAGTTGTATGAACCAGGACAAGTGGGCTCCTGAGGCTAGCTGCCAACCGTCAAGCAGATACTTTGAGTGCTATGGAGTGCTGCTTTAGATAAGTCGACTTTAGATATTAGCCCAGTAGATGTTACTGCCAGGCAGCATTTATGGCAGGTAGGTGTTATACCAGCTAGTACTATAAGCTACACAGGTGTTTTGCTAGGCAGGTGTTATACCAGCTAGTACTATAAGC
>JABFEB020000002.1:3287724-3322615 GCA_019775895.2 Stomatorhinus ivindoensis | reverse complement strand
GCTACACAGGTGTTTTGCTAGGCAGGTGTTATACCAGCTAGTACTATAAGCTACACAGGTGTTTTGCTAGGCAGGTGGTGTGTCCTGCTTATCAACCTACATTTCACAGGTAAAGACATGCATCTGCGCACCAAATGGTCCCATACCGTGTTTTACATGTTCATTTCCACATAGAAGAGAACACGCAGCTTCTTCACTCTGCGTGACGCGCTCAATTTTGAGAGTACGCTCGCGCATTTCAGTTACATGCACCGTCTCAGTAAATTCGGCTTCTGCTTTCACCAGCCTAGCATGCAAGGTTTGTAGTGTTTGATAGCATTCGCCCGTCTTCCCTGCCTGCCGGTGCCGTGAACACGCCGGGCCAGGCCGGGCCACCGCAGCGCCACTCAGTAATCAGGCAGCACGCCTTCCGCTACACATCTGACACATCTGCAACAATGTGAGCTTCTGGGTGGCAGATCAGCGTCAGGAAGCAGCAGTCGATGTGGGGGCTTTCTTCACAGGATCAGTGTTTGCTTACTCTAAACCAGTGTTTCCCAATCCAGTCATTGGGGACCCACAGACAGTCCATGTTTTTGCTCCCTCCCAGCTCCCAAGGATGCATAAATGTGGACTGTCTGGCACGGAGCTCGGCAGGAGCAAAGACATGGACTGACTGCGGGTCCCCGAGGACCGGATTGAAAAACACTGCTCTAAACAATCAGCGTTCTTAACTGACAGGAGCAGCCAATCTGTTTCATGTCTTGGTGTTTGTCAGAATCCACACTATGAATGTGATGATGCCTTGCAGTTTATATCAAATTGTAGTCCAGGTCTGTAAGATAAATTCATCAAAATTGTAATAATTGTAGCATCGGAGATAGACAAGTGTTTTTTTACCCATCCAGCAGTGGTGGACATTCAGAAAGCTCTGTATGTATCCAGGATTGTTCTGTTGGCTTAATGCATTCCTTAAGATCCTTTGCTGTTCCTCAATTAAGAGACAACTATAAAGACGTTAATCGGTAGTAATTGTCACATTTTCCGGCCGTCTTGTACACTGTTTTGTCAAAATGTTTTGATTTGTTGAAGTTGAACACTAACTATGAATAAACCCATAAAAATGCGGGTTGCTTTTCCTGTCTCCGTGATAACAGTCTTTGATAGGGGTCTGCTAATTAATAAATGCACAGCAGCGAGCACTGAAATCAGGCAGGTGCCTGTTCGGCTTAGTAATTACCAAGCAGTTAATCCACTGTGCCACAGACAAAACCACTTAGCTGTCTTTCTGTGCGCCCCTCCCTCTGCCCAGGCTTTGACACCAGCATCCTGCCCATCTGCAAGGACTCCCTGGGCTGGATGTTCAACAAGCTGGACATGAACTATGACCTTCTGCTGGACCCCACAGAGCTGAGTGCCATCTATCTAGACAAGCAGGAGCTTTGCCTGAAGCCTCTCTTCAACTCCTGCGACTCCTTCAAGGACGGCAAGCTGTCCAACAACGAGTGGTGCTATTGCTTCCAGAAGCCAGACGGTAAAAAAAAAAAAAAAGAAAAAAAAAACACAAGGGGCGTGTC
This sequence comes from Stomatorhinus ivindoensis, assembly GCA_019775895.2. Classification (NCBI taxonomy): domain Eukaryota; kingdom Metazoa; phylum Chordata; class Actinopteri; order Osteoglossiformes; family Mormyridae; genus Stomatorhinus; species Stomatorhinus ivindoensis. The sequence goes on along the minus strand of JABFEB020000002.1, from coordinate 3,321,059 downwards.
CTCTAACATCTGAGAAGATGAGAGGCGGGCAAACGGAAGCCCAGGGGATTTTATATCATGGAGTGATTTCCATTTGTTAGTCATGCTCGTCCTCTGTAAAATGCTAGCCAGGGTCCTTTTTTCCCTTAAATATGCTTTTCCAATTCTCTCAAATTATAAGTATAATTCTGTTTCTCTTTCTTTTAGAGGCTAATTATAAATTATAATAAAAAATTCGAAAGTCAACCACTTCTCTTTCTGCAGTCTAGCAGAGTATCTCTAACCACTAAGCTAGTCTCTGGAGCGGATCCCCTAACGAAGTTAGTTCTCAGAATAGCGTCAGACGGGACGGCTCTAGCATGATGTATCCTGACATGATGAATTCACTTGTGACCCATTTTAACGAATCCGAGAGACTGAGGCTTTACACCAAGATGTGGAAATGCCTACTTTAAAGATTCATCGACGTGATAAAAAAAAAAACATTTCTGACATTTTTTTACAACTTCCCATGAATACAATCGTGCATAAATTATGTTGATGTCATTTATTTTCTCGCAGGCAGCTATACAGGTTGTTGAGTATAGAGACTTTTTTTGAGCTTGTGTCCTTTATGGGTACAGCTATCAATGTGCCGGATTTTGAGAGCCCTAGAATAGCCGCAGTTATAAAACAGTATTGGTTTACAAACTACTTCTTTCCGACAAGTCAGTCTGTTTTACAATATACACCTTATATTAGATTTATAGAGCTCTCGTGCACTAGGCAGCATTTCAGCAAAAGTCACAAAAGGCTTGACAGAGGTGCCACGGGCGGCTTTGATCACTTTATTTGTTCTTTACTGTAAGAACAGACCTATAAAGGACAGTTTCCTCTGGGAGTGTGTGAGAGGAAGTGGCTTATGACCTGGTGCTATGTTCCCTGTTTCAGGGCTTCCCTGTCAAAATGAGATGAACAGGATCCAGTCCCAGGGCAGGAGGAAGTCTCTTATAGGTGAGTGAACGTAGGGGAAGGTGTTGTCTGTGAGACGGTGATCTCATCGAGGTTTGAGGTCCACCCCTTCATCTCTGTTTGGGGGTCTCTCCTGCCCAGAGGAAGACATTACCGACACGGAAAGGAATTTGTGGACATCATAAGGGATGACAGATACTTGCATTTAGCAGCACTGTACACAATTTAGTGAATCCCCCCCCCCCCACCTGGAAGGGAGAACGTTCTGAAGCTTGCTGGCAATTCGTCTCCCCACTAGGGGCCAGAGATCAGATGGAGAAGTGAAGAAACCTGTTAGGGAGGATGTGTCTGGTGGCCAGAGGCTGTTGCGGTATGAGTTTCACTGCAGATTAAAGTCTGGTTATAACTGAACGATGGGAGCCATGAGTAGCCAATGTCATTAAGCCAATAGCCATTACGTAGCGGCGGGGGAGGCTGGGATGCAGGAGTGTGACGCTCATGTCCCTGGGCTGGTGATTTCGGTTTTTGCAGACGGGCAATGATGTATACACACACTACTGGGTCTTCTCTATATTTTTTCTAGATGAATCACCTAGCAATCTTAATTTCTTATGTGAGAAAATAGAGGCCGTTCAACATTTATTCCTGTGGTAATAAATGTGTAGGCCCTACTACAGAAGAAAGCTGCACGTTACACTATAATTCCTTTTTTAAAATCCTTTTCTTACTAAGAAAAAAATATTTTATTTTGTCCAAGTATTGAACTGGAAAAAAAAGGTAATGAAATTTTAATTATGTGGACAGTATCTGATTACGTTTGAAATGGTACAAGGCTTCAACGTCCCTTGGTATGTTGGCTTTCAATAATGTGTTTGAAAAATATGTTCTCCTAAACCGCTTCACTTATCGATTGTTCTTCATAAGTGGTGCAGCACTGGTAACTCAGCCTTTCATACAGCCCAATAAGAAATTTGACTCTTGCTGCAAGGGGTGTAAAAGGTGTCATCGTGTGGGAATTTTAATTACTAGACAAAATGACAGACAAGGGTAACATATATAAATAATGAAAAAAAAGATGAAAATGAGAAAGGAAATGGTTTAAAAAAAATGTTTTGTTTATAAAAAATAATTTATGTTTCCCGTTGTTTTTAAAGGGGTTTCCATAAGCTAGCCTCAAAAGCTTTAATATATGGTCTACTGCCTTGTGTAATGCACTCTCAGAGAACGGAACCTGATGATAGGATTCAATACAGGTTTGGCTTTTTCTGTCCTCTTATTATTCAAAGATGCAAACACTTACAGAGACGCTTTGAAGCATTTGCCCAAGTTCCCTTGCTTTATGCTGCAGTTTCAAAATTAAATTCTGCCATTGGGTGATGCATTAATATTTAGCTCAGCTTTGAATGAACCCAGAGGGCCACCAGTCTGCCTGGACTGCTGAAGGTTCACATTGGGCTACAGCTGTCCGTTGTATGGAAAACGCAGGGGCGTCGCCCCAAGCCGATTTCACATTAACCCAAACAGACCAGGGCAAGACTTTGATTGAATGTTTTATTCTACAGTGGGTTCAGAAGTTAATAGGAAGTTAAGTTTTCTGTTAATGTGGGATCTGAATTGCAGTCAGTTTATGATGGGCAATGTTTGTTTGAATAAGGCTCTCTTTCGTTCATCTGCAGACGTGTAGCACCCATGGTCTGCATAGCAGCTGATCTCTCTCTCTGTCTTCATGCACAGACATATGGATGTTGTGGGCCTCCGATAAATCTATTAAATCGGAAACTACATCAGCTGGGTTTGTTGTTATTAATTTATCACACACACCCACAGTTGACAGTCTTCTCTCTTTCCACAGGTTTTGATTCTTCCTGAGCACTTACCTACTTGACTGAACTAATGATTTCTGTGGTTAAACTAGTTTTACAGTCCGCTCTCAGCACTGGTGTTCTAAGTTGGTAAAAAAAAATGACTGTGGTACCTGGTCTGTGCTTATGAGTGAATCTGCCTCTTTCCTTCTTTTTCTCTCTATATCATATATATTTTCACATGCGTAGAAAGAGTTAATCTCCGTCTGCCTTTCTGCACAGGTGCATTCATCCCCAGATGCAACGAGGAGGGGTACTTCAAGCCCACGCAGTGCCATGGCAGCACCGGCCAGTGCTGGTGTGTTGACAAGTACGGCAACGAGATTGCCGGATCCAGGAAGCAAGGCAACCCTAGCTGTGGTAAGGAGGAACAGGGCTGTTTAAACCCTGATTACTTTTGATGTGCACATAAGCTTATGTAAGCAACTAGCCTATTACTCCAGCTTATAACTGTTATTGCTGCTTTTGGTGTGCTTTCCGAGTCCGTGCCTGTTGAGAGTTATATCTGATGTCATACCCTGACCCAGCAATGCTCAGGCCTTGTAAATATTTTAAACTGAGCTGCCTTTGATGCTGTAGTAGTTTGAGGGTGATTACAGACAGGTAGCTGATTCTGCGGATGCTGTCTCTTCACACGGAAAATGGTCTTTCTAAGGCCAAAATGTTTATCTCGCGCCTCGGCCTGTTTCACTGTTTCTCGAAGAAATAAATACACTCTCCTGCCTACCGTCATCTCGTTTGCACATCCATACTTAAAGCTGCCTTTGGGAAAGGCTGCTAATCTCACTGATCATGCTTGGACTTATGTACGGATGATGTTTTGCCGTATTCCACGCAGAGGAAGACCAGGAGAGCTCAGGGGACTTTGGCAGTGGTGGGGCTGTGGTTCTGCTGGATGACCAGGAGGATGAGCAGCCCCTAGCACTGGGGGGTCGCGCCCGGTCCCGAGGAGCCATCGACGATGACGAGGATGAGGAAGATGACAAAGATGAGGAGATGGGTTACGTGTGGTAGCTCTCACAGGGTGTCCACCCTCCTCCAGTTAATCGCACAGACCTGAAGCCATTCCACTCCTGCCCCCCCCCCCTTTATTTTACCCCGTCTCCATCGTTCCCTTTCCAAGCCCACCTCTCGACTTTCTAAGAACATGAATTACGACAGAGACTTCGTCATTATTTTAGAGTACTGCAACACAAGTCATCCCCCAACCCTACTGCCCACCCCTCTCATCCAGAAATTCCGCTGCTATTCCAAAAAATTGCCCACCCGCCCAAACCCCCCCTCCCGTCCCACCCCCGGTCCTTTCACCCACACCATCATTTCTCTTTTAGCTTCTTCTCTAATTGTGTGCACAGGCGCTAGGTGTAAATACACAGGCAAAGGTCGGCAGGGTTACGTGTCATGTCATGTACTACAGTATACGTGTAGCGCTGTCCGTGGGCCGAGCCGGGCTGGGTGTGGCCAGTACAGTTAGCATACTCGCTAAACCGTAGGGGGCGCTGGAGTCCATGCGGCTCCCCAGAGAAGCCCTCTGTTTGAGACCATGGAAAATTTACCGTCATAAAGTGTGTGTTGCGGTCTATGGTATACTGTTATTATTTGTTCTTTGCTCTGTGTCACCTCCTATAAGTGAATGAAATGAATTCCGGGCTTTGTAATGTAAATCATGTAGGAAGTTCTTAAAATTAAAACTGTATTGTACCCTATCCACCCCAAAAAAGGGTTTTTATACAAAGTTATATTGATTGGACTGATTGTACGTAACTTTACGTGTCTTTACTGTGCTTCTACGGGTTCTTTATTCGAAGTGTATGTCTGAAGACTCTGGGCTCTGCTTAAAGGACAGTGATAGTTTCAGCTCCCTGTTTCTGGCGTTTTATTTTACCACACAACCACACCCCTGTTTGGCAGCTGATAATCTCCTTGCCTCTTTCAAATCTGATGTTTTCTGTTTGCAAGCCCAAACCTGCTGTCCAGCAGAGAGTAAGATATAGGCGTGTTTTTTGTTCCCCTCGAACCCACTACAGGTTCACCAACATCATGTGCCGCATAGCAAATTTCCACTAAACGCTCAGAAGAAAAAAGTGATGACAGTGTAGCATTTTGGACTGAAGAAAGCTTTGTCACCAATAGACCAGTAGACCTGTGTTCTTGTGCTCCTGTTGAAATGTCTGTCTCTCACCACCTATTTTCAAGGCTGGTGAACCCAGATTAACCCTGAATGAGTTTTTCACTCGGTGTGTGATTTCCACGAATCCGAGAGGAACCTGAATGCCAGTTGATCTGTAATGCCTTTTGTTCATGCTCTTTCAGAGCTTACAGTATATGATCCGAAAACCATGCTTTGTCCTTTTTGCATCTCCTCTGGATTAACTAATATGGGGCAACTTTACTTCATTCCTGTAATATTAGTAATTGGCTTTTGCAGCCTATTTACCAAACAATATATTTGTTTACATTAAATCTTTACAATGTGCTTTAAATTAATTGCCCCGTAATGTTTACATATATTTTGACAGTGAGCAGCATGTTTCTATGCATTACTACATTATTGCTGTCTCTCTGATGCATCAGACGGATGTTATTTTAGGGTTACAGCCAGAGGTGGAGATTTCAGGTCCAGAAAGTAAAAATCCAAACCAGGATTTTGTTCCAACCAACCAGCTGAGTATCTGTGACCGTGACTCTTTATACTCAACTGGTTGGTTGAAACAAAATCCTCGTTTGGATTTTTACTTTCTGGACCTGAAATCTCCACCTCTGGTTACAGCGTGGATGTGGTGCAGGAAGAGAACATGTGGAAATATAGGAGGTCCCATTTAGGAAGAAGCTGTATATGATATTACATCGGGTAAAATACACTTTCATGCATAAATTAGCGTGATCATTTGGAATGTTTTAAATCGTTGATTCTATTCTGTTCGGTTTTTTTTTAATAACACGGTTGCCCTAGAGCGCCTGACATCACAAGCAGCAACAAGATTGCAAGCTGACTTCATAACAATTAAACTCAGTACCAGCATTTACTGAAAGTCATTATGTTTGTAAATTATTGAAATTTGATCCAAAAGCAACATTATGTAAAGTATTTGGGGGAAAAGCAGATGATAAGAGGTCTTTACCAGCATCGACATGATAGAATTACTAAAAGATATTTAGAGGTACCTATTATTATTATTATTATTATATGATGTAACTGCAAACCTGATATGCATAGCAGGATGGCTTTTATGGCAGGATTGTAAAGATATCAGACACTTTATAAATTTCACACAACATACAAATCATTGATAGTAAAATCAGCAGTGAGTTAAGTCTCCCGAGAAAATGTGATACGTCACACGTCCAGTGTACTTTATATCGTATGATGTCGAAATATATGTCTCGTGAAGAATATTATGTTAAACACATTATGGAAGAGCACGATCCTGAGTAGTGGAGCGTCAGCTTGTCTGTTTCCGTCGGCACAAGTTAAACATATCTAGCTTTATATTTGGCTTGTCTTGCTGTTGCAATTTAAAATATCTTGTTGCCATCAAAAACATGCAGACCTTATTATATTAATGTAAATAATTTAGATTGCTCCTTGAAATAACTGTTGCTTCGCAGGCAAAAGCATTATGCAAAAAGGTTTGGTATTTGTATATTAATTTCCTCTTAACTAATTTAACTTCAAAATAGTGATATGATTTAATTTGATGGTGAAGGATATATTTCTTTACAGTTGTTTCCTTGATTAATGTATTTGTTTTACTACATTTTATTTGAAGTCAGGAATCGCTTACGCATGTTGTTAGCCAAACTGCAGTGTGCATCTGTGCATTTGCTAGTTACCCCATCGCCATACAGATAACTAAAATGCCCTCTCACAATTCACTCTATTCACCACTCTAGTCATCTGGCCTGCCTTTCGAGGAGCACAGAGAGATCTAAGTGGAAAAGATGATTGACTAAAATATTTTCTCTCTGACACCACACGACGCACATTTCATAAAGACATACAAGAAAATAGCAAAATAGCATAAACATATATATATTTTATATACAAATAACTTCATGCACTTCGTGTTGAATGCAGTCAGGAATTTCGTTAGATGTTTTCTATTTCTACAAATTGTCTTCCCAATATCCAGTACATTTCTGGCCATGAGATTGAAAAACTTTGCCTAAGCATTGTTGTTTTTGACAATTTTATCAAGCTTATTGTTTGGAGACGTGAATATTTCACTAAAGTGAGTACAGAATCGTACGCCTGTGCTTATTCTCAATTAGTTTTTCCCAAAGTAAATTTCATTACTGTGTATAAATGCCAAGTAATTGCTGTAAATCCTGAATATCACTATGGTTTTTCTGCAGTTTTTTTTCTCTTAATGAAGTTGACTTCAGCTGATCGATATTTCTTGCTTGATTTGTGCGGTAATTAAGGAGCGTTGTTCAGTTTAGCGACCGAGGTGAAACTCAAATGACACCCTCGTCAATTCGGCAGTAGACCTTGGCCTGGCCACAACATTTTTAATTAACTGGTTCAGCAAAGAAGCATCACTGATAAGGAGCCTGAAGCTTTTGAAACATCTGGACACTTTGGTCCATGCATGACCTTGGTGTAATTACAGAGAGGGCATTCCTCCCTGCTAAGTGATTCTTTTTTTTAAATATGGAGCAGTGTAAACATACAGCAAGTAGTGGGGTTGCTAAATTCATCCTGGTCTATAAAAGTTAGAATTTATTTCAACAAGTATAAGAAAAATCCAGATCATTAAAAGTTAGCTTTCTAAACCTAGAGGATGATCTCTGTTAATGATTTTCTGTCTGCTGGTGTCAGTTTTGTTTTCGCCGCTTTGCTTCCTTCCTACAATCCAGCGGCAATGAATTAAATACCATGTTTCTGTGGCCATTTAATAGCAAGATGACAGGCTCTGTAACTGAAAGCCTGTGTAGTTCAAATACTGGAATTTAACCTTTTGTGACATGATTGTACCTGGCGATGGCTGTATGTTTGAAACATGAACAATAACGTCTAGACTGTAGGCGGACTGGAGGGTAAAACCCAATTCCAATGAAATTCCTCTTACAACTATCTGATTGAATGTGACTGCAAAGCTGTAAGCATTTTTGTGATTTGGTAAACACAGGTGCCGTAAGATGTTTCTACTAGCTACACATGTTTAACTTGTTGTCACCCGCAGACAGAGGGAGAGTCACAGGAAACAGAGGCGTCACAGGTCACTCAGTGTACAGTACTACCAGAGAACGGGACACAATTAGGAGTTGTGTATAAGAACCAGGAGGCAACAGATGTTAGTTTAGGAATCAGTCAAGTAAGAATCATAAAGTTTGATTATGGACCATGTGTCAGAATCAGGAAGTAGAACCACCAAGAAAGTTGTTTTCCTTGCATGATGATGTCATGTCAACAACAGCCAGCTCTTGTATAAAAAATGAAATAAAGAAAAATATAAATGACAATGAGCAAACAAAACACGTGTATGGAATGTACTATGTTATCCTTTGATTGTTATGCTTATTTTGTCATTTTCAGGTTGCCCATCAATTAAAGGTTTATTGTGGATAAAAAAATGTGCATAAATGCATCACTAGTCTGAATCCATCCTTGTCTCTCCTAGTGTCTCTCCTAATACTTTATGTTGGGATCTTTTTCACTTGTATCTCACAGTCTAACCTGCATTGTCCCTGTTCCATTTTTTTGTCTCCTCCCTATTTTTTTTTTTCCAGTCTAGTTTGAAGATCTCTAAACTTTACCCAACAACACTGATGGCCATATTTGCAGAAACTCTTCTTTGTTAATTCTATATTTTTTACTTTGTAAAGAAAAACAGAACCAATGTAATATAAAGTCATCTGAAGGCGCTGTGGCTGTGTGTTTGCATCAAAAGTGTATAAATTGATAGTTCTCTATGTAGTTAGACCTGTAGCTCTTTACATATAAAGTGTAGTGAGTTCTCAATGTTTTCCTTCTGGAGTTAAAATGGAATGTTGATGTTTTTGGCTGAATTTTCTGATTTTAATGTAACAGTTCAACTATGTTTGTCTTAATAAATTTGCGTCTGTCCTGTGTTGTGTTTATTTTGCTTTTTCATTTACCATGGTATTTCAGAAAGAAGTTTATTTACAATAATCAGATCTGCTCCTATCCCATTCAGATCATGGGACAGGTTGTTGAGAAAAATTCTGTGGTCTTAGTGATGTTGGGAAATTTAACAAAAGCTCTTTGTTGGACAATTTGAAGACTGAGTAAGTGCTGGTTTCTAATATTGAACGTATGATGAGGAAGTCTGACTTTAGGTCATTAGCAGTCTCATCTGAAAAACAACAAAGAATGGACTGAGGTTTAGAAATTTGCTCTTTAATTGGGGCGTAAGGGCCTTGCTCAGGGCCCCAACAGTGAAAGAACTGCTGATCACAGGACTTGAATCGGCCACTTTTTCATGACAAGGAGAACACGCCAACCCAGCAAACCACACACCAGCCTCATACCAAGATAATAATCCTGTAGTTTTGGGTTCTTCGACCCAAAGATCAGTTTTGCTGTTGCACTCTTAACCCAACTTAATTTGAGTTAAAAATCTCTATGAATCTATATGAATAGGATTTAAACTTACACAACACTGCAAGAAACATGGTCCGTGTAACAGACATCAGCCAAGCAAGCAAATTAATAGCCAAGCTGCAGTGTTTTTCTTTCTGCTGCGACAGAATGCAGACCTCTTTGGCCTCGCTGAAGAGAGAATGAGAGACTTTACACCTTGCCGCCTTTTTTTTTTTTTTTTTGCATTGCAATACTAAGAACTCCAGGGAATAACTAATGAACCATGCCGAACATGTTCCTGCGTACACCATCCACAGCCTTTGCATAGCTGAGATGTGTACTGCTGTACAGAGTAATAATTTATTTCCAATTCCCTCTACATCCCGGATAACAGATGTGCAGCCCTGACCTCCTGGTTGCAGTGCCTCGTGTTGGTCCCAGTGCTGTACAAGAACACCCGGCATGTCAGGCCAATCAGGGACGAGCGTCAGGGATGGGTAACACCTGTAAAGATGAGGGCATCTGATTTGTCCCTCTGCCACGAGTCTCAGAGGAAGCATTCAAGTTGCACCATTCAGGGAGTCAGTAATCACTCATTCTGTCCTTCAAATGTCCAAAGCCCACTTCCAACTAATCAACTCTCAACATTACTTAAGACACAAATTCCTGTTTGTTTATTTTGTTCTTGTGAAAGACACGCTGGCGGTATTAATTGGAGGTGACCTTTCTGTTTATGAATAATACAGCCTGTTTTCTTTACCCCTTCTCCTGGTGCATCATGCTGGCTGTTTAGGCCAATCCCGTGAATGTCCTAGCAAAGAATTGCACTTCGGAAACTGGCCACGGCAAACTGAAGGAGATTAAAAAACATGGACTCCTACTTCAGAATGCATATTGCATCTCAAAAACGCTGCCTGTTTCCCAAGCATTAGATGCTTGCTGTCCCGCACAGTGTTACCATGTATTCAGAATTTGCTTTGCATTCCCAACAGAGGTAAACCGGCTCCATGTCTTGTAGTTTTAATAGGTCCTATGTCTGGCACTGAGTCACCAGTCAGTCTTATAGCTCCTGTTGTAATCATTTGATACAGATCAGGTGATACAGATAAGTCACCATTTTTTATAGCCTGTCGTTGTTGCTGTTATATATTGTTGTTAATGTTAAATGTGCTAAGCGGGGTAAATTGTAAACTCGTGAAATCTGTATTCTGTGAGTAAATCATGCTGGAGACTTATGCAAAACATCAGAGTGAATGGGGGCAACTGGGAGTTTGGTAAAATCCACATCTTCAAGCAGCCTTGAAAAAGAGCAGATCCCCCCCCATTTTTACACCTCAGCTTTAACACCAACAAAAGCAAAGCTGCTTCTTCACTAGTAGAAGTGAGCATTCCTGGTGGTTCTTGATAACTGAATTATCATCTCTCTTTCAGAGTGCTCTCTTTGAAAGTATTGGTTTTTTTTGAGTAACCTTTCAGTGTAATGTCTTCTTTAGTACACCACTGATTATTTATTACTCATCTGGAGCCCTATCCTATCAAATAGCAGCCAGTTCTCATTATTCTCATCATAATCCTCAATGTTACATGTCCAGTCTCCTAATGGTGCCATTGTCAAACTCTTATCCCCAATGATATGGCATTTAAGGGCCATACTGATAATACACCAAAATCATAGTTAACTAACTTGACAATATCTGGTGCCATCTTCTCTAGCATATGCCATAATGAACCACAGTACCTTTTCTGTGAGTGTTGTATAATGTTGCACTATTTTTTGTCATTCATTTGTTCATTTTTCATACATTTATTCTGTGGGGAATGCCATTCTGCCAATATTGTCCATGTACGACCCTAGGATAAATCTGAAATTATTCATGTTTTGTCTCAATTGGGGAATTCAGATCCTTTAGGGCCTCACATCTTTCACTATCATGTTTGATGTTGCATTAATTTTTCTTTCATTTTTCTTGGACTCCGGCTGTTCTGAAAGTTCAGGGGTTAACAACAGAAATTAATCATTTTTTTACAAGCAGGTGTCTCCTTAAATGAACTCTGAATCTCACTGATGGTCATCACTAAAGAATTGTTGATGATGGCAGTATCTTGTCATCAGTCCTTATTGATGGTATTCTCTATTAACTGTCACCTTTATTTGCATATTATCCTGTCACTTTACGATATTGTGGTCATAATGCTCCCAGATTACTATAGCCTTTTACCCTGAGGAAATAGTATCCAAACTGCTTTCAGCCTTAGTGTACTCTATGCATGTGTAAATCATGTGGAGGCTGAGGCACAGTTCTACATATACAAGTCTATTGTTAGACTTGTATGCTTGTAACACCCTTATTATCTTGGTCCCATTGACACTGAATGGTTGAATGTAGAGATGCACTGAGCACACTGTCTGGGGCCACAAAACCTGGGACAGCAGCACCACAGATTACATGTGGGAATATACGTTAAACTTCATCAGCATACTCATACAGCTCAACAAGTAAAGCATTGTGCTACCTGTTTGAACTTCGTAGGTTCACATGCATGCATGTGACCATTTACATTTACATTCATACTACTACTACTGCAAGCTGATTTGGATGAAAATGACATTCAAATTCATCTCCTAACAGAAACAAAACCTGCTGGTTGTTTATAAGATGAGAAGTGTGTCTGTCCTTGGAAGAAAAGGCAGGTAGAAGGGTCTGAATGGTGGTAAATTGCAGTTATCAGATATCGTAGTATATGTGACTGCTGTCATGGGAAGCTGGTGTGTCTTTTGTTCCGTGAAGTTGTGCAGTTTTCCCAAGACAGGCTCTTTTTTTTTTTTTTTTTAAATAATATCACTAGATCTACCTTGGAACTTGAGTAATCATTCAATCCAGAAAAAGTAGATGAGTGAATTCATCAGTTAGGCCAAGGAGGGTGACTACTACCTGCGAACTTTGGCAGACGTAGGCCATGGCAGATGTACCATCCTCAGCAGGTATGAGCTTATATGCAAGCAAAGCAGAAAAGTGACCTAAATTCATGTGGGTTAGTGATCACAATTATGCAGTACAATTATGTGCACTGAGTGATGTCACTGTTGGGCCCCTTAGCAAGGACCTTAACTACAATTACTCCAGGAATGCTGCTTGACCCACGGTTCTAAGTTGCCTTGGACAAAAGCATCTGGCAAGTATGCAACAGTAAAATGTCATCTCCATTGCCTACAGATCTATAGGATGCCGATAGTGTTCTTACATCATATATTGCTAGGATTTTCCTTGCAAAGTCTGTCTCTGTGAAAGCTCTCCTCCACCTACCTACGCAGCACATTATGAGAGGAAACTCATAGTGTCCAAATCTAGCCTAACGCCTTTTTTTTTTTTTTTTTAGAAACTGCAGTTCTTCACCAGCAGTAGAACAATTTGAAAAATGAGTTGTAGTTCAATCATGCCTATAATTGTCTTTCAGTTTAAACCTCAGATTTTGCCCAAGAATCATTGCCTCTCTCCTATCAATTAAGTCAGTTTCAATATATATTTTAATGGAGCAGAGACGATGGGCCAGTCAGATTACTAGTGATTTGATCCCCACTGGCTGCAGATACTGTCAGCATTAAGGTTGTTTTAATTGTGAGCCAAGTGCTTTCCACAAGCCTCAAACATGAAAGTACAGGGCATTTGCTTAAAACATTTTTCATACTTATTAATTTTACACGTCATTATTAAATTTGCTATTACTAAAATTGATTTTAAATGCTTTTTTATTCTGAAAACCATTTAACTGTCAATTAGTTTGCTCTGAATCATCTGCTTACTACAGCTATAAATATTACTCTTTGCACTATACTATATACTCAGACTGTACAGTATATCATGGACTAAGAGTACTTTCCAAAAATTATTTCGGAGGAGGATAGTTCGGGTTCAGAAAGTAAAAATCCAGACCAAGATAATGATTCAACCTACCAGCTGAGTATAGAGTGTCACAGTCACAGAGCGTTATGGTGGTTCCTGGCGAAGGGACAGAATAGAACAACAATCCATGGAGTAACTCCAACAAAACACGTTTAAGAAACAGAAGAACAGAGGGGAAACCACAAAATAAAGGGACAGTGAGGGGTCAAAAACAAACAGGAAAAATAAAGAACAAATTAAAGAAAACACAACTATGAAACAAAGGGTTAACAAAACAAAGAAAGACTAAGAACATAATTATAAACAGCACAAAATTTAATAATATTAATAACTTGAAAATTTTATAATAAGTGTCAGGTCCGCGTGATGGCCGAATGAGCAGGGAACGTGGAATCAAAATCAGGCAGATTACAACAAACAGGATTTATTGAGGACAAGTACAAACACATGGTGAAGACTTCAATGCTAGACCTGGGAAACGAACTCAGGCGTGGACTAATATACACACGACGCAATGGCAAAACAGGAAACAGCTGAGAACAATCAGGAAGTCAGATGAGGTAAATGAGGGGGTGTGGCACACAGGAGGATCGAACAAGCCAGGCGTGACAATAAGAGTATAATCCTAGAAGTGTTAATCCAAGGACTTCTGAAAGAGGTAGGATTTTAGTCGTCATTTGAAGGCACCCAATCACTTAGCCGTTCGGATATCTAGGGGAAGTTCATTCCCTCACAGGTGCGAAAACTGAAGTCTAGGTGCATGTCTGCCTTGCCCCTTGAGAGAGAGTGGGACCAGTTGAGTGGTGCTGGAGGACTGGAGAGATCGTGGTGCAGTGCAGGGTCAGGTAAGTTGTTTTAGGTAGAGGGTGCTGGGCCATTTTTGCTTTGTTGGCGTGCATCATTGTTTCGAATCTAATGTGGGCAGCTACAGGAAGCAGTGGAGGGAGCAGAGCAATGGTGTGGTGTGGGAGAACTGAGAAGGTTGAAAACGAGTCGAATAGCTGCATTCTGGATCAGTTGAAGGGGACAAAAGGCGCTGAAAGGCAGACCTGGTAAGAGTGAGTTACAGTAGTCCAGTCTCAAGATGACAAGTCATTGAACAAGTATCTGAGTGGTCTGTGCGGAAAGATATGGATGAACCCTTATGATGTTGAAGAGGAGAAACTGACATGAGCAGGAAAGATTTGCAATGTGAGAGGAAAAGGACAGACGATTGTCCATGGTGATCCCAAAGTTGCGAGTGGGGTCCAAAGGGCAACTCAGAGAGTTGCACAAAGTGATCGCAGGATCCTGGTGCTACACTATAAGACAGAGAGGGCGGAAGCAGGATGAACAGCGATGCCTACTGGCCAAAAGGAGAAAATGACATATAAAAGGGTCTGACGGGCACCTTCATGACGTAATAGTACTGCACTAGTTGGTTGAAACAAAATCTTGGTCTGTATTTTTACTTTCTGGACCTGAATATCCATGTGTGATTTCTTGAATACAGTACCTTAAGTCTATTGGAAGGTTTAGTAATCAATACTATTAGTGGATAGTGGAACATAACTCAGTGGAAAATAACTGAACAAAAGGAGGTCATACATGGTAACAAAGTCCACTTGCTGGTTTGCTTTTGAACAACTCAAATATAAACCTTCTGTCTACTAATTTGTTTTAAATAATCAAAGCCTGCCCACTTCACTTTTTTGCCTCATTATGCATGTCGACATTAGTCACCAAATGTTAACCAAACACAAACTGATTTCTATAAGTTCTACTTTCATGGATAAACAAACTCAAACTGAAAACAAACCCGCGTTCACAGACAAATGAGCATGGGTTCCCCTTCACATTATAAGCATTTTGAAGAATCTGTCCCCAGTAAAACACGTTATTTTGAAAGCTCATACGCTTTGGAAGAATCACTATAAATCGTCTCTTGATCAGTCCTGTAATAGTAACAAGTCACCAACTTTTCGCGCGCCACCTCCAGGTTACCCACCCCTGATGCAGATAAAAGTATAAAACTGCCTCACCTGTGTTTAATTGTGCTTTTTCTGCGTAATTCCATTCCTGGCTTTGTACCCTACGTTTTAAAAGTCATTCCTGGCGAAAGCTACGTATTGAATGATGTGAATGATATGTAGGCATAATGTATGTGCTGAATTCCATTAGATGAAATCCGGTGATGTCATGGATGCGGTATATACTGTACAGAGTAGTTTTTTTTTCTATTTTTGAGCATTCCGACTTTTGAGGCGAAAGGCCTATGATGGATAACAGTCTGGATCCTTACGAAGACAAGAAAGCAGAGATCAGCATGCATTGTGCAGTGATTGTTATGTTATTCTTGTAAAGAAGTGCATGTGAAATGCTAAGGAATGTTATTCATATATTATTTATTTTACTTTGTCTGGTTCATGTTTTTAATTGTTTGAAACTTGTATATTAGTATGATTAAGTCGTTTTCGGTAGGAATTCTTTATGTTAGAAGGTTTCTTATTGAAATGTTTGAAATTTGGAAACTGGCAGCAATACCACACACTGCATGGTTGATTATGGGGTATTAAACAGGCAATCTAAAAATATAGTTCGCTGGGTCATATAAAATCATTTGCCTCGTTTAAAAAACACATACGCATTTTTGTTTTAAAAACACTAATATAATTCGGGATTTTATGAATAATGTTTTATTGGTTTGCATTAAATTATTTCTAAGTAGCTTTTTCGTGACTATTCAACGTTGCCTTCCACGAGACCCATCTGTTCCATGGTCCCTGATACCGTTCTATTAATTATTTTCCGTGGTTTATTCATCAAATTCATTGCTCTAAAAACACAAATACTGAAAGTTTGCTCATCTAATATATTATTTAATATAACTCTTAGAATATGACGTCAGAAATGTCAGAATAGCGTTTTTGTAATTCGGACATTACGATAAAATATAAGTTGTTTTTTTTTCCGAAACCATGCTCCCTAACCTTCTAAAATGCAATAATTAGACACAATTCCCTTTTCCTGTTGGATTTAATGTCTCGTTTTCGTGTTGTCATTCACTGTGTGTATCATTTTCAACCTCACTCTGAAGAATTCTTGCGATGAGAGATGAATTTTTAAAAATAATCTATTGATTTTGTGCTTTTGTTTGGGTTGTTCGGCATTGTGTTTTTTGCAGCCTCGAATGTTTATTTGGGTCACGAACAGCTAGAAACAGTTTTTATTGTTTCATTGTTTGGAGAGATTCACAGTAACCCGTCTATTTTGAAAGTATGATTTCCCTTTTTTACGCTATAATAAACACTCATCCTTAATTGGAAACTTTGGAATGGCGGTATTAATTCAAAGGCTGTCACAGAGCCTGTAGCTCTTCCTAGAAAGTATATACTTAAGGTAATCAAAAGCAGTTACGTCTAGTAATACTCTGTGTAAATTTAAACACAATAAAAAACTCATTTTTCTTTGCTATGTCCACGTGACAGTCTAGGAGTAGGACACATTTATTGTCCCTGCCGATTGCACAAGTTTTATTTATACAGCTTTATTCATGTATTTTTTACTTATTCTGGTAAGTTTTAATTTCATAGAAAAAGAAAAGGATGCAATAAATATTTTATGTGGATAAACATACGGTTGAATTAAGTGATGTCTGATAAAGCGTCTCATCTTAAAGTAAATCTGACGTGTACTACAGCTCTCAAGCACTCGCCCAAGGGCTCCTGGTTTAAATGATCAGTTTAAAGTCAAAGCTGTTTGTAAAAGGTGCTCCGCTGCTACTGTAAGGGGGCTGCCAGCTTTAATTGCCTATGGATGAAAGGGCACTTGAAACGTTTTCCCATTTCTCAGATCGTGGTCTCCTCTAGTGCCTTGTAGTCTATCCCGTCACGTCTATCTTCTCATATGGTATAGCTACGATGATCAGACGCGGGATGGCGAGAAGTTGGCTTCAGCTGCTCAGGGGTGCGTTTTCCGTACAGCCGCGGAATTCAGCATTAACGATGTATCGTACCATATTAGTTTTAAACTGTTTCCCAAAACCATCTTACTTAATTGTTAGTACCGTAGCAGTTTGAAATACAGCGGTTCTAAAGGTGATTGATCTGACTCTCCTGGCAGGTCGCGTGGGAAAACCCCATAAGCCTCTTAATACTATTTATAAATATGACAGTTCTGCCGATATTACATGATTAATTTATTGTGTCAACCATATAACAGCAATAACAGCATGACATCGATTCTACCTGTAATTTTATTTTTTATTATTTTAAACATATTATAAACACTTAGAAATTCCTGATCCAGGCCTATTTTTATAACCTAGTGATTCAGTGGGACTGAGCTGTACGCAAAACACCCACCATAGTACACCATAATACACCCGATTTCTTGTCTATAAATGCATGGATTCGTGTCTAAGCCATCGTGTTTGTTATTAGTTTCTTAGAATCTTCTTTTCATATTGCAACGAAAGCTCCCAATGAGTTATTATTTTTAGCCATTAATTTGTCCGTGTTTTATTTGCTTTCCCAAGTATTTTCCTATTTAATATTGTGTGTACATAAGCGCTGAATGATAAATCATTTCAGCATTTTCATCGCCGCGTGCGTAATACTCAACTCGCGACAGCACCACCAACTTACTAGACACACTATATTATTAAATAAGTTTTTATTTGTAATAGATTGTTTCGGGTAATTTCATCTCCGTTTTGATTTTATAAATATCGCAATATTACTCAATGTGAGCCATAATGGTGCAACCCTAAATATATAGCCTATCTATCTATGTAATGAATACTACCATAAATCACAAACAAGATGGGTTGACAATATCCTCTCCAATCATACCATACTCATGAACAGAGAAGTACATAAAAAGTACTCTTTCAACTACATTTTCAAAGCTCTTGACATTATAGATGTTTCTACTACAGGATATTTAATATTTTCACCTTGCGTACATGGTGAATACCCGCCTTCGACTGCAATTTCCACCATAAATGACATAGTCACCCAGAACTAAACTTCTAAAAAAAACTACATAACAGTCTTAAGTGTTGTTCGAACTATGGTTCCGGGAAACACCTGTCGTTTAACGATGCATCGTACTATGGAAGTTTGCAACGTCGTTACCTCCATAGTTCGAACTATGGTTCCGGGAAACATCTGTCACCTGTCATTTAACGATGCATCGTACTATGGAAGTTTGCAACGTCGTTACCTCCATAGTTCGAACTATGGTTCCGGGAAACACCTGGGTCGTACTTGCACGGTTGTACTAGCCAGTAGCAAACATAGCTACTTTTCGTACTGCTTTTGGGAAATGCATCGAAGCTTAGGAGCAGCCTGTCCAGTGTTCACAGGCCGACTAGCTATTCAGTCCATCTGACCTTTATTCAGCATAATCCACTATATTAATACAAGTTAAAAGCTGTAGTCTGCACTGCAATAGGCCTTAACACAAATTTCTAATTTATATTTATACTGCTTGGCTTATAAGTGACAATTAATCCACTTAATGACATGAGTTGATCTGTAAATCTTGCTGGGGGTTGGGGACTGTACAGGTGTGAGGTGAATGTGAGGGTAGAGCTTGAGGAGATAATATGGGGGGGGGGGGTGTGCCACCTCTAGACTGTTCAAATGGCTTGTGTGAGAGATTATCCTATCAGATATCAGTAACTGAGGTGCTTGAAGCAGGGATAGCTATGGCTTCAGGATAGTCTACAGAGGCTTCTCCTCAAACACCATCGACAAAAGCAATACTCTATTTGCAATGTGATAGCATTTACGATGGCAACAGGGAGTTTCGAGTCCCGGGGCAACTAATAAACCAGAGCTGATTTCACAAAACATATAGATATATTCGAAAGGCCAATATTTCCAGCCACTTTTATATTACAAAGTTCTATAGTTTAAAGATGGTACACTTGCATGTTGTGGCATAAACGGGTAAGGTCATTATCCAGACTGAAGGGGGATTTTCAGCCCTTACAGGCAGGGAAACCAAGAAGCAGGAGTGTCATTCTGCTCAAGTGACATCTCCGGGTGTGACCTGTCATCGCGGTTTGCCTTCAGTTGCTTGTTTGTCTTACTGATCCTTGTGCACTGGCTGCTGTGTAAGTTGATCTCGAAAGCAGACTTACTTACATTTTTGTCTTATTTCATTGTCAAAATGCAGAGACCTTAATGGAGCTTGTTGCCTAGCCTGCCATACATACCCCACAGAGAGCATTTTAGGTAGATTCCACCTTTCCATATGTATCAAATGCAAAAAGAAAATCCAACTGGGAGCCCTGATAACTGGGAGGTTAAGGGTTCTGCTTATCACAGGTGACGAATGTGAAGCTGGATCGCTGGAGAACACAGCGTCACGCACCGCGATGGCAGTGGTCTGATAATATTCATGAGTGCAGTTACAGTGCCGCTTGAGAAGATGACGGCTGGTGCACTCAGCTGCTTAAAATGCACTAACCCTGCTGTGTTTGCGCTGAGTTCGGGAGCAGTAAACACATGACTGGGAATGCTAAGTGTAATGTATGGGGTAGGACAGCCGGAGAAAAGGCAGCATTCTCTCTGCTCCACTGGGTAAGAAAAACTGTGCAGAAGCCAGGACTTGTTAATAATAATGTTGCCTTAACCTCCTCTCACAGCAAGACAAAGATGCTCATTAATGACCCAGCAAAAACTGCTCTTTGTATGGGCATTCACTCACTAGCCACTGGTACACCTTCAGCTGCTTGATGAAGCAACTATCTAAAGCTCATGTCATCTTAGACTGGTTTCCTGAACACAACGATGAGTTCCCTGTAGTCAAATGACCTCCATAGTTATCAGACCTCAAACCAATAGATCACCTATGGGATGTGGTAGAGCAGGAGACTGACAGTGAAGTCACTGGGCGATGCTGTCATGTCCAGATGGACCAAAATCTCTGAGGAATGTTTCAAGCACCTTTTTCAATACAAGTCGTGAAGAATTAAGAGAGTTCTGAAGGCAGAAGGGGATCTAACAGGGTATTAATAAGGGGTACCTAATAAAGTGGCAGGTGAGTGTATGGTATCTATAGCTGCGTGAGCACCAGCTCCACAACAATGCTCACGTTTCTGTTGGTGTGTGTGACAGCGCTACATTTGCATCTTGGTGGGCACTGGGCCAGAGTGGATTATCCGCATGTTTTTCATTTCCTTACACAGTGTATATGTGACGGGGCTGTAAGTGTATGGCTCCAAGCTCTGGGGTGAGGCTGTGAACTGACACGGGGCCGGACTCTCTGGGATTTCGACTGTGTAGGACTGTAAGCTTATTAGGAGCTAAGTAGTTTGGATGTATCAGAGAGCACCAGACAGGCCTTGTGCTCCACAAACATCCACTAAGCATGAAACATCAGATTCTGGGCCCAAAGTGACATGGCCTCAAAGAAACCTTGCTGGGAAGAAAAGCATACTTACAATGCTTTGCTCTTCTTCCCTGGAGAATTTCTACTACGCAAACCTTGCTTTTAATACAATGCATTTATCTAAATGTGTCTCAGAAGTTATCTCCTTATCGTCGCCTGGTGACCATTCAACAAAGGTGAAAAATCATTCAAGGATCTGCGATATGAAGTGACTGTTTAGTAACAGTGTCCTAAACTGTAACAGCTGTCATTTTCCCCCCCCGCTGGTTTTTATCCAACACTCAGGAAACGGCTTAATTATCACACCTCAATAGCTCTCAGAGGGCAGTGGTCCTCCAGATGGGTCATTTTCTGCAGTCATTCGAGGGAGTACTGGGCAGTGCAGGTGCACGAGACACTTTTAATAAAAAGAACTAAATTCCAAGGAGAAGCAAGGACCTCCACCTCTCTCATTAGCACACAATGCTCATTTCCAGCCTTATATGCACTGCATATGCACTGCATTAGATCATCTTAGATGTAAAGGATTGTATGCTGTCTTGGTCCCAATTACAGTATAAATTGCACTTGGCTTTAGACGGACTTTTTGGTTCGTACTGTAGGTTTAGTCCTTACCACAGTGAAGATTGACAAGCACGTCCTGCCCTCTAGAGGACGCCTGAGGATATCAAAGTGATAATTTAAAAAAAAAAAAAGAGAACTTGTTTCTTCTAAACCTTGTTTTGGAGTGGAAAAAAACATTGTTGTTCTGGAGATGAGAGGTCCTACCCAGCACATGGTAGGAGCAGCTAGTAAATAAGGTTCTGACTACACACTGTTAACTGTCAGAACTATTACTAATATTATTTTGGTAGTACTTAGACACTTCTTGGGTAATCTATCATAAAGTGACTATTGTGATAGTGAAATGCATCCCACTGCTTGAAATGAACATCAACCATTGTCGTCATTATCCGTCTTCCATAATTGCTTATTCAGTACAGGATCACAGTTGGCCTGGAGCCCAACCCAGTAAGTGCAGGGCATATGGCCGCCCCTGCACTCTAGGCAATTTAAGGAGGAAAATCTCCTATCCACATATTTTTGGACTGCCAGATGAAACTGAAGGTACTCCAGAGGTAGTCACAGAAAAATGAGGAAGAACATGGGGGTGGCAAATGAGCCCCCAGTTCTGGGGAAGTGAAGCCAAAGCACCAACTTCCATGCCAGCCCATATTCTTCATTCTTGTTGTTATTATCACCGACCACATGATATTTGTGCATTTTGTCATGGCAGAAGAGGTGAATTGTTACTCGGAACAGACTAATGAATTTTACTTTTTAAGTATATTTCTTTAAATCATGGAAAGTGGTGTAGTCACAGTGATAATTACTTGCCCGACAAGTAAATGAATGCCCACAGACTGTGCACATTTCATCCAAACAAAACCAGCAGCTTAATTTAAGGAGATTCATTATAAATGCATCACTTAAATGGAATTTAAATTAGAGCCATATTTGGAGATCATCATCTGAAAGTACTGTTCTTAAAAAGAACAGATTGATTGGGTGCCGATGCAGAAATGCAATTGACCCAGATGTTGTGGTCTGATTCTTGATCTTTCTCCATTCAGCTGGCTTCTGGCTGCTGGCTTGCCACAGCGAATGGCATTGAAGTAGTCCTTGAGGCAAAGTGTCACATGTTACACTGTTATTTCCTTCTTTTGGTACATATAACACTAGATTACTATTGTGTATCAGGCTGCTAGAGATGACAAGCTATGTCTCTAGCCAGCACTAACTCAGGGTTTCTCTGTCCTACTTCTAGTGGGTGTTCTACGAAGAAGGATTTCTCAGTTAGCTGGGTTAACGTAAGCTAGACTGTTTAGGTAAAGAGAATTCCTATTGGATAATCATGACTTCTATCTTAAATTAACCCAGCTGTGAAATCCTGCTTTGTGGAATACTTATTAATTATTACCATTATTATTTTATCTGTTCTAAAAGCTGTATTCTACATTGGTTTCTTTAAATTGTTGCTATATTATGATAAAACATTCTGGAATTTTCAGATGGATATGTTAGCTTTTACTTTTTTTATGTTCAATGATTCTTCTTGTGTCCATTAATTAAAATTTTAATTAAAATTGCCAACAATCAACATATATGGCTGCTTAACACGTACAAAACCTTCATTAATTAAACTGACTATGGTCTTTTTTTTTGTAAGCGCACAAATTAACAAAAAGTTAAGAGAATGTGCTTTCATTTTATTGGCAGAAGGTCACTTGCAATTCTCTAAGTGCCTGTAGCTTATAAGCGGTGTGACATCAAGTCACTGTGCTGTAACTCTGAAGTTCAGTCCTATTAACTAGCTGGGGTCTAAGGCCTTCTCAGATACTTTTATCCATCCGTCCATCTTCCCACAATATATCTAGACATCGTTAAGCCTGGATCCTGTCCGAGGCAGCATGGTGCATACGGCTGGGATACACTCCGGATGGGCTGTCAGTCCCACACAGGGCACATACAAGCACACACTAATTTAGAGGCACTAGTTAGATTTTACATCCTTGGACTGTAGGAGGAAACCTGAGTACTGACAGGAAACTCACGTGGCATGAAGAATCCACACAACAGTGCTGCTTGCTGAAACACACCTGCCACCAGGGCTGCCAGCTTCCGTGCATCTGGTGTGACACTCACACTCTCAGACTCTCATGCTCTTGCAAGAAATCCTATGACAAATCTAAAATTAGCTACATCAAAAGCCTTGGGGTAGTTTGCCATCCCTAGAGACTGTTTACAAGGCAATAAAACATGCATGTGTCTGCTAACCCTGTACCTTCTGAAATATACCTTGTATTACATAGTGTGTGTTTTTTTTACTTATGTGATGTACACAACGTCTGCATGAGGTTCTTTTTATGGGCATTAAAGTCTTAATATAAGTTCCCTAAGTCAGGGTTCAAACTCAGTTCCTGCCACGTTGGACCCAATCCAGTCCCAAGTGGGCCTATCTATCTACGTATAGCGGAATAAACACACATTAACAACACAATTCCGGATCTTTTTTATTGGGGTTAATGGTTTCCCCCGTACATGCTAGCCTAGCAAAAGATTGTGGAAGATTAATGGTGCTAATCAAAACCTGATTACGATTAACAGCATCTGTGGGAAAAGTGTGACAATTAAGTAAATAGAACTTGACCTGCGATCTCAACTTCTGCCTTTCGGAGCATTTTATAACCATATAGTTAAAAGTACATATATGAAGAAAACATACGCTGGCGAAAGCCTGACTACTGCCGAGGGTTGTCTTTGCAGACACCAGAATAATTAAGATTTTTACAACGTTACTACGTTAGTAGCGTTTCGCGTCTGCATCACTTATCAGCATGGTAAGTCTAATAATGCAGGTATTATATTCCGTCAGCACTTACGTGCCCACAGCTGAAAAAATAAGAATAGCGATTTTTAAAATAGTTCTAAAACCGTAATCTTTCAAATCGAAGTCTCTCCATAATCTCATATCATCTTGTCTGCCGGATGAGGGGTTGTTTCTAAACCCATTTTTCGGGAAGCATGTTACACCGGTAAACTATCGCCCTACTTCTCTATAATCACAGAAAAAAATCTGTAAACCAGAACATATCCGTTTAAACTTTTAGTATTAGTATTCGGGTACGCTACTTAAACTGTATGAAACACGAATTCACCAGTCACTACATTTCCCATAGTGCCCCAGTATCCACTGAGTTGTAGGTAGTATCACAGCGGCTCTGGGTAGTACGAAGAGATGGACATACGCAAAAATGACATCTTGCCACTAAACATCTTTTTTATTATTATTTGTGAGTAAAATGCACAAAACAAAACGGTAAATACGTTTTATTGCTGCTTCAAAAAACTTTTTTGCATTAATCGTTTTTGTATGAATGCAGGGTCAAGGTCTTCTGAAAGGTAGACCATTTTTGTTTGGGGGGGGGTTGCGATTTGCATCGGTCATAACAATAGTTACAAACATTTTGGGTGCAGTTTTCGTTAATGATAGAGTGATAAGTGAAGAGAGTAAACACTGAGAGCGGACTGCCAGTATTTCTGTTTTTAAGTATTCAAGAAAGTTTTCGTTTCTCGTTGCCGTTATCCATGGCAATGTCACTTTAATGGGGGTAAAGGGTGTGTGGCCCAGTAGAAGCTTCAGGTCAGAAATGTCCTTTGGCCGGATGCAATGAAGCAACGCCATATTCCCTGCGCTGGACATGAGTCTAATACTATTTATTAAATAATAATTAGGACCAGATGTAAATGCAGAGGGTTTCTTTAAGCTTGTTGTTTGGTGCATTTATTCTTCATATTTATTCACATTCTTAATGTGGCATTATCATGTTGTAACTGGAGGTTTACCATGTTTCTTCAGTGGTGGACAGATGTAGCCTGGACAAGTGCTGCCCCCTGGTGGCAAGACTTGGCCCATGAGAATTAGGTTATTAAAACATTTAATAACGCCATAAAATTGCCTACCGACAAGTGATTTATCCATATGAAAATGACAAGCAAAATTACTTTTTGCATGTACTGACTTGTGCAATGTCTTTCCCCCTCACATAAATAGATAATACCGACGCTTTTGTTAGCATTGCTGATGGGTAAACCCAAGTTTGTACATAACATCCCCTATGCAATTTCACGTGTGACTAATCTAAATTGAGACTATCGAATATCTAGTGGACCCTAAACGCTGACAGTTCTCTGCACTACAAATGGAGACACTTTGCATGATTATTGGCTTCTTCCTCCGTAAATTGTAGCGGCAGCCATGCATATTGATTTGCGTTCTGATATTTCAAAATCACATTCTCGCACTCCATGCTTATAATAACCCGTCGGAAAATATGGAGATAAGCGCACCGGGGGTTTGCGCTTCATAAATCAGAAGATTGGCATCTTTAATGAGCTTGATATAAGAATTTGTGATTCAGTCCAGCGTCTGCTCGTCGGGTAGAGTGTGCGATAACAATGCTCAAATGTAAACAGCTGTTCCTTTTTCTTTCAAGTAGGCTACTGGCACATGTTATTCTCCATCAAAATATTCCTACCCATTATTAATCTCACCGAAATGCAAACAAAATCTCAGTTTTCTGTATTATAATCTATTTATTATCCATTCCTGGGTTATTCCCTGCCTTGTCTCCCGCCCCCACATGTCTCCAAAATAGGTTTCGTATTCCCATAACCGTGCATTGAACAATATGGAATGAATAAATGAACCACTAAATGAAAGAACAGATAAATGAATGCCCTGTATGCATTCTAGAGGAAGTATATTTATGCATTTTAATATTGGTTTTAGTGACCTAGTATATAAAGCATACTTGTAGTAAACACAATATATTCTAATTCATGCTGCCTGTAACTTCCTAATGCAGATAATGGAAAACAAACTTAAGATGCAGGAATTGTATCCGTGTTTGAGCACAAGCCGTTATGCTTTGGTACTATAGAATGCACTTGTGCTTGGACTGTTGATAAGATGGCATCATATTCATGGCATGTGTGTTCTGTTGGGACCAGCGTCTCATCCCGTATAATTCCCTGCCTTCTGTGCTGTGCCGCTCGGGACCGGATTCAAGACCCCCTCAACTGCTTCCTCATAACCCTGTACAGGAAATGTGGATGGATGGAGGAGCATTATTTGCAGTGAGTACCTTTCTCCACCAGGGGTCACTAAAGTACTACATTTGTGAGTGGTAGGTCTGTGTTTTTTGGGTCCTTAACATTAATTCATTTAATATATATATTTTTTTTTATTATTTACGTCAGTGTGTGTTCATGAAGCGACAAGACATTTCCATAAAAGATATGAATAAACTGACAAGTAGTGTCTACCAATGTTTAGAGTGCCACGTCAATGAAATTAAAGGAAGACTATACACTGGAAAAATGACATACATATCACTGGGTCCTACTCAGTGGTGACATCACTGAAGATATCCTAGACAGTGGAGACATCTGTATGCCCAAAGAAAATCGTTCTTGTGATCTAACAACTTCAAGGATGCTTCAAGACTCATCTAGGATCCCTGCTGCATTCTTATACCACAAACAGTGATTGAAATTTCAAGTTATTTTATGACCCGTGAATCATACAGCTGAAGATGAATGATGAATATAATATTTACATTCATTTTATGTAGCCGACATTTTTATCAAAAGTGGCCCTGGAGCAATTGGGGGGGAGGGAGGTTCAGGGCCCTACTCTGGAGCCCATCCATGAAACCACTGTTAGCGCTGGGATTTGAACCAGCAACGTTTCGATGGCAGGCGTAGTGTCAAACCCCACTGAGCCACACAATAAAGATACTTTGACTCTGATTCTTACTACTGACTTACAGTCCATGCAGTTTTTCTATTAATTAGATTAAATGCTTAAACATCAGTTATGGGGAGTCTGTATGTTAAACTGCTACTGTACAGAAAAGGTAAAAAATGTATATTTCTTTGGCTCCAGTAAGTCTGTGAATTACCTATTGTCACTCCTGATCCAATTGCTTTGTTTGTCTGGTGTGTCAATGACACACCTAGGCTAATACTCCTTTGTTTATTTTGAATAAACCAACAATTTAGTTAGCCTCCATCTCCCTTAGCCAGGCCTCAGACTAATGGGTGTTAATAGATCACTGACCACTATCGCACATCCTGTTGTTTAATCATTCCTTGCCTTTGATCCAAGTTGTATATAAGGCCTTCACTCAATAGTCTGCCTTGAGTCCACATTAAGTGGTATGCTCATAAATAAAACATACCCGATTCAGCTGTCGTCTAGCCGGAATTGATTTTCTTCTGTAACTAAATAGCAAAAAAACTTCAGCAGGGAAGGGAAATTACGTAATGTCAGCACAAAAGAGAAACTTTTATTCTTAGGTTATGGTAAGTTGTTGGTAGGGTTTTGAAGATAGAATAAGAGTTCTGATATAAATAAACACTCATTTGAGCTGATTCCAGCTCTGAAGAACAAACCATATGCTATCTGACACCCTTCTCTGCCAGTCTAAAGAAGAGTGGTGTGGCCTTTTTATCTCCTCGCAGTCCAGTCATCCCACTGACTGTAATCTAATATGAAATCAAAGGTGTGGAAGCCAGTGTCACAGACAGACTGTCGTGGTGTTAATGGTTGTTGTGGGTTTTAATGTAACCACACAGTTCTTTTTCTGTAATTTAATATAACGTCATAAACCGTTTTTTATGTCTTTTCTCTTTTTGATAACTTAATCGTTTTACCGCCTATTAGCTTTAAAAAGACTGATCCAAAGTAATATCTTGCAGTGAATCATGTGAATCTGTAAAATCTTTTATTGGTTTTTGGAGTTATCATTCTTTATATAAAAATATATTTATCGCTGCATTGCTTGAATATCACTATGACTGAATATTGCTGCATGAGTTTACTACTTAGTGGAGGGTGTTGGTTGTATTAAAAATGTAATTTAAGTAAATTCACTTTCTGTTTTTTATGCATGATTGAAAATTCTTGTGAAATGACTTGTTTGCCTTAGTTCTGGGAAAAAGCCATAATGACACTATAAATATTTCCATGCTTGTCATGTAATTTAGAATGTCTGCAGTTTTGCTTACACCACTAATATAATCAGTGTTTTCATGTTGTGAATCAAACCTTGAACTTCTTTTGCAATCCTGCAGTGAAATGTGATCGGCAAAACGTAGTGTTCTGCCTTATGGTGAAGACTACAAATCCCTGTCCTGATATGCATGAAGTGGACGGTCCATAGATCTAGAGCTCTCCTTTATGGTCACGATCAGGAAGCCACATATTGATGGAAGCTGGCAGTGGAGGTGAGGTCACCAAGGCTGTCTCACATGTCATTCCCCAGACTTTCCGCTTCCTTTTCAGAATAGTAATGTGGACTCTTCCCTGTGTGGTTGCACACGTCCCACCAGGTACACCGTCAAGGTCATTCCAGTCTTTGTCTAGAGGAGTTTCTTTTGCAAATGTAAACTCCAGCAGGCACTTTTTTTTTGCCTGTTCATGAAATCGATCCCTCAGCATTAAAGTCAAATGTAAAATAAAACAAAATAATTCTGAGATATTGAAGTCTGTCAACACCATCGCCTGGCTCTGGCAGTAGAGTCGTGTTTCACGCTAGTCATTGTGTGAGCCACAGAGCGGAAATGTTTGTTCAACCTCTCTTCATCTTCTCCATCTCTCTGTCTGCACACTTTTATATTTGGGCCGTAGCTGCGACTGCGATGTGTTTTTCTTTTAGCACAAACAAATAGCCTCTAAAGAAGGGGTTATAATTGTTACTTTATCACTATTGGATTGATGACAAAAAGGACATTTTCATGGTTTAAGTGCACAGATAAATGGCAGGTTGGTAAAAATTCTGATTGGCTGACTGACTCAATTTGACCAATAGGCTGTAAGATACTGATACTGTATCCAATAGATCAGATCTTATAATGGTGAGATGTGTATGTTATACTTTTCCAAACAGTATCTCATGGTTGTATGCAAATGATTTACACAACATAATTGAACAATCTTTTACCTAACTTGGTTACAGTGACAGCATGGGGAACCATTTTAAACAATGAAGGGGTGTATTTTTGCATGGAAAAGAACTTCTGAGAAATGAGTCCTTCTTGTCCATTTGGAGAACAACAATAGGCTGTATTAACAATGTCTCAAGGTAGCAGAGACTCCTGACAGTAATAGATATGCTTCTCCCTGCGTTAGAAAAACTGACCTACGCTCATTGGAGTATTTAGACATTCTAAAGACGATCTACAAGTAAGTGTGAAAAGCTCTCTGCTTACTGGAGAAAGTACAAGCTCACCCCAGCCACCATTGTAGCTGGTGAGACAGCTGACTTGTACCCTGGAACAGGAACAGGCGTTTGCAAACCAGCGAAATGAGGTGGTGCAGGGACACCGAGATGGTCCATGTTTTTACCAGGAGCTGGGAGGGAGCAATATTGTGGACCACCAGGAGGTCCTCGGGAACCGGGATGGGAAGCACTGCTCTGGGGTTGTCAGACAGAGAATAGCTCCCTCTGGTGTGGAGTCTGTAGAAGTAGGGGACACTCCAGCTTCAGTACATTCACACTCATTCTCAGACGTTCATATAACAATAAAACTTCTATATTATATTGCCTTGCAGAAATGTTTAGCAAGTATTTAAAAAGTAACAATAGTAGAGTGTAAGAGAGAATGAATCTTATATAGTTGCATCCAAGATTGTCTGGACTAATGTAGCTGATGCTTATTTTATCAGGTTTGCACAAGTATGTATTTTAATACACAGTTTGTGTTGTGTTTCTTGCTTAAGGATGCTACAGTAAGGTCTGAATTGGAAACCAATGTTATTTACTGGAAGAGGTTTAAAATGAGGAAAAAGTGAAATTGCAGGAAGACTGAAAATCCAAGCAACGTACTTGATGATTTGATGATGTAATCTAATAGTGCCCATAATCTGTTTTATCTGCCTGTCTTCAGATAAACAATTGACACCGTACACACCGGAGGCTGTCTCGTGATTAAGAAACTGAAAGCTTTCCATCACCCTGATTTCGTAATACAAATCAAGGCTTTTAGGACCTAGAGCCAAAGCGGAGGAAATCGTGCAATTTATCGTGTCCTCCCACCTCGCTGCTTTTTCAGCAAAATGCCCCAAACTGAGCAATTCAAGCATTATTTCCAGAAAAAAAACAAGATAAATAAACCCCCGTGAACAGACAACGCATTTGCAAAGGTCCTCTGAGCCTCCCTGTTTCCTGGGCACTCCTCTACTGGGGTTCAGCCCTTCCGTGCCCCACAATGCCTCAATACCAGGAGCAGGTGTGGCTCATCAGAAGCCAAGTGGGACAGAAAACCTGCTGGATAGTAGCTCTCCAGGACCGGAGTTGGAGACCCCTGCTCTATACTTTCCTCTAAGAGAGAACTTCCTCTTTCAGGTCAAGCTGATGCTCCCTTAACACCCCTAGCTAGAAGATTAAAGCCACACCCTGTAAGCCGTTGCCTCCCCCGCTTTGTAGTTTTCCATTGAC
Organism: Stomatorhinus ivindoensis; assembly: GCA_019775895.2. Lineage (NCBI taxonomy): Eukaryota > Metazoa > Chordata > Actinopteri > Osteoglossiformes > Mormyridae > Stomatorhinus > Stomatorhinus ivindoensis. Next base: position 3,290,389 of record JABFEB020000002.1, on the reverse strand, counting down.
AAGAGTCCCAGTGGGATGTACAGATTCTCCAGCTATAGTTGGTGCTGCATTTTTACTTTTAATTATACTGCTTGGACGACTACTCTTGGATGAGATTCCCATGGACTTCCTTTCCAATTTTTACCCAGATTTGAAAGGATTATTTAATATCTTTGTAGCTTGTATATCCGTAAGGCACAGTCATTACTGCCTGCTGTGTTAATATGCAACATGTTGAACTAGCTGTTGCAATTTACTTCTATTTCCTATTTACTTCCGTGTTCCAGGTAATACAAGATAATATCTAAATAAAATAACAGTAAAACATTTATTTAAGAAGGGAATTTATGCAGCGGAATGTTTATGTGTTTTCTAAGCATGAGTGCACTCTTCACGAGTCTCTCTGGGACTGTACTTAATGGTGTACTGACTTACGACTACCCTCTAGGGTTGGGTACTCAATTGGTGGTCCACATCCAAACCAAAACTCAATTTAATCTGGACCGCAAGATTTATTACCCCACCCTACACACCCCAGTCGGTGAAATCAACTGAAGGGGGTTCCCCCAGTCAGTAAAATCTGCCAAGGGGGATATGATCGACCTTGAGTTTGTGTCGCTGGTGGGATTTGAACCAATGGGGAAAAATAATTAGAGATCCTTACTCTTGGACTGTGCTTTAGCTATCTAGTCATCTGTGAATACCAAGTAGAACTATTCTTTAACTGTACCGTGCAAATATTATATAAAACTGTGATTTGGCCACAGTCTGGGTGGGGAGATCTAACGGCATACAATGTTGCAGCATTCTTACACTCCAGTCGTTACCTATCTAGTCTTCATTTTTAAACAAACCGTGTCTGTGTATATGTGTAGGCGTGTGTGTCGTGTTTGCCAGCAACTCTGGATGTACAATGGTGATTTGCTTTCCAACTTTCTTGTAAGCATAAAGTGCTTAATTTAATTTTCATTTTAATTTAATGTCGTTCAGAGCGAAATTGTTTTTGCTGCTATGGATATCTCTTTTCAGCTTCTTGAAATATTTAATCGGCAAGCAATCTGCAGTCTTCTAGTTTATATCTTGTATTTCTCTGAATTTCTCTTCATTCCAATCCCCCCGCATAAACATATCGGGCTGCTCTGATTGCTCTAGAAAATGTCTTTCTTCTTTTGCTAAATTGCTAAGTTGGCGAAATTTGCTAAATTTGACTGAGCCTACTTCCCAGCAGCTTGGCGGTACTACATTTGACAGCAGTATGTCGCTAAATTTGGCATCACTGAATCCCAGCGGTTGTCTCAGAGTGGTTGGTCTGGTCCTGGTTGGGTTTCCAAGCCCTGCAGGCCACACTAATCACACACGGCGGGGATAGTGGCTGGTCGCCCTGACAACCCTCTATCTGCATCCACAGAAGCAGAATCCCTGGAAGATCTCTGTGGCCCGCTAACTGGGAGAGGGCTGGTAAAGGGGACAGACACCCAGCGTGAGTCTGAGCTCTTAAGCTTCCAGGGACTGCTAGTGGTTAATTGTCTTGATTGTTTACTCCCCAGAGTCCCATGGATAGCGGACTCCCGTGGTTCAATCCAAAGCCACATCCAGGACCAACAAATCTAGGTGTAATGACAATGTGAGAACAGAATAAATGTATTGTAGTCTTTAAAAGGAATATAACTAATAATTAATATGTAAACCTTAAAAACGTAATTAAAAGCAGCGACCTGAAACAGGGAAGGTCCACTTTTACAAATGATCTCATAAAGACTTACTATTATTACTTTGTTTACTGCCTTAATCATTTGCAAAGAACCAAATGTTATTTCCCAGAAGCAATTAAACCCATATATTCTTGACTTCATTTTTAGCACATGGACTTGCGTATCTGAAATCCATGCTCATTGTGACTGCCGTGATCATCCCAGGCAGTTCTGTTGTACCACTTACCCCCTGTGATGGCAGTATCCGTGTTGTCTTTCAGACGGTCAAATAATGCTCAGTGAAAGTGTGGGCAAGAGATCAATCTCTCAGGTTACTTGAGCATTTGTCTCACACCACAGACAATCTGCCACAGTAGCAGATGTAGTTCAGTGCCACACGTTCAGAACCCTGAGCCTTCACTGGCAATTTGTGGAACCAGTGAACAGCCCTAAATACCCCAGCTAGAGTAACATCAAGAATGATGGTTCTGATATTAAGCAACTATGCGAACATGTGTAGCATTCTCATCCAAAATGGAGGTCAAAGACATGACCGATTTGCGTTAGATTCGTGCTGATGGTGAAAATAATAAATAGACTCTGGTAAATCTCAGGAGAAGTTAGTGTTCTGACCCGGTCAAGGGCTGGACCATAGCAGAATGTGATAGATGGGTTAGAAGGACACAGTGGACAGGAGAACAACAATAACTGGTACTTTATTGATCCCTGTGGGGAAATTCCCTTTATGCCTCCGGCAACTTGGTCTCTGTACCTGACAACATGCTTGACAGTGAAGGGCAGCCACCTGTTGCAGCATCCAGGGATGCTGGGGGTTAGGGGCCTTGGACCTGCTGATGTGCCAAGGCTGGGCTTGAACCAGCAACCTTGTTTTTTTTTAATTTTTTTAATTTTTTTTAAATTCCTTGTCGTGTCCGGCAGTTTAGCAGGCAGGATGTTAGTCTGGGTGCTTTATTGTGCCGACACTTTTGTTCTGC
>JABFEB020000002.1:3254843-3277009 GCA_019775895.2 Stomatorhinus ivindoensis | reverse complement strand
TTTGATGGGGTCAGGAGGAACCAGGGCTCGAACCTGCAACCCTACAGTTGCCAAACGATACTGCTACCTCCTGCACCTCCATCTTCCCAATTTAGCTGTGCACAGGAAGCTTTCAGTTTTAAAGTAGTTCATAGCTTATAGTGTCCTTCCTGAAATTGATTAGGTGGGTCACCGTAATCTGTGGTGTGGGAATGATCGCATTAGGAAGGGCGGTGTTTTGTATATTTGTGTTTTTCTCAACCAATGTCATTGTAGTGGTAGATTTTGGAACAGATCAAACGGTCCTGCCCACAGGCACTCAAAGGCAGATGCTGCTGTGCTGAATCTGAGCCCAGATATTTGATCTGGATGTTTGGTGAGCCTGTCGCTGCTTGTAAAATCGTGTACAGTCTCCTCCTCCTCCTCTGCAGTGCAGGCCCTATTAGCAGGTATTCTGCATCCAGTGCTGGGACCAAAACAAAATGACTAAGGGTGTATCTGGAATTAGTGAGGAGCAATGCAGCCCCCACTCACCCAACAGTCATGGAGTGATTGACCCCCACCTGAGTGTGCATATCATTAATTTGAGGGTTCTGTGTACCCCTAGGCGCCCTTGTAAACCTGGATCTGTTTCTGTGTTTGGCCAGTTAATTACATGTATTCCAGGTCTCCATGGCCACAGGGTCTACACCTCAGCATCCATCATTACTCCCAACTGCTGCATGCCTTAATGCCAGCCCACGATGCTTTGCAGAATGTCCATACATTTGTGAAATATCTGCATATACATTTGCCTATTCAGACATATATACACACAGGCTAGAGAGGCTAGAGATACCAGCAGCTTTAAAAAAAATAGATGCATTGCAAATGCACAGGCATGTTTTAGTCTTTATTCATGCCTGTCAGATTGAGTCTCATCAGTGTCCAAACTGCTTCGTCACGCCATTATCTTGGGGATGAAGGTCACATGTGTCGTGAGACTCTAATGCAGTGGAAATCAATCCGTTATTCCTTTCCTCTGTTTCCTGCCCCTTGGCTCTGCCTGAATTTTTAGGGAATTACTAACCTATTGTTGGCATTCCTGGCAACATTCAAACATTGTTTCATAGCTGAACAGTAGGCCACCATGCACCATGCACCATGCACATTCTGGGCACAGCCTGTAAGCAGGAGATCGCAAACGTCGTGTGAATATTGCCAAAGAATTTCTTTAGCGTTACTTCGTTTAGCTATTACTGGAACTTCAGCATAGGACGTGCAATGGAAAGCCTGACACTATGGTCTGTCATGGGACATGGTTTTTGGCACCAGAGATTCATGTAACAGATGAATTTCAGTTACATTTGCTGTAGGGTACCTTGTCACTAGCGAAATTATTGTTGTTGCTGTTGTTGTTGTTGTTGCCGATCGTTATGTTTGTTGATTGTTTTGCCTCACCTAAGCTTCTCTGTCCCAAAATGACCCTTGAAAGGATCCATCTGAGCCCAGAGTATTTGAGCTTAGAGACTTTCTGCCAACCCTGTAGTTGAGTTTAAAGCTCCTTGCATGTAGAAGCATGTTTCTCTCTCTGCCTCCAGGCAATCAGTCACAGCTCTCGGCTGCCGTGTAGAAGACACACTTCTAATTCTCAAGCACGAGGCATTGGCTCATGGTTTCCCCCAGGGCTAAAGCGTGCCGCTCAGTTTGTGCCCAGTGGAGCATCCACACGACCAGTTAGTGTGTCCTATTCCCTCTCAGGTACCGTCAGAGCCAATTGGGTGAGACAGGCTTAATTCCAATACCACATTAATAGCGATATGCCTGAAAAATTCTCTCGTGGACAGTACTGTCGCTTTTCCAGGGGTTTGCGATGTTCCGCTCATGGGTCCCGGTATCCGTTACTCCTGCGTTGGCTGGGTCGCTGTGGTGACCCATCTCTTTGTTCCAGGGAGGCTAACTTTTCCATGGAAAATGTTAGAAAAGCATTTCACAAGCATTCCCAGAAGGGGGTACTTATCACCTGTAGACTAATGAGACAGGCATCCTCTTGGTATCATTTCGCCGGAAGCTTCATACTATAGTAGCCATGATAGGGGAATTCTCAACATTGATTATCGGCAATGCTGAAACTAGTTTTAACTGATACCTCTGGATGGCTTCTCATTGCTGCTACAAGACCTGATTTTGAACTAGTTTTTAGCTTTAAAATATGTGCTGTGTTTTTCTTCTTCTGTCCGTTGCATAAACATTTAAGCACGGACTAATTAAAACTATGATAAAGCAAAGCTCATAATCCTCATGTTATTTACATTGATTTTTATTTAGCAGATGCTTTTTTTAAGGTGAGCACTTGCTTCAGCTTACATTGTGTTGAAGAGTACCATTTGGTCTGTGATAGCCTTCATAACTGCAGTTAATGAAGCATGCAGTTAATGATGTTGAAAACTAAACCAACCAATCAGATTCCAGTATAGGCACCAGCTTCCGTTGCCATGGACGCTAGATCTGAATGCCACAGCCAGCACTTTGATGACAAATGTAGTCAATATATTCAATATATGAACTGAAAGTAATCATAGTATTCTGATCTCAATACATATAAATTAAATATAAATTAGAATGGCTGGTCTGGATAATCTGGTGGGCCAACTGATAAGCATTAATATAACCTTTTTTGAATAAGTGTCTTTGAAGGTTTCTCTGAAATGAGCCGTTCAATTGATATACTCTGTGCAGTACCTCCTATAATACCCTAAAAGGATAAAGAGTTCACTTTTGTAATATATCAGATCCACTAAATTAACAACTAAATTACAGCGAGTATCACTGCCACACTGAAATGCTATTTAAAAGTCTGCCATAGCAACCACAGGAGCTTGGAAATGAATTAACTAAATATATAAGTGTTAGCTGAGATGAGAGCTCTTTTGATTGAGACTGGTTGATTTAAACCTGTCAGTTGAGAATTCTGGTATAAAACTTTATCTTTTATAGCAGAGGATATACAGTTTATGGACTGCAAAGATGTGAATGCACAATAGAATAGTGAAGGATTAAACTGTGCTTTGGTTTTACCATGAGTTCCCATGATGCTCTGTCAGGAGTCGCACTCATTTGATGATACAATTCTGTTATTGATTCCTCTGTAGAAACAAGGTGACCTTTCCTAATACAGCCTGTTGTAGAATAAGCATGCGACTAGGCCTCTGTAATGCAAGTTGATGCAAAGGACAACAATTTTGTATAAATTATTTCTGACAGCGATTTTGGCTGAGATAATTATATATGGGAAGACACAGAAATCGGAATTACTAAGGTACAGTCCTGAAGTCCTTGGTGCTTCTTTGTGCTTGAATACTTTGTACGGTTTGCCCTTATTCAGTTAATAAAGTTTGCATCCCAAGCAACGCAACAGATCTGAGTGATGACAAGAACCATCTGGCTTAATAAGTCAGTTTAAGTCACTCTGTGTCATATCCTGCCTACAGCTGCATGAGGCAATATGTAACGACAGCATTCCGTCTATATTACATTCATATTTAATAGGTTTCGCCTTTGTATTCCCAGTGTTAAACTAAGCCTGGTATTACCTTTAATGAGAAGACCGCCTGCGGCATTCAGATCACAGTTCACACGTACAATCCATGTGTACGGTGTAATTACCGGCGGTTGGGATCGGGCATACATTAGTTAGAACCGCAGCTTCAGAATTGCTCTGTATTCTGTTGGATGCTGATGCTGTTTCAAGTGGCTTCATGTCATGATTTTAGCAAGAAAACTGTTAGCAAGGAATGCCAAGTAGAGCCGGTGCAACTTTTCTTACCATTATTGTATCTACTATTATGCAGTTGGTTATCTTTCAGAGGCAGAGGAAGTTCCTTTGGTGCTACCTCCCAAACACTGGTTAAGCTGTTGTACATACTGAAACTCCGGCCCCAGCACAGGTGTCTCTGTAAGCAGTGCCATTACTTTCCTCCTCATTCCCACAGGGAAACGCTGACCATTTGTAAATTTTAATAATATAAACAGCTGCTGCAATTAACCATTAGGATTCCTGAAACTGGGGAAGGTAATTTTGGCACAATGGGTCCAGTCACCCTTTTCTCCTTCCATTTATTAACAATTAGCACTATTTCTACACATTTGACAGTGGAGCTTTGGCTAACTAGTGTGTGCCAAGAATAGCCAGGGAGACATGGAGCCAGAGACCATTTAAAATAAAGAAGAAATTGAGGTTTGCATGATTGACAGCAGCTTGTGGGCCCTGTGGGTTGGGTGTTTGGCTAAAATCTCCCTTTACAGAGATACAAGACAATGAATTGCTGAATAAATAACTATGCAAAATATTCAGAAACTGGTGCTAATATCTAAGGGTAATAATCTCATCCTATTCCTAGTGGTACATCCAATTTCTTTTTACTTATTAGCACAGTGTCAACTGTTATATGCTAATCACTTCAACTACAGCTAAAGCTGTATATGTCAGTCATTATAGAATATACCATCACTTTACTGTTATACTACTTAGTAGGTGAATGAAGTAGTGTTACAATTTTATAATCAATGAAAGACCACATCTACAATAAGTCATTAACACAATTGTAACCCAACAAGCAAATTGTTACATTTTATCTAGTGCTGTCACACTTGATAACAGACAGTTGATAAGGGGGGGTTTACTGTGTTTTACAGGAAGCGGCTCATAACCACCCAGGAACATTATTTTGGAAAATACAGTATCATATGTGTCATTTGGAATTGAGGTGTTAGGTAGGATCTTTTGCATAATTTAAATGTGTAGTTGCATTTCTGGGTTACTCTAAGTGTCCTTCTCGAACAAACGGTCCATATATCATTATCTCATTCCCAGCCTTGGCTTCTGTGACTCGATACCGTCATTCGCTTTCTGCCTATTATTTTCAGATGATCTATCTTACTTATGATTTAGCATGATAGTACGTTTATATAGAAGCTTATCGTTAAAAGAATAAAGAATGACACACATGAAAAATGCAGGTTAGGCACGATTCACCCTAATGTGGAGTGGAATATGCTGTCAGGCTGACATTCAGCATCCTAAACAGTAATTTTTAAGTATTCAGGGGCCTTTTTTTCAGCTTTCCTTGAAGTGGAGCCATGTGATTCCTCTTCAAATGAGTCATGTTGTACGTCATATGACTGCGCTGAATATAAAAATTTATTGCACATTGATATTCTATGATTAGTCTTAACGTTAACATTAAATTATGTATGCCACGTGCTTCATTCATACTGCAGTGATCATTATTAGTCTCATTATGATGTATGTTACTATGTTCAACAAAGTATACTGGAGTTCAGGTCTTGCATCCGTTGCATACAAGATATTACCCTGGTGTCAGAGGTTGAAAGAAAACCTACGTGTGGTTGCCCTACAAGAGGGGGAAAAGCCTAGTACTGGATTTCTTTTAATGTGTCTCCTGTTGCAGAAATCATTGAAGCTTGATGTAAGACCAATGCAAGAGCACATAGTGGCTTTGTCCAGCTAAAGGCTAGGGTGAAATTTATACTGTGTGAAATGAATACCCTCTGGTAGTTATTAGGTCTCTAAGAGGCTAAAATTACTAAAGTACTTTATACTGTGTAAAATGAATACTCTACGGTAGTCAGTAGGTCTCTGAGCCTGAAATGTCTCCAGTACTTTGTACTGTCTAAAATGAATACACTCTGATAGTTATTAGGTCTATAAGAGGCTGTAATTGCCAAGGTATTTTATACTGTGTAAAATGAACAATCTGCAGTAGTGAGTAGATCTCTAAGAGTCTGAAATTGCTACTGGTAGTCAGTAGGTCTCTCAAACTGTAAGATGAGACAGTGTGACTTCATAATGAGTGACAGCTTCTCACGTTCTGCTCATTTTAAGTCTCACCACTAGAGGATTCCCATCCTTCATCCCTTGAACACACAGGCCTAGATTATGACACTTAAGGGTACAGATCTAGTCATGCGTTTCAAATGAAAAGTACATTATTTCTGGAGCGTATATCTGTTTTTCTTCTAGGAGCCCGAGTCCTCGTTCAGGGTAACTGTAATTATAATTTTACGCTGGATGCACTTTCTGCTTATATATCCTTGCTGTGTCACAAAGCAGCCGAGAACATGAAGTGCTGTGCTCAGTTCGTCTTACGCAAGGCCATCATATAAGACAGCCTAGTTCACCTGAACGCCCCTTTGTCCACGTTTCTGCACTGCTGTTGGTTCTTAACTGGTCCTCATCCGTCTTTAGACTTGGTTGTTCCCATTGTGCCATTTCTGCTTTTTTTCTTCTAAACAGAAATGCTGTTCTTTTGATGTAGCCCATAGTAAAGGGCTAATTTGGTTAATAAAACCAGACTCAACTCATCATTCATCTTCCATCTGTCTGTTCTCAGACCTATAATCCATCACTGATGTTTTTCCAGCCTTCTTATCTGTCTGCATGTCCGCTCCCTCCTTCTGTCCATCTGCTTTTGTCTGTCCGCTGCCTTTTCCTTTGCTTATCATTCATTTATTGGCTTCTCTGTGTAATAAAAACCAGACCCCCCTGTGCTGAACCGTATGCGTAATTTGTCTGAGATGAATAATTGATATTTTAATTTAGAGGATAGGGAGTTCATTTTTAATCAGAGCACTCCAAGTGTGAATTCTGAAACTTTTAGATGTACTTAAACTGAACGTGACACTCTTGCTGGAAAGTTTAAAATAGAGCTGAATTTCTAAGGCAGAATATGAAGTGATGAGTACAGTTCACATTTACAGTTCAGTGATTTGTGAAGAGTCTGCGAACAAGTAATCAATTAAATCCTGAATAAATTAGGCAACCATATACTTTTTATTAATACTTGGGTGTCCCTGAGTTTCCCAGCTTCGGCTCTGACAAAACTGAATGTGCTTTAATTGGATCTCATTTTTTTAAGCCTTATACTTCTTAGTCATTTTAGAAACTGGTTTTATTTTTGAAAAACATTGCCGGTTCACTATAATGTAGTGGAGATGATTTTATATTTTGCATGCCTAAGCATTCAAGGTCCAATGATTTGGTAAGAGGATAGTGCATAAGGAGGGAGGAACCAATCAAAATAATAAACAGGAAGGAGGTGTATCACTTTGCACAGAATGACCCACTCAAATGTAATTTCATCACAAACCAAAAAAGCTCTAAGAACCTGAAGAACTGTGTAACCCATGCATGGCGAGACACTGTTCTCAGGATTGAGATATGTTACAATGCATTATGTAATAATGTCACATTATGTAATAACTGGACAAAGTCTCAATGAAGACATTCATCTTGGTTGTTCATTAAATTATGCAGAGTATAACATTTTCATCATTGCAAAGTTCAAACTCCGCATTTTGTAGTACCTGCCACAATAAGTTATAATTTATTATAAAATGCAAGGAAATGCATTACATATTGAGTTCAAGTTGTGTCTACAAGATGCAGCAGATTATTACAAAATGCGGGTGCTATTACATAATAAAGTGAAAATTAGTTACATTTTTTCAAGTTATTGCATAATGCAGCGTTATTGCATAATGCACTGTAACAAGATAGGCTCTCCATTTGATCAAAGGAATAAAAGAGTGAGAAGGGCTCTTTAATAAGAAGCCCTTCTTCACTTACTATTGTTATAATTATTGTTGTTTTTGTTTTGTTGTTGTCATCCCTTTGTTTTTGTCATTGCTGTCAATGTTTTGATCCTTAATGTCCCTCCATTCATTTTCCTTAGCCCTTTATCCATTCAGAGTCACAGTGAACCTGGGATCTATCCTAGGAGGTGCAGGGAAATTATGAATTAGAGCAGTAATTTGTTATTGCCTCATGCTCTGATATACTGTACAAGTGTGACAGCTAATATCTTCTTTCCGTTTAATTGCACCAAAGTCTGATGCAATTAATCTGCAATTTCATATCATAATGTCCATGTAACCTCCTAAATTAACATAATATTAATAAAGTTAACATTAATAAATAGTAATATTATGATGTAAGTGTTACAAAGTTAGTTTTACAGACAAGCCAATGTTAATATGTCTTCTGATAAGACAACTTAGTCGGACTTTGAGTATGATTGCTGTCAGATATGGCAACTGGAACAGAGTTTGACTGAGAGGCCTGACTGAGAGGCCTGACTGAGAGGCCTGACTGAGAGGCTTGACTGAGAGGCCTGTCACCTCTGTGCGCTGCTGTGTCATTGCAGGCTTTTCCCTGTGTACAGTTTTTGTAAGGCCGTGAACCAAAATTTAGCTTCCTCTTTCCATTAATAAATTTTCTTCCTGAAGTGGCTGATAATCATCGTCAACCAAAGTTTGGCTTCCTCATTTTATTGGTTAAATTTCTTCCTGAAGTCCGACACATAGATATACAAAGGTTTGTAATTATATCTTTGTGGGGACTCTCCATTCATTTCTATGGGGAAACTCTAATACTAATGTAGGCAAGATGTAATATGTCCACTCAGCCTTAGGGGGGAGCTGTGGTTTATTGTTGTGCGAGCCTTCATTTCAGGGGTGGAGTTGTTGGTTAGCATAACTCTGTTTTCTTATGAGAAGAAGTTCTGTGGTGGATGTGAAGGAAGAGGCTGCTTTGCTGCAAAGTGACTGATGTGGAGAAAGAACCCAATAAACAAAGAAAGCTACTCCGCTTTGATTCCAACGACAAGATTGGTGTCCTCCTCATTCACTCCCTACATTAACACAACGCAGAGCCATTTTGGGGGAGCACACCACAAAGAAAGGGTTACACTAACATGACATCCTTAATCCCTGTCCAGCTCTGTCTCTAACCCCAACCATAAGTAACCAAACTGAATATGAGACTTTTGCCATTTTTAGTTTTTTTGATTGCATTCACAGATCCTTGTGGGGATCTGAAAAATTCCCCCCACAACGTCAAAATTTTTTATCACATCGTGGGGGACAGTATTACATTGTAATACTAACCTACAGTAAAATTCAGTTATAATGGACTCGCTTATAATGGAATATCGTCTACAACGAACGAGGTCTGCTGCTCCCGGCCGTGCACCATTACGAACATGCAGAAAAGCATCGAATATAGTGGACTGGCATGTAACGTAATTTCGCTTATAACGGACAAACAATTTGGTCCCAAGGGTCACTCTTAGCTGTAGTTTGTTCGACTATAACATGCAGAATCCTCCTACAAGGCTTGTGGCGTGCATAGTCGAGATTATTAATAGTCACACATCTGGCCAGGTAAAGTTGGATTACTACATGTACAATATAATAATTTATACCACAAGTGTGTCTGCTGGGGTGTAAATGGTGTCCTGTACTTGTGTTCTGAGCAAACAGCAACTCTGGATATAACGGACTTTGGATATAACGGACTGTTTTGCCAGGTCCCTTGAAGTCCATTATAACTGGATCCATACACAGACACATCCAGGCTTTGGCTCTACACAGTCCCCTTTCTTGTTTGTGACATGGAATCCCCCAGTGCTCCCTGGTGTTATTTATACTCACTACAGTGTTAATTATACTCGCTACGTAATGCTGAGCCTCAGCTACCACACGAGGAGGGTGGGTGAGGATGTGCAAGCGCACAAATGCACAGGCCCACAGTTTCATTCTCATTTTATTGTGATGCAAAGCTACAAAGTGTGACATTTATTCTCAAAAATTATGAAATTTTAAGAAAAAAAATTGTGCCTTAGAAAAATCTTGGAAGACCGCACTCTACCAACTAAGATAAATACCTTCAGTTTGTAGATCATCAGTACGATTTGGTGTTACGTCTTTATAATCGTGTCTGATTATTTAGACATATTTCAATTGCAGAACTGAATGTATGACTGTAGGAGGTGTTCTTATTTTGGCTGGATTTTGTTTTTGTTTTTGCCCATCTGATTTTTAAAGATAGGTCAAAGGTAAAATGATCAAATGAAATCATTTGAGTGGGACAGTTTAGGCAACGCACTGTTCAGATCTTTATGTATGGGAAGGTCATTTATATGGTGCGTTTCCAATGGCAGACAGGAGTCAAGCCGTACCCAAGCTGTACTGAGAAGAGAGACTAGTTACAGAGCGGTTCCAGCTCGCTTCGATTTTCCACTGCTGAAGGGTCGGATCGATAAAGGCATTACCGGGTTTCGAGAGCAACAGAGATGTAAGAGACACTTATTTACTGTTCAGATGCTGCACATTATAATATACCAACATGCTAATACCCGCTGGCACGGCTGTGAAACTCGCAGTGTTATTTCAGCAGCAAACGCTAGAGGAATTAGCATTCACCTGTGTAAATTTGCATTGTAGATACATTCCCTTCAGCTTTTCCGTAGTACTCTTTTATTTTTAAGTAGGAGTTTGGAATTTTTAAGCTCTGAGGAATGTGTCAATACTTTGCAATATGTGATACTACAAATTATGAATTGTATATACTGTAGAATAGGTCATTTTTTCTTCAGATAATCCATGTGCAGAAAACTGGTATATCAGAGCATTTCCATCAACTGAGTGATGGTGACACAGCCAAGTCTGAGCACTAGCAGGGCTGCGTCAGATCGGATACGCTTTGCATGAATTACAATGGAAAACAATCGGTTTGCAATACAACCTGGGTGTGGCGCGGTTCTTTGTGGCAGTGGAAACGTGCCACTAGACGGGAATCATATGTATGAGGTATGCAGACTAAGTAGATAGTGATGCTGATGAAGTTATGACGGACAGACAGACAGACAGACAGATACAAGCAGACAGCCAGACAGACTGCTAGGTCAGTGTCATGCACCATTCAGACAAAGTAACTCATCTTTGTTCAAAACTGAATGATATTTTTAAAGACGTACAGTTTAAGAAGGACGGTGCATGCTGTAGGGCTTTTTATATAAAATTTAATCAAAGTTTTTGCAACAATGAACCTGAACTGGCAACATTTAATGCTGAAAGGACTGGTTCTGTTCAAAAGGAAAAACAAAATAAGAATAAATTGCGACCCCATTCCACACACCCGCCCCCCCCCCCCACACACACACACACACACACACACACACCAAGGAGCGCTTAACTCATTTATAGCTGATGAGACTGGCACTGGGTGTCAACGCGGGGAAATCCGCTGACAGACAGCAAATGGCTTTTCAGTGAGAGAGGTCCAGCTATTCCACTGAGCGACTGTCAGATTCAATACACATCTGATAAGCGAGTGTGGGCTTTCATATCTCTCCTGCCGCCAGACCCCCATCACCACCCCCCCACATAAGCTCTGGGGGGGGGGGGGGGGGGGGGTAGCCACACATGCCTGTCTCTCACCTCAGATAAGCAGCAAACTACCAGGCTTCACATAAACATTAACTTTTTAAAAGCTGTATCAGAGAATGTGACAGGAACTCTAAGCAGCACAAGGACAATCATAGCTTAGTCCTCAGTGCAGTCACCATTTAACTGCAGGGTGTCATCATCTGTAGTCAGGGGTCCGCAGACCCTATATGTATGCCCCATGTTTGTGCAATTTTTTTTGAGATGCTAACAAACTGTACCTTCTACAGGTAAAGCACTATAATTTCACTACATTGTTTTCATTCCTCGTATGGTTGCATTAGTATTTTGCTGCTACATAGTTACAGTGTTACAGTAATATGACCAGGTTTGCAAATGCAGAGTTGGTTGCTGGTTAAAGCATTCTTGTATATAGTGATCAACACAGTCAACACAGAGCACTGTTCTTTCTGTAAATGCCTTATTTTGGATTTTCTGTCTGTCACAGCTCCGCGTGCCGCACGCATGCAATATTCTCAGTGGTCTGGCTGCTTCAATAAAAAGAAAAGAACATGTAACAGTTCTATGACTTCCATGAGCAATATTGACACTTAGTTAAATTGCTTAAAGAGTAAAATGCCATTGGGAAACGTCATACTGATACAAGCAAAATAAAATGCTTAATCTGCTTAGGAGTGACAGCACTATAGAAAGGCTGCTATAATTATACCCAGCCACTCCCATAAGACTGACACTACTATAACCAGGTTGATATCATTATTGCCTTCTGCTGTCCACACTGTTGCTATCCTGATGAGCTTCCACGCCAACGCCGTTTAACTCCATGCATTGCACTGTTGGAAATCCTCAGTTACACACTGCTGTCAAGCACTGAAGCCGCTTCCACAGAGTTGTAAATCCACAGGGCAGAAAACCAGGTACCAGCTAGGACCGCTCTCAGTCTCCATCAGCACTACGTCCCCCCTTCTTCCAGTCTCTCCGTGCTTAATCCTAGTGGGTCGTCTTGAGATTCACCTCTTCCACTGTCTGCTTCTCATGATCCTGTCTGAAGGATCATCTCTGTTTGGGCATGTCTGAAGGGCCTGCTTCCCTGAGTCCAATTACCAGACTTCCCAGCTGTCTGAGCTGGTCTGGTGTGCGATGGTCTTAGACACGGGCAGCTTCTTTATGAGAAGCATGACATTGTAAATTGTTTCAGAGAGGGCTTAGTAAGAACGGTGGAAGGCTCATCATGATGTAATAATGATGATGTCATTAGGAATTCTAGTACAGCTTTATATGTGAATGCAGTCCTATGAGCCTGGCTACATACATGTGCATTGCATTCACAAATGCAAATTATCTGCATAAATAGTAACCCCTTGTGCCCTATCCTGCCTGGCGTCGGCTCCAGGCCATCATGACAAGCAGCTAGAAGATGAAAGGCATCCCAGGAAGCCACCTCATGAAACTGGCAGCCAGTCCATGGAGCAACTGGGGTTAAGGGCTTTGCAATTTACAGAGCTGAGCTTCTGTTAGTATACAAACAATTAAGGGCTTGTGCAGTAAACGACTACCGTGTGAGTGAACTTGCTAATCAAACATTCCTGCTCTGTTAGAGTTTGTTGCTGGCTGAGTTAGACCATGAGGTGCGGGAGAGACAGTAAACTCTACACACGGATGTACCTTGGGAGTCTTATTAAAGCCCCTATAGTCAGCTTTTGTATGGCTGAGTGAGGTTTTACTCAGTGAGTCCCCGCAGGTCAGGAGTTGCTTCTCAGGCCTATTGTGGTTTTGTTTTTCATTTCAGCTTTTCATTATCTTCCCTTTGTGTATTTAAAATGAATATCGATCACCCCGGAATTCAATTTTTGATGTGGCTAAAGTATGAAAGAAGGATATATATAACCGAAGAGATCAAAAAGAAAGACGGATCTGAATACTGTCAAAATTATTTTCTAGCTTTGAACTTAATTTCCTTCTATTGAATTTTGACGCCTTTAGTTTTTGCTGGATTTTTCCCTGTTAGTAAAAGGTTACTGGTTATTAATTATAATACTGTAGAATAAGGCAAATATAATAAATTAATATATAATTTATTAATGAGTTTTTTGTCGTTTTGCATTGCATGTTCCTGAAAGGGGATCCCTATGCAGATCTGAACAGGAAAAGACCCCCCCACACGCACATGCACCCCTGGGACACTCATCTCTCACACTGATTACCTGGGGGTTTACTGCTGCCCCGTGCTGAACCTACACCGATCATTGGAAAAGAAGGAGCTGAACATTCATGTCAAATAGAATTATTCACACCAAAAGCTCCTCTTTCAAAGATCTAACACACAAAAGCATGAAATTCCAGCAGAGCTACAGGCTACAGAAATTCCATTTAACTTTATGAATAACACTGTACTTACTGTATGGAGTCACCTTTAACAAAAGTCTGTGATGGCAGGATTTCTGGCTGGAAAGATGGTATCATTTCATGTGACTCTGGTGGCATATCCCTGGCAACAAGGCACACGGATGGGGTGCATTCAGGGTGGGCTGCCAGTTAATTGCAACTTATTTTACATTGAAAGAGAAATAGAATTAATAGAAATCACCTGAGCTGAGGTTAACATAGTTAATTTTAAAAGAGCATCATTAATTTTAGTGGTGTGTGCCTGTGCTTCACAGCATTCTGCCACCTTTAGCCTTCTGGGCTTCTGTCTTTGATAAAGGATTCATTTAAACACAAATATAGATGTTTGTTGATGGATGTCGGTTCAAGATGAAACAAATGATGAAGCCTCACTCTCTCTGAATTTAACATGAACTTGATTCTGTGTGCAAGCAGTTTCAAAGGAACTTCTCAAAGTGACTGAAAGGCCATTTGATATGTAGACCTAGCTGCAATTTATTGCTGGTTCACTTTGCCTGGCGTGTCTTAGAGATGCAGGAAGAATTTTCAGACCTTTAGGAATTTAACCATGATTTTTTTTGGAAGGCTCTGTGAAGAATGATTGATAAAGCTTTGACACTTAGACTTTTTCGTAGTGGAAACCACAGTTAAGCTCGCAGATTCTTTCGCTGTCCTCAGAGTTAAGCAGTTTGGATCTGTGGGAAAAGGCTGATTTACAGTGCTGTGTAGGAATTGCACCGTCGCTAGTCGCCCGCCCTGCACTGTAGCCTGACACCTGTACGGAATCCCCTATCTGCGGTTTCAGTTAGCTGTGGCTTACCGCACTCTGGGAAAAACCCCAGTGAGTAGCTGCAATAGGCTAAAGTATCATTAAATAACTGCTTTTCATTGTTCCTTGGTCCTATGAGGGGTATAAAACACGACTGTTGATCCCTTGATACATGATATTTTTCATTGCTATATCATCTCTTGAGAATTAGGCGAAAACGTCAAAATCCATTTCATTGATGAGAGTGCAGTGATGAGAGTGTAGTGATGAAAGTGCAGTACTGTATGGTTCTGTATAATGATGCACAGTGTACTTTATTGTAGCTTTATTTAACGTTGTTAATGTCTTACTGTGTGTGATACTTTGTATATCAAGTGAAATGATCAACATACACCTAGAGGCCACTCCTGACTAGTGCCGTAAATATACATGAACAAGCGAGCCAGCGTGGTTTGTGCTTATGATGGTTCCCTGCATATAAATACTGCTTACAATCACACATTGATGCTAAATATTCATGAGCCCTGCCATTCACTAAAACACTAGGTGGAATAACGCTTTTGTTGAGCCTGCTGAATAAAACAAAATGGAATAGAAATAATAACATTAAGCACTATGACTCAATTTGTAATTTACCCATAAGCCTACATGAGTGGCAATCATACGGCCCGACATGCTGGCAGGATATTAAGCATTGTTGAGGCCTTTTAATATGAAGTGCAGTCTGATATTTATTACTGTGTTTCCCATAATACAGTGTCTCGGACAGTCGTGGTGTCAGGCTTACTATTGTATTACCCTAATGTTACTCACAATTGCCAGTTTTGTCAATAGCCATAGCATGTGTAGTCCAGATCTGGTAATCCACCTGAAGCTAAGGTGGTTTGGGCCTGGCCAGTACTTAGATGGGAGACCAACTAGGAAAGTTGGGTTGCTGTTGAAGGAGGTGTTGGTGTGGCCAATAGGATACTCCATCTGGTGGTCTGTGTGGATCCCAATGCCCCAGTGCAGTGACAGGGACATTGTGGTCAACAGGGAAGCCTGTCCGGTGGTCTGTGTGAATCCCAATACCCCAGTGCAGTGACAGGGACATTGTGGTCAACAGGGAAGCCTGTCCGGTGGTCTGTGTGAATCCCAATACCCCAGTGCAGTGACAGGGACACTGTGGTCATCAGGGAAGCCTGTCCAGTGGTCTGTGTGGATTCCAATGCCCTATTGCAGTGACAGGGACACAGCGGTCAACAGGGAAACCCGTCCGGTGGTCTGTGTGGATCCCAATGCCCTAGTGCAGTGACAGGTACATTGTGCTGTAAAAATGGTCCCGTCCTTTGGATGAGAAATAAAACCCAGGCCCTGACTCTCTGAGGTCATAAAACATTCTTGGGCATCCTTTCAAAGAGCAGAGGTGGTACTCTGATATCCTGACTAAAATTTCCCTCTGTGGCCCTTTCAGATCTGGCCTCCTAATCATCCCATATATCTAACTGGTGAATTCTCTCCTGCCCCTTCACCCCCTTAGCTACTGTGTGGTGAGCTTTCTGGTGCAGAATGTTTCTCTGTCGGTGGTAGATTAATTTATGTACACTGACTCTCCATGACGCTGGTGGTACATTGGAGAGAGAGCAGGGTGAAGAATCAAAAGAGTGATGGGTGTCTGATGCTTTGAGACACACATCTCTATCATTTACGATCAGAAAAGAGCGATGTGCCATTCAGTGGTGTGCCATTCACCATGCTGTATTTCCTGAAGGCATCACATGACACAGGACATATTGACGAGACCCAAATATACTGAATTTATTCGCACGATTTCTTTGTCTTTGCCCATTTTTTTGTCTTACATTTACGGTAAACCTTTACCAGTTCAGTGGGTTTTATTTTCATGTCACTCAGGAAAATGTTCAAGCAAATAGAACTACATTTCAGAAAGATCATTTGTTTTGCTGTACATATTGGTTTAAAGGTGTCATATGGTTCTGAACACAGCCAGGGAGCCATTGCGTGAGCTCAGGAAGTCGTGGATCTGAACGCCGTTTTGCACATTGTTGCTGCCCCAGCAAGTGGCCTTTAGTAAGCGATCATTTGTGAAAGAGTTTATTTATGAAGCCGCAAGCTGATGCTGTGCTTTGGGGCAGGCTTTACATGCCTTACCCTCGGTGACTCACTGTTGATTAAGTTGGACATGAGCTGAGGGCGCTTAACAGAAGGCAATAAAAGAAACAATCTTTCTCTTCTCTCTCTGACATACCAGCATGGGTTCATCATCTGTTGAGATTTTTATGAGCTAGTAATACCCGAGCTCATAATGTGCATCAAACTATTCTCATAATGATAAAGTGAACTATGCTTATCCAAATGCTGGATTTGTGTTAATCATAGTAGTCCTGGAGTCGTAAAAATTCTTTGCCCCTTCAATGAATGGTATGTGCTCACAATTTCAATGAGTCGATGACTGACTAAATGTAATAATTAAAAAATCAACCTGAAAGCTTAAAAATATATTTAACTAGCTAGAAATTAATGAATCAATTACTTGTCACATTTCAATATGAGGATCATTTAAATATGCTTGAAATTATAGTGAATCCTCAAAAAAAGACCATTAGTGTCACTTAACCTGAAATACCTGATTAGTTTGACAAGTAGTCTAATGAAAACTTCTTAATTAAAGTATAAATGGGGAGGAAGCCAGCATGCACATTGGGCAGGTAGACTCAGCTGTGGGAAATGGCACAGTATTGTAGATTATAGGGAGTATATGGAAATAATGCTGGCACTTTGAAAGAATGGACAGTTATTAGAGATGAAGCATCAGGAATGGACAGCAACGGGAGTAGTGTTTATTTAACTAAAGGTTTCCACGTTCTCTTAATTTTATACTTTAAAAATTGCACACTTTGATTTAGAATTTTATAGTATTTTTTGGAGAAACCTGGAGGTAAAATCACATGCTAGGGTCCCTTATAGACTTCTATTTTTTTTTATTTTATTTTATTTTTATTTTTGCAATTGAACCGCAATGAAACATATATCCCCCGCAAGTCATATTCTTTTCCCTTGGAAATAAATATAAAAAATACCACAGCATAACCAGCATTCTGTTGTGCCCTTCTGTGACTGGACCTCCAGATGTTGCAGATAATCCCTACAGATGTTTGTCTTATGTTCAAAAATTGCTTTTCGTGTCCTAGAAAAGCCCAGAGTCACCTATGACCAAAATAGTACGCTATATTGTGCATCCACCATTTAGTTTGAATTCTAAATAGCAAAACTTGCTGTTTAGTACATTTGAAAATACCCACAATGCACTGTATACAGGATGCATTCTGTGTTCGCAAATTAAGTTATGCTCATGTTTTAGTTGTTTTTCCCACAAAACCAGGAGCTGGAATCTTGAAACTGCAGTCAAGGAAAGCTATCCAAACACGCAATGCTAGTTGTACCTAAATTGTTACTGAATTAAAAGAAAAGGCAAATTCATAAAAACTACCTGATACGTAAACGTGTAAATGATAACTAAATAACCAGAAAGCATAGCTTTTGTCCATGAAAAAATACAGGGGGATAAATCTGGAATGGGAGACCTAATGCATTATTGTGAAGCTTCAAAGATATATATACATTTTGGTTACTGTCATTGTCAGTATTAGAGGACTGTAACCTGAGACCGCTTTGTAACCACCTGCAATAGCCTGTTGGCTTCCACCAGAAGATAGGACATGACTCTGATTGCCAGGCTCTTGGGAATGTCAATAGGCGCATTGAGTGTAGACTGATGTGCCAGAAATGGGCAAAGGCAACAAAGCAAATGATCAAATCTACCTGCTGACCTTCAAAAATATCTGAAAGGTATCTATTCATCTATGTCTTTCAGTGGTCAAATCAGCAAGGAGAACTTCCTCTCCCCATATCTATTTATACTCACTGGTCTTACCGTTAAACACTGACACATATAAGCATAAGTAGCCAACATAGCCTGTAGCCTAGGCTACATGTACAGTGTTACAGTGCAGGCTAGAAGTGCCAGTATAAATCAGCCTTTAGTATTGATGAACTGTCCTCTTCAAGTCAATCCAAAGATTTTCAATCAGAGGTCAAGACTCTGACAAGGCCACTCAAGGACACTGACCCTTCATCCTTCAACCATCGCACATTACACATCTTTAGCAGTATCCTTTGGATTTTTAAGCCAGAACTAATCAAAGATGGTACAGATAATCACTGGTGGGGAGCAATTATGAGATCCATGATTGATTATACCGAATTAAGTTTGCAGATGCATCTGGGGGTACATTCTCTTTTCCAAATACAGTTTTTCTAGTGTTGAAATTTTAATTAATTGCCATAGGCAATTAATAATTTTATTTTCACTTAACTGCGGTGGATTATTTTGTGTAAATTAATGAGAGAGACGTCTCATTTGAATTGTATTTTTAGTGTCAGGATGTAGTGCAACAATTCTAAAAATCCCGAACGGGGGTGGCGAATTTCTGGACTAACTATTTAATAATATCTGTGACGTAATGTGTAGTTGCTGTATATCTCTAGTGACGCTTCTGCTCATTCTACAGCTGTCACCAGCCAATGTAGGGTGTGAGCAGCAATACTCCAGATAATTTTCTCTCCTCTTGTCGTGTGAGTGTCAGCTACACTCTCTCCTCTCTAAAGTAACCTCACAATGAGCCGTAATAACTGCCGCCCCTTAATGGCTGATAAATTAAATCTTAACAGGAGAGTATTCAGCAAAGATATAAAGATTTCTACTTCTCATTAAAGTAGAGGAAAACAACACATACCAGGTATGCATCCCATAATTCCCAAGCTAATTGTACTTCTGTATATCCTCTATTTCTCTTCTTTTTAAATAGTATTTCCTGGAGCAGTGCACCACTGATGCCTACACGTTTGCTCTGTGTAGCTTGGTAGGTAGTCGTGTGCGGCTCTGTGGCCTTGTCTGGCTTCATATTAGGTTTGCTAGGGCGGATTAACATCACAGGAGTTAAGCTTGCTGCCGCCTGGTCATAGTACAATACAACAACGGTCTGCACATGGTTTTGTAATGCACTTCACGTCTCCACTACAGCAGTATGCAGCAGTGCCCCTATCTACAGTATACTTTGGCCCCTGTTGTCACATGAGGAACCTGCTGTCAGAGGAAACGTGTCTTCAACTGATGTGATCATAGTTATCAACCTAAAAAGCAATAAATAAATACTCTAGATACTATAGATAGGGTATATTACACACACACACACACACATATGTATGTATATATTTTTTTCTCCCTAGGTTTGTACACATTCCATGGAGTTGCTAACATTATTTCTCTTACTTTGTCCTTTTGATCTTGCACCCCCACACCCCCGACCCCCTACCAAGATGGAAGGGTTTCCAGAATGATCGTAGAGGAGCTGTAGTCTGTGCAAAGCCCACAAACTTTAGTCAGGAGATGTAAGCATTTAAGAATTGAGCTCCTGTGGAGGGAAACCTATGTAAAATATGAACAGATATTTGTTTTATCTTAAGTCATTATACCCCAGCAGTATCCTTCATTGTTAAACAGCTAATGTAAAAGTCAGTAGCTGTTTTTTTCTCAATGAGCATTATAACTATATGTTACTTCCAGGAAATCATGGCCAACCGATGCTCGCTTGTCATTATCATTGGCACGCTTCGCACGGTTTTTCCTAGAACACCTGAGCTTGTCTCTTTGCAAGGAATGACAGACATTCAATATTAAGCCTCCTGTTCAACATGATGCCTCTTTGTATTCAATGAACTCATTGCTTTTCTGTCTCTCTCCATTTTCCCTCTTCTCCCCCTCATCCTCCTGAATGCCACCTTTTCTTTCACACACCTCCTGTTTATTTCTTGTGTGCTTTTTCATTATTTTTCTTTCTTTCTTCCTGTTTTCTAGTTTCTTGAGTTCCATGAGATCCATGCATGGTCGGTGAGACCTTAGCACCAGAATGAGAGGTAATCCACCCTGCTGCTCTTCCATCATCAGTGAGTAAGAGCCCATACCCAGGGAGATGAACCATAACTGTTGCATTTCCATCCACTGGGTCACTTCCTGTTTAGAAACCTGCCATTTGATTTGACCGCAGACTGAATCTCTCTGTAGCACATGTTGTCAGAGAAGGACAACATGGATAAGTGTGACTGATTGGTGGGGACACTGAATTGACTGTGGAATGATTACGAGGTTCAGGATGATAAATAGCTATGTCCTTTCAGGGTGCGCAACGGGCACCTGTTATGTCATGCATAAATCACAGCACATGGCCGCTGCCCCATTCTGATTGATGGGTACTGTGGGCTTGGAAAAGATTTGTCATTATCTTAGGATATCCTGCATAATTAGTGCTTAATGGAACAGGTGAAACACCTGCCTGGATGTTTTCTGGCATCCCCTCTCATGTGCTGCATGGGTACTGTAGACTGAGTTGTCTGGGGGACCCAAACACTGGGAGCTTCATAATCAGAGTGCAGAACGAATCCACCAGAGCCGCTAAACACTGGGTCATGCTATTATGTAGAAAGTACAGCGAAGCTGCTATCAATATGTGATATACAGCTCTGGAAAAAATTAAGAGACAATAGCAAAATGTTCAGTTTCACTCATTTCTCAATTTATGGGTGTTCGTCTGTGTATAATATGTATTTTTTTTGCAAATTGTAGCTTGGCTCTTCTCTGCTTCAAGGACTTCTTCCTTGCTTCATGGGTCTTCAGTCCTGCTTCTAGGAGCCTGATATGAACTGTCCTAGCAGTGCACTTCACACCTACACTTAATGTTTCCCATTCCTTCTGAAGGTCATTTGGTGTCATCCATTGATTTATGAGGCACTATTGGATAAGCTGACAGTCGTCTCTAGCATTAGATAGTCACTTCTGCCCTCTACATGGCTGGTTTCTGGCTGTTCTCAGTGTCTCCTATTTTACTTTGTTCTTGTGAACCGTGGCTTTAGAAACTTTGAACCTGGAAGCAATCTGCTGCTCAGCATAGCCTTCTGCCAACAGAACCAGGATTAAACTAGGATTTAACAATGCAGATTTTTGAAAAATAAAATAAAACAAATGGTCTAATAATATGAAATTTTCCTCAGCTGAATGCTATTAATCCAAAATACAGCCACAGTACTCATTTGCTTATTGCAATTTCAAGTGATGCTAGGAAGGCAGAATTGACCTTTAATGGTGTAGCTGTAGGATTTTTTTGTGTAACTGTATGGAGATTGTTGATCTGCAGCCTTGCGTTACCAAAGTGTCATCTATGCCGTTATCCACTCAAAACGTTCTGCTTTAATGAGCTGGCACCCAGGGCCGAGGCGTCCGCTAGGCGACTGAGCGCTGCTGACGACACGCAGCGGGGGCAGCTGCAGGCGGCCGCACCTGCTCTCCAAGTGGACGTGCAGGGACCATCTTTGGGAGGCGGTGCTGCAACCTAATTACAGCACCCACTTGCAGCGACACTGCCTGTGTTTGGCGTGCGGTGGGTAACAAGGCCACCAGCCTCTATCCGTCCATCCATCCATCCTTCCATTTGTTTTCTCAACCCGCCTGACCTGTTTAGATTTGCGGTGCTACTGACCCTATCCTGGAAGTTATGGGTACAAAGCAGGGAACAGCCCAGGATGTGATGCGAACCCATTACACACTCATACACCATTTGCTCACACATGCACTCCAAGAGACCATTTGATAACTCAAGTTAACCTGAGAAACATCATGGAGGAGACTCAATCCCTGGTGCCAGAGATATAAGACAACAGTGGTGGGGGGGGG
>JABFEB020000002.1:3208521-3247437 GCA_019775895.2 Stomatorhinus ivindoensis | reverse complement strand
AACACGAAACGCAGAACCAGGCACAGAAATCGAAGTGGAGGAGAAACTTATGTTGTTCCAGTCTGAGTTCTCCGAGTTATATAACTCAAGCTTATAATCCTTTATCGTGCGAAATTGACATCGTCATGACTGGCCGGGGCAACAACGAAATGACAGAAGTGAGTTTTGAAATCCGAAATGACAGAAGTGAGTTTTGAAAACCGCTCCGACTTTTTGTGCTGAATCCCGCGGCGAACGCAGGATATTTTTTTTACTTTTCTTTTTTTAACAAGGGAGAACCAAATTATCCATGAAACTCATGGGTATGTCCCCCCTTAAGCAGTTATACAAGAGATTATTACAAGGATTTAGCATGTAACGGGGCATTGTGTAGGATTTAGCGTTTCGGTAGTGAGATGATACTCTGTAATTCAAATCCCCAAAGGCTGTGATAATAGCCTTCCCTGCACAGCCTTACCCATGCAAAGTTTCTTATGCAGTTAATGTGTACAAATGTTCCAGTTAATCTGTGTCTGTATGGACAGGTGCATATGAGTGTGCGAATGCCTGGTTTGGTCTCCAGTGGGAGGAAATACAGGTCAGTGTGCCGAAGATTAATTTTTTTGAATTTGTGTAAAAGTGGAAACTGTTTAATATTCAGAGTTGGATGTACTCTTCGTCTTCCCAGTTAAAGTACCAGTCGAATTAAATTGTGCACATACTACACCTCATTTTGATATTCAGTTCTGAAGCAGAAATGTAATAGCGATACTAATTTAATGGGTGGGGCATGGTGGTGCAGTGGTTAATGCTGCTGCCTCACAGTAAGAAGGTCCTGGATTTGGTACCATTTGCACGCTCTCTCCGTGTTCCAGTGGCTTTTCGCCAGTTTTCTCCCACAGTCCAAAAGTGTGCAGGATAGGTTGATTGGCGAGTCTGAATTGGCCCTGTAGGGTGCTTGTGAGTGTGTGCACCCTGTGGTGTGTTGGCACCTGCCCAGGGTTGGTTCCCATCTGCCCCCATTGTTCATAGGATAGGCTCTGTGACCCCATTTGGGTTTAAGCAGTTTCAGAAAATGGATGGATGGATGAATGGAATTTAATGGTGTGTGAGTGTGCCCTGCGGTGGGATGGCATCCCATTCTGGGTTGTTCCCTGCCTTGCATCCAAAGCCTTCAAAATAGGCTCTGGACTCCCCGCTACCCTGAATAAGACGAGCTGTTACAGTAGATGGATGGATGGATGGATAATCCAGTGATAGACTTGAGCATTAAGATTGTGATGGATCTGCAGAAGTTGCTGTGCAGGGATAAGCTCCAAGTGTTGTGCCACTGATCACTGCTGGCTACTCGTGCAGAAACCACAGACAATCATCTCACTGGTGCTCAAGTGTTTCCCATGGCATGCGTTTCATTTCTGATGCTTTAGATCCCGGCGATTGTCTCTTTTGTCCTCGAGCACACCCGTCACTCTGTGTTAACAGCGACGCCTCTCCCTTTTGAAGATGTGCTGGCAGCGCAACCCAAGTGAGAAGGGTCTCATTGTCACCTGCTCCTCTGGTTGTGTAATGAAAGGAAGAATCATTCATGCTTCATTGCCATCAGTGCTTTATTTCCCCATCCCTGGATGTATAGGTTATGGGGTGGCATGGAGCAGGCAGGGAAAAGGTGATGATTTTAGGCAACAACATACAGCAACATTAGGACACAATGACTGACTGGGGAAACAAACACATTGGAAAAACTGATAATACTTAAGCTACAAATGAGGCCACAGGATGACCTCAAGCTCCTGAGCGGTGGGTTTATAGTCACAGGGCCAAAAAACTCAACCCACTGTGCTATGCAAAACACATTAGGGCTGAAAGGCAGGGTAGGACAGAACAGACCCTGACAGTATGTGGCCAGTGAATTTGTCTAATCCAGTGTTTTTCATTCTGGTCCTCAGGGACCAACAGTCAGTCCATGTTTTTGCTCCCTCCCAGCCCCGAGGGAGCAAAAATGTGGACTGTTTGGTAGGGAGCAAAATCATGGACCAACTGGGTCCCCAAGGACCGGATTAGTAAACATTGTTCTAATCTAAAGGCACATCTGGAAAGGTTTGTCTAGGTTCATTGGCTTTGTTTTATAGCTTTCACTGCGTTTGTTGATATTTCAGTGGAGTCCAAATTGTTTTGACTGTACAGCTTAAACCCATATCATCAATTTAGTTAGATGCAATTGGAAGATTTTTTATGCTTTCCCCAGACAGCCTCCCATGTTACCATACCAATATGTAATTGCCACTGTCGGCTGGAGAAAAAAAAATCTTATCTAACCTTAGGCAGAGAGTGCAGGGTGTGGAGAGTGATTTTCTTGCTGAATGCACCGCTGCTGGTATGGAGAGGAAATCCAAATAGCCTGTGAGAAGTAATTCCGGCTGCAGTTCTGCTTCGGTGATTAAGCCACCTGTGAGCTTTCCCTGTGAGACCATACGGCACTGCCTCACCAGTAGTAACGGACACACACTCACAGACACACACAAACACCGAAATGCATGCACACACCTGCATGGAACTTCTTAATATGATATTCACTTGGTGAAATTATAATTCTGTCCATCAAATAATTCAGTCTAGACCAGTGCTGCCCAGGCCATAAATTCTGGCTCTGTAATGACATTCAGTAAAAACTGAACATGGCAGTTTCTAGTTTAATGAAGTAAGAATGCCTGGCCCAACTTTTGAAAGTTGGTCTGGGTCTTTTTGTTAACTTGAACAGAATCGTGCCGGAGCGACAGTTCACAAAGCCATGGCTTTGATGGGATCCAGGGTATTTGCCGAGGTTTTTGGTAACCTCTGTGACATGCCATTGAGGGAATCGATTCTTTCATCTGTACATCGCAGGCATCTCTAAGGTGCCAAGACTGTTGCTTGAAATTGTGCATGATTTGTATTGTAGCATGGAATAACACAGATTTTGTTTATTTGTCAAACTACTAAAATACCAAAGGAAATAAACACGGGGAGATCTCCAGACACACAGCTGGAGAATGGA
This sequence comes from Stomatorhinus ivindoensis, assembly GCA_019775895.2. Taxonomy (NCBI): domain Eukaryota; kingdom Metazoa; phylum Chordata; class Actinopteri; order Osteoglossiformes; family Mormyridae; genus Stomatorhinus; species Stomatorhinus ivindoensis. Next base: position 3,244,424 of record JABFEB020000002.1, on the reverse strand, counting down.
ACCAAACCCAAAAGCTGTATGACTTACAGAAGATGAATAAGCAGATTGTCACATTGATTTGTGAAGAACCTATGATCTCTGGCATAGAGATCCATGGGACACTGCAGCTCTGGAAGATGGAAGGGGAACGTGTTTTGCATCCTCGTGGAACTGGGAGCGCAACCGATCAACACAGAAATACACTGTGTACTGTAAATGAGCAAAAACGCGAAGAAATGTAAATTAGCAACATGTAAACCCTTGAGTGCAGAACATCTCTCTGACACACAAAAACAGCTTCTTCAGACAGTCAGATTTTTATACATTTTTCACATCTGTAAATAATGGGTTGAAAATAGCACTGGTGCACACCTACAAATAAGATACTTTTACCCCATCTGTGGCATGAAAATTTTGAAAGCACATTTTGAAAGCTACTGCTATTTTGTTTGACATGGGGTTCAGAAAGAGGGGGATAATTTAAATGCTTCTGAATGGTTTGTTGTTGAGTCAGATGTACATTTTTCCTAAAGGGAGCAAAATCCTATTTTGTGGCATATGTTTTCAAGACTTTGCTGATAATATGATAGATGTTTATAAAGAGAAAGGGAAGCAGAGTAGAGAGGACACTAGTGTAGTGTGTGACTGTGTTTACTGAAGCTGCAACAGGGTGACAGTAGAGTAGTGTGTGACACTGTGCTGAATCTGCAGCAGGGTGACAGTAGAGCAGTGTGTGACTCTGTGCTGAAGCTGCAGCAGGGTGACAATAGAGCAGTGTGTGACTATGTGCTGAAGCTGCAGCAGGGTGACAGTAGAGCAGTGTGTGACTGTGCTGAAGCTACAGCAGGGTGACAGTAGAGCAGTGTTTGACTCTGTGTTTACTGAAGCTGCAGCAGGGTGACAGTAGAGCACTGTGTGACAATGTGTGTTTCTGAACCTGCAGCATGGTGACAGTACTGCAGTGAGTGACACTGCTTACTGAAGCTGCAGCAGGGTAACAGTAATGCAGGGGGCCATTATCCCACTACAGTGCAGTGAGAATGCTCTAACCATTTCAAGTTCTGCCAGTTTCATCTACGCAGGGCAAGTCTGTACGAAGAAGTCTGACTTCTGAAGACAGAACAGATTTAAGCGCCAGCATCTGCTCGTATTCTGAGAAAATGCAATGGGGGCTTTGGATGAAAAGGCGCAGTTCCTTTACCAACTGAAAGCCTGTATTAACTTTGCAGTACAAATCAAGATGTGGAATGGCACCTAGTTACGCAGCCGTTATCAATTACGGCATTAGAGGAATGGCAATAACATATCTCATACTGTAATTCTCTCTCTCAGGATGTCTTAGTGTTATTGCTATGTGCGTTCAGAGAAACACTGAAATTCTTAGACTGCTGTTGCAGGGTTGGGCATCATGGGATAGTACAAGACAAACCAGTACAATAAATGGAGTAAATTAGTAATAAAAATGTGCAGTTGGACCTCAGTATAGAAAAATAAGTAAGGATGCAAATAAATGGCAGATGGAATATTAACAAAGATGTAATGCAATGGGAGGTATTGATGTCAGTCGTCGTCTGCTGCCATGTCTCCCCCCCCCCCCCCTTGTTTCTTTTCCCTTCCTTCACCCATTCTTCTTATCCCCTCTCTTTTCTGCATCCTTCTCCACCCTCTGTGCTTCCCTGTCCAGGGCGGAGGGAGGCTGTGCTAAAGCCATGCACCGCCGCCACACCACCCTACGGGAGAAGGGTCGTCGGCAGGCGGTCCGTGGGCCGGCCTACATGTTCAATGAGCGCGGCACCAGCCTGACCGCTGAAGAGGAGCGCTTCCTGGACGCCGCCGAGTACGGCAACATCCCCGTGGTGCGCAAGATGCTGGAGGAGTCCAAGACACTCAACGTCAACTGTGTAGACTACATGGGCCAGAATGCATTGCAGCTGGCGGTGGCCAATGAGCACCTGGAGGTGACAGAACTGCTGCTGCTAAAGGAGGGCCTGGCCCGTGTGGGCGACGCCCTCCTCCTCGCCATCAGCAAGGGCTATGTACGCATCGTGGAGGCCATCTTGGGCCACCCGGCCTTCGCGGGCGGACTGGAACGCGAGCTGCACAACGACGACTTCTACGCATACGACGAGGACGGCACACGCTTCTCGCATGACGTGACTCCGCTGGTGCTGGCCGCACAGTGCCAGGAGTACGAGATTGTGCACATCCTGCTGGTGAGGGGTGCGCGCATCGAGAAGCCTCACGACTATTTTTGCAAGTGCACGGAGTGTGGTGCACGACAGCGCCGTGACCCCTTCAGCCACTCGCGCTCCCGCATGAATGCCTACAAGGGCCTGGCCAGCCCTGCCTACCTCGCCCTGTCTAGTCCAGACCCTGTTCTCACCGCCCTGGAGCTCAGCAATGAACTGGCACGGCTTGCTAACATCGAGACCGAGTTCAAGGTAATTCGATTTTGCCTAGAATCCCTGCAGGGTTAATCCTTGGATAGAGCAAATATAAAACCGAATTATTACCAAAATTGAGTCTCTTAGACTCTATATATGGTTTTGAGGAAAACTTTTGACAACCTACTACACATACGAATGAACAGTCAAAAATCTTTGAAGCCCCATTTCTCAGTTTCAGTGTCAGCAGAGTTACTGTGTTTTGCCTTTGTAGAGCAGTACATTGCACTGCAAGGGGTTGCTAATTCTAGCTAATCCACTAGGAGGACCGTTGACGTTGATCTGATGCTTTTAGGCTTCAGGCAGGTTTGCACTGCATGCTCTGTCGGCATTCGCCTGCGTGTTAATGTGTCTTGGCAGTTCAATATAGGGCTTCAGACAAGTATCTCAATGAGAATTCGCTTAGGACAGCTAACATTTTTTATCAGCTGTTGCCCTTGTGCTGCTGGATGGCTGCAAAATTACACAAGTTCCACAAGGGGCCCATTTAGTTGGCTGCAATCAACCTTTATTATGACCAAATTTTTTTTATCTCTCTTGTTTTGTTAATGTGGATGGCGTCATTCCTTTTATTAATTCCTGAGGGGTAATAATAGGTACGTGGAGTATCACCCACAACTCTTATACAGAGGACTCTCACTTGTGTTTCTTGTGCAGCTTCTAAGGATACGGTACTGTCCACACATTCATATTCATATGACCACAGAACCTCAAAACACACAGGAGCTGCTTTGAGTTGCGAAACCCCAGAGCGCCGGTTGCTTGGGACATACAGATCATGATAATCATCATCTGTGCCTTCCCAGATGACATTTCCCAAAGACATTTCCATAATTTCCGTCATTTTAAAGGTGACAGTGCCCGGGTTTTGATGCTAGCGTGACACGAAGTTATTTAATCCATCAAGGTACATACTGTAGTATCTCTGTCTGTGTCCGCATTTCCAGAACATTCAGAGAGATTTCCCTAAAGATTTGAGCTCCATCAGACTGCATCAAAGCAGTTTCCAGAACAGTGTCACTGAATGAAACACCTGGGCATTTTTGGTCCCTGCTAATTTAATTAAGCAATGAGTGATTTTCAGGCATTAATTAAAAAGTCACATTTTAATATCCTGTAACCTTCCTTCTTGTATGTTGATGAATGTTCTTAATCATCAGTTTGGCTGAAACTTTAGAATCAAGGCAGTCCATTTACTGTTGAAGTCTATGAGAGATGTCCACTAGTTTAAGGAGATCTTTAACAGGCAAAGTCCATAGGAGATGTGCACTACATTAGAGAAACCATAGACAGGTGAAGTCCATTGGAGATGTGTACTAGTTTAAGGAGAACTTTAATAGGTGAACTCCAAAGGAGACGTGCACTACTTTGAGACCTTTAACAAGTCTGTAGAAGATGTGCATTATGTGTAGTCTGTAGGATATGCACTAGTTTAAGCAGCCATGTAACAGGTGAAGTCCCTTGGAGATGTGCCCCAAACTAACATATAGGAGATTTTGCTGATAGTACTGATATACACTCAATAATCAACAGCTGAGCCACTCAATGATAAACAATTATGAGTCATATTAAGCATAAGTTTTTTTCTAGATATTAAGTTCACGTTTAAGTTTCAACACTTTCAATAATCCAATCAGGGTCTCTCTTTTTTTTTTAAATAAGGTGGGGATCTAAAACTTCATTAAGATATAACCTTGCTAACAGTAAAGTCACAAATTAATTTCTTCACTTCCAGCACTTGCGTTTGTACCAGCATTGAAAGTAATTTAGTGGGAAAGCCCCAGTTTACAGAACTTTAAGACATTAGCCTGGCCTTTTAGTGGATAAAACCTCTCAAACCTGGGGCTGTATGTGTTGATCAGCAGCCTTTTTGAACACACTGATGCTTTACTATTATTATTATTATTATTACGCTTGGATTTTCTAAAACATGGATGTTGCTTGGCACTGCTTGCTGTTGTATTAGTCTTTGCTGCACATAGAGGACTGTGGGGCGTCTTAAACCCAGATTCGCACCTCCCACCTGCGTATGGACTTACAGCCAGCGCCACAGCTCTGTGGCGTGTCCCTAGTCCTCATGATGCTCAATCACTCTGACAGACTTTCATTTCTTAGGGTTGCCCTGCCAGCCTGGAAGTTTCTAATTAAAGGAGGGAATCAGGCAGGTGCCAAAGGAGTCATCCGTGTGTTTTTTTCATGGACCATGATTGTTTGAGTGATCTTTGCCCTCCGCTCTCTAATATCCACAAATCCGCTGTTAGCAGCATTAAAGGTGACAACGGAGCCACCTCTGTCAGCTGTTAACTGTTAATCCCCACTGACTGCTATTTCTGTAACACTGTCGGTATTATTACCCTCTGCTCTCTGCCTCCCACATAAATGCTATTAGTAGCAAATCTGTAACAGTGACAGCAGACCCACCCCTGCATTCTGGCAACTGGAAATCACAGAGGCGCTTAAAAAAAAAAAAAAAAAATGACTGTAGTCATTATGAGCCGCAAATTTCTCAGCTATTGTCAATCATGATGCTGTGATAGTTCTCTGCAGCTTGGAGACACCATCCTGGCTCTACACCCAAACTGTCGTCACCAGTGCAGTTGTACTGTCTCTCTCATCTTTCCCTTTATTCATCTATTTCCTTTAACTCTCATATTCTCCACGTCTCTTGATGTGCCTCCTTCACCCCGGTCCTTCCTGTCCTCTTCCTTCCCATCACTGACTGCTCTGGCTCCCTCATGTCATTCCTGCTCCCTCACACCTGACCCCCCTCCCCCCCCAACTACCCTCATGCACAGAACGATTACCGGAAGCTGTCGATGCAATGCAAGGACTTTGTGGTGGGGGTGCTGGATCTGTGCCGGGACACGGAGGAGGTGGAGGCCATTCTAAATGGGGATGTGGACCAGGTCTCCCCGGGTGATCATCACCGCCCCTGCCTGAGCCGTGTTAAGCTGGCCATCAAGTACGAGGTCAAGAAGGTGAGGGTATTCCCAGCCGTATCTCATGCTGATTAAAGAAGGCTGAGACTGATTGGAGCTGTCAGAGATTCTGAAGAATGTGTCGAAGTGAGGCTGTAATCATACCAGAACTTTATCAATTGACTTTTAAATCAGATCGCAGACCTTGCACTCAAGGATCAAAAAACCGCCAATCTAGGAAAGAGTCCTCTGAAGATTTTGGAAGAGGGGACTTTTGGAGCAGGTGATACATGCTGTTTTTGGGAGATGGGGTCCTGAGAAGAGGGGTTGCCTTTACAGGAGCCGACGCATAAAGCCATGCACTGACCCGAAAGCACTCAACAGCGCGTCGCTATGATGCACAAAACAGTAACAGCAAAACTGCACAATGCATTACTGAGCACAGAGAAGGGGATTTTCCTGAAGCCCTGCCCTGAATCTTTACAAAACATATTAACGAAGTGCAGAGACAACTGAATAGTGTATGACAGTGTTCCCCAATCCAGTCCTTGGGGACCTGTAGACATTCCATGTTTTTGCACCTTCCCATCCCCAAGGGAGCAAAATGTGGACTGTCTGGCAGGGAGCTCGGAGGGAGTAAAAACGTGGAGCGGCTGTAGGTCCCTGAGGACCAGATTGGCAAACACTGGTGTATGACTTTAACATTTCTTCTGAGATTATTCTCAAGTCAAGGAGTATATAATTCCATTTCGAATTATATCCAGGCATCTCACTGCTTGTTTGACTAGTAATTTCACATTCATTTGTTGGGGACTAATTAATTGGGGACTAATTAATTAAATGAGTGACTGACCATTTGACTTCATTGCCAGTGCAGCTAACAATCCATTTAACTGTTAAGTGACTCAAGGAAATCTTGAGGGGTAAAGTCAGGATTTGCTTAAGCATGTTTAAAGGGCCAGGTATGTAAAGCACAAAGCAGTACTGTCAGATTGCACGATTCATCAAATATCGCATCAAAAACAATATATACCCAATGTTATGGGTGCAGTATATACAGTTAGTCGTGTGTGAATGGATGTTCTCACCCTGGTGTTCTATGCTCTTTATAATGCAAACCATTACTATTTTTCCATATCTATATAATGAAATCTTTATAGATATATATCATAACACATTTAAATCAAATGCTTTAAATTAAGAAACAGAAACACAATTCCACTAGGTCCTCATTACATGTGAAACCAAGTATTACTTCTGCATGCTTGCTATGAGAGAAAAATGAATCTTTCCCTAAAAACTAGTGACTCTCATATGTATTCACTGGTGGTATGAACAAGGTCATTCAGCTTCCATTTAATAAGAGCTGCACTGACACCTAAGCCAGTGTATACAATATCATTTATTAGAAAAACCTTTAGTAAATGTGCTGCTAGACATTATTTGTTCTCACACAATTACCCTCAATATCTCAGTTGACTTGGCAATTTCTGCATATAAAAAACAACTGAAATTATGGCTCAGATCAGCTGTCCAGCCATGTGCAACCAATCCCTTTGGAATCAACTTTTTTTTATTAATAACATATTGCAGATAAATCTTCACAGTGACGTACTCAAGCAACCAGCCTGTTTGGCCAAAATATACAAATCTAAAAGGGGTGTTGGGGGGGGGGGTGTGGACAGAATGGCAGATTCAGGGGACCCAGCGCTTTTCAGGGGCCCTTGAATATGTAAAATTATATGTAAAATTGTACAAGGTCCCCAAGGGGAGAGGGGGTCCAAATTATTAGGTACGCTTCTGATCTGAAAGGGGGACTTAAATCTACCTCCTGGTTTAAAAGTGTACGTTTAATTAAAAGTTTAGCCAGCATAGCATTTACATACTCAGAAGCTTGAGTCCCTAATGCCAGTTTGTACAGTGAAGGTTTAAGGCTGTCTGGTTTCAGCTGAGTGATGCCGATGGATTTAGATGGAGCCCAATCAGTGTGTATGTAAATATGGTTTTAATTTAAATCTGGTTTTTAATAATTAAGTCAAAAAGGCCTATGTGAGATTTTAAATAATTCAGATGGCAGCTCTTCAGGACTGGCAGACACGCCGTCAGTAATATTGATTATTCCTACGTCAGACAGGTTGCTACTTAACACTCGCTTAATCTCTTGTCACGTTAATCAAAGGTACATCCTGGGGCTTCATGTAAAGGGATCAAAATACAGCCAGTGATCAAAGTGAGCAGATACCGCATTGATTTTGCTAGGACTGCATTTAACTACTTTATTTTGTATACAGGTGTTTTATGTAAACCTTAATAGTGAGAAGTAAATGAACCCAGCTTTATATACCTTGTAAAGTAAAATCTGTTTAGTCAAATTATTAGTAAGTCCACCATTGGAAGAGAGTGCAATTGTTTCTTTTTAGCCAGAAAATGTTAAATGTACATCATGCAGGCAAATTAAGCAAACCTTTGTGAATAATCATGCAACTAAATCCATCCTAGCCCCTATTTAAATGCACCAACACCAGTCACAGGAGATCCTAAATCTAAGTATATTTTTGTCTGCCTTTAAATGTACATACTAACATTTCAAATTCAGAGATATTACCATTTTACTAAATGAAATGCATTTAAACTTTCCTGGTGATCGTGACCAAAATAAGTGGTTAGAAGTCTGTTTAGTTCAATAATTCAGGACTAATTACTCCACTGCACACTGTCACTGGAAAAACTGTATTCCATTGGAGTATACATAACTGATAGAGTAGGCTCACTTCAGTGTCTTTCCTGGTTATATTTATATTAACAACAAACTGCATCTATGACACACAGGCAGCTGTAAACTACACTCATTTATTGTAATATGCAAATAATTCTTCCAAGCATAGATGGATTTCAATGGTGATCTTTCGTGCTGAAATTTTTACCTTTTTACGCGAAAAGTTCCAGGGCTTTCATAAAGGCTCATAGGATGATTGTCAAGATTCCCTGCACAATTATGTCCGCCATGTCTCTCCATGATCCCTGCAAAGAAACATAAGAGGTAATTGAGCCTGGGATCAATATGGCTCCATGGGTAGCAAGTCATAAGAAAGTCACCTCCCTATATCCCGCAAATTGGGGCTTAAAGGCATAGATTCTTCATGTCGGGGAGTGAGAAGGCAGCTGTCCCAAGAGTGGCTGTTTGGTAGAAAGGAAGAGAAGGGAAGGAGAGACTGAGCAGGAGAGATAGACATGAGAAAGACACATGGGTAGGCAACATTAGGCAAAAGAGAGGGAAAAAACAAAGGGGTAACACGGGAGTAACTACCACAAAGTCAGGGGAGGAAGAAGAAGATGAGACAAAGGAAACAAGATGAAGAGGAGGAAGTCTAGGGAGAGAATAAAAGGCAAGATTTTAAGGAGAGATGACAAGGAAGTGAGAAGAGGAGCAAGCCCTGGGAAAGGAGAAAGTGAAAGTGAAGAGAATCTGGGAGCAGCAAACTGATACAAGTTAAATATCTATTCGTACGATGTACTCTGGAAATGCTGGCTTTGTTTGGGTTCCTGTTAAGACAGAACTAATTCATTCACTACATGTTTGTTTTGAACATCCAAATGTCTGTTCTTACCCTGCTTTCCTCTTAGTGTTTTGCCTCTCTCCACTTTGAAAGAAAGTGGAGGTTACTATGGATTATAATAGGGGTATATGGAAAATAGGGGGCCGTGGCGGGGGTAACGGAAATAGGGGGCCACTAAATGGGTTGTAACTGTTCACATGGGGGGCACGGCACAAGCACATTCCAAGCCCTCCCTGGAAAAGTGTGGACCTGCATATGTCTCTCAAGCTACTGTTAATAATACCTAAATAACAAAACGCTAATAAAGATCAATGACGCCGTTTCAGTGGCGTTTGTATAGATTAATGAGTTGCTATAGCTGTAATGTAGTGGAAAAAAAAAAACATTACAGCTGACTTTTGCAAACGAAAGAAACCAACGCCAGTTATTTTTAATCATTGGCTTTATGTAATTCTTAAGCACTGTTATCTTGTAAAGTCTGTGAATAATAATTGTGTTTCAATATGAAATCAAAGATGATGACCCAACTATATAATAAAAATGGTTTGCCCTCTGTTTTGCATATTCCAGAGCCCTGGAATGAATGGCGTGACTATGGGGAAACGATGGAGAGATTTACGTACAGATTAAAACGATGGATTTATGTGCAGATTAAAACAATGAGACCGTGAAGCAAAAATGATTCCCTTTAACCTTTGTGAAAGGGGTTACAATGGATTAACATGCATGTCTGTCTCCTCCTGTAATAGAGCATCCATCCTCCTCCTGTTTCCCCAGTTCGTAGCCCATCCCAACTGCCAGCAGCAGCTTCTCACCATCTGGTATGAGAACCTGTCAGGGCTCCGTCAGCAGTCCATCGGCGTGAAATGCTGGACCGTGCTGGGAGTGACTGTGGGGCTCCCCTTCCTGGCCATCGCTTACTGGATCATGCCTTGCAGCAAGGTATGCCGGAACTCTGCTGAGTTATGGTGCTCGCCATCTGCGCTTCTGTTTTATACCTGGTGTATACCACTCTCGGTTCTACTCCGTGTACCTACTCGCTACCTAAATCGAAATTGTGGAAACACCTAGCGTTTTTTTGGCATTACCCTTTAAAAATTACTACACAAATATTCCCGGTAATGCTTATAAACAGTCAAAGAATGTTACAAAAATCATGCGTTTGATAATTGAATTGGTCCCTGTGGGGAAATTCTCTTTTTGCCGCCCTCGGCTTGCTCCTCTCTGTGGGTGACAGCAAGCTGGCTGCAAAGGCCAGCCAGCTATAGCAGCGACCCTGGGAGCTGGGGTTTAAGGGCCTTTCTTAAGGAGCTGCAGATGTGCTGAGGCTGGGCACAAACCGGGACCTTCCGATCACGGACGCAGAGGCTTAGCCCACTGAGCCACACGCTACCCTCAATAAGTACTTGAAGGAACAGTTGAATAAAGTTCTGCAATCTGTAAAAATTGGAAGTATTTCCTCAGTTTTGGCCACCAGCATACATCTTCGCTCTGGTCATGGCTGTGGTTCTGGCTGGTGCACGCCCTGAAATAACACCCCTCGCTTCCACGCTCAGGAAGTCAAAAGGAGATTAAAGCGCACAACTGTTGAGTTGGTTGAAGTCTGGTGTGATAACCTTTACTCAAAGGGCTTATTCAGCTGTTCGAAGGCTCACGCTCTCCTCTTCCTGGAGGATTATAGTCCCGTCACAAGGCCATGCTCATGGATTTGGGAGACATGACATTTGGCTTAAACCTAAACCATCTGTGTTCAGTTCTCTGCCCCTCCGAGCTGCCAGCATTCTTTATTCCAGTGGGGTGATTCCGTCCAGTGAGCAGCCCCCCATACCAGCCATCGTACTGGTGAGTCAGGTGGTTTCTGATGTCGTGATGCGGTGAGGGCAGCCCCCCGTGTGTTTGCTCTGGAAACAGCTCCTGCTTGTATAAATATGAGGCGTGACTCTATATGGGGGTCAGGGGAGATTTATTGGGGTCATCGCCGCTTATATGGCAGCACTACCATGTGCTGTTCTTCAGTGTTCACACATCATTAAAGCCCAGACCATAGATGTCTTTCACAAAAGCTGTTATCAGAATCATCTGAAAACTGCTTTAATGAATCCCGTAGCTGAGGCACCATTTTTATTTAATCACTACTTTAATCATTAATTTTTCTTTTTTCCTCATTTCGAAATGAGTTTTAGTGGTCACCAGCAGGTGTGTGTATGTGTGTGTGTTCGTGTGTGTGTGAGTGCATGTGCATGTCTATCTGCGTGTGTGTATGGTCATGTATGTTTACAGTTGAGCCAAAAACATGTTTATTAGACTTTAACATGTTAACTTGCCTTAACAGCTTTAAAATACATTAATAACAAACATTATATGATTACACAATTATAATGTTCGTTATCATATAATGTTTCTTATCAAATGTATACTACAGCTGTTAGAGTACGGTAGGGTGGTATGGTGTACTTGCATGTTCTATGAATGCATTATGAAGGTGCAGTTCATGTTAAGCATTACCGAATATATTCTATAATCTGCTTGTGGCTTTGAATAATTCACTAAAGAAATTCATACTTAGTTAACAGTGACAGTAGCCCTCTCTCAAGAGTTACATTTAGGGCATATTTTGGTCACACGTTCTCCATAACCTGTTAAAGTGAAGAAAGCCTGAGTACGACAAGAGCCCCACCCACTTTGGCACTTGATAATGAGCAATGACAACATCCCTTTAAATCAGGGGTGGGGAACCCAATCAAGGGCGGGCCGGCATGGGTGCAAGCTTTGGGACGGCCTCTCCGTGGATCTGGGTCCTCAACCCTGCTTTAAATTTGTAGATACCTCAAAATCCAGTTTCAAATCAATCATGTCATGCACGTCCTAAAGTTAATAATTTTATCACCTCCAATTTCACTCCCTCGCAGAATGGATCACAGTCCTTCCATTAGGCCCTACCTGCTGGTTTTGTGAGATCAGTCTTCAAAAGGTCACACAGAAAATGGGCTTGGTCCTTTCTTCCAGAGCAGTGTGGCACCCAACACAGAAGCCATTAATTACTTCACTCCAAATCAGCCAATCGTGTTGACGATAAATGCACACTGTGGGCTATAAGTTAATGAAATCTCATCATGCGTGATCTTTAAATCCCCAATTTAAATTACGTTTATTATGGAAAACAAGCCCTCTCTTTCTTTTCACTAGTATCATACATGCACCCATCTCGATACACAAAATCCCCTCTCATGGAGCCTCACATACAACGATAAACCATCTGGTCTATTAATAAACTGAAACAGATGATCTTTATGGTTAAATAACGGGTCACCATGTTGCCAGAATCAAAAACACTGTGCTACTTGATGCATTTGCCTTGTGTTAAGCATCTTATTAAAGCATCACCCTGTGTGAAAATGGATAAATATATGAAAACATTTGTAATGTCCACCCAGCCAGTCAATTTTTGTTTGGCTTTAATTATCTACTGGATTGTATGAGATGAGTGGACTGCGGTTCTCCTGCCCACTGCAGCTTGGTCAGATACTCCGCAGTCCCTTCATGAAATTTGTGGCCCACGCCGTGTCCTTCACCATCTTCCTGGGCCTTCTGGTGCTCAATGCCTCAGACCGCTTTGAGGGGATCAAGACCCTCCCCAATGAGACCGTCACCGACCACCCCCGGCAGATCTTCCGGGTGAAGACCACTCAGTTCTCCTGGACTGAGATGCTCATCATGAAGTGGGTCCTTGGTGAGCAGCATTTGTTCGGTCTGAGCATGATATTGTATCATTACTGCATTGCAGCACTGATATAGCAGCTTGATGATTAATGTTATATACTGTATAACTACAGAACGCATATTCTGCTTCCACTCCCCCGTGTGCGGCTTGCATGTTCTTACCATGTTACCCATGTGACCCTGTCCTGGTTGAGTGGTTATAAGATGACTGGATGGATGAATGCTTATTAGTCAAATTAGCTGCTGTTGGCGACACCCTCAGTTTGAATGAACAAGTATCCCCTGGTGTATTCTGACAATGAGTTTTGAATTTGTAGCAGACAATGAACCGGAAAATAGTGCAAGATCGACGTGGAAGCAGTTCAGTGAAAGCTTGGAAAAATTTGTGAAGCATCCAGTGGTATCAAGTAACAAAGGAGATAAAGAAAGGGTATGCCCTGCTTGATAGGGAATTATACAATGTCCGATGACTTAAGGGGAATAAGAATCTGGAGTCAATCAAAGTCCTTCACTGGCATTACTTCATGAAAAACCATATCAATCTCTAGATAAGTGTAGAAATGGTTTGTGTGAGCATCAGCTGACCAGCGCCCAGAACTCAACTCGAAGGTTCAGTTGCTTTTGTTTGAGTCAGAATCCAATTACTTTGCCACATTGTGACTTTTTAATGTCTGCCATACTTTCTCTGTTCTTCTCTGAGAATTGGGTTTCGAAAAAGGGGAGGGTGAGAATGTCACTCTCCTTCTCAGTGACACAGGTAGCAAAAAGGGGGGCAACCCCGCTGTGCTCTTTGAAGTTCCAGTAATTGTGCAAAGAATGAAACTGATTAGAGGCATTTTTAATGAGCAATTTTCTGCTGTGTTTGAAGAGTCTTAAGGAGGCTGTGTTAGGAATTAATGTGCATCGTAGGAGAAAGTCGGTCTTTTTCTGTGTCTGTTTATAATTGTGTGTGTGGTAATTACAGTGCATTTCTGGGGGTTGTATATGTGTAGATGCAGCTCTGTCTATGTATGGCTTTGTATATTTCTGCAAATAAATGTGCATTTGAAGTGTAACATGCTTAATATGTCTTAGCACGTAATTAGTAGTGAGCGTGTCTGTATTGGAGAAGATGGTAAATGGTCACAAATCATTGCAAGTTTCAGTTCTCCAACCTTCACATACTCTTCCTGAATTTGGTGTAATAGCCCCCAAAAATGTCCCTTGTCATGTAATGCCACCTTTGACAATATCACCCCCAAACTGGACTGTGGCACATGGTTTTGTTTAATCTTATTTCCTGGCTCAGAATGTAAGAGCATCTGTTGTGTTACAGGTATGATCTGGTCGGAGTGTAAGGAAATCTGGGCAGACGGGCCTCGAGAATACGTGATGCACCTGTGGAACGTGCTGGACTTTGGCATGCTCTCCATCTTCGTGGCGTCCTTCACAGCTCGTCTCATGGCCTTCCTGAAGGCCTCGAAGGCCCAGCTATACGTGGACCTGCATGTGCCCAACAACGACCTTAGCAATGCCTCCCTGCCAGCTGACGTGGCCTACTTCACCTACGGTCAGTTCCCGTGGCACATTAACCACGCCTGTAGGCAGCAGATACTACCCCATGGCTGCAGGTGGTTTCGTGTTGGCATGCAAACATCTGGTCTGAAGGTTGCCGATGCAAGTTCTAGGAGAGACCTTGATTTTACCTTCCTGTAGTATCTGAATTGCCCCTGGACATACAATAATCCATCCATACATACATACATCTATCCATCCATACATCCATCCATCCATCCATCCATCTTCCAACCACTTATCCTTGTCAGGTTAGGCTGGACCCAATTCCAGGTGGCACAGGATACTAGGCATGGGTTTGGGATACCAGACAACTGCTGGGCGCATACATACATACATAAACATTGTGGGCAATTTAGAGATATCTGTTGACTCTGAAAATTAGGAGATTAGGAAACCTACCCGACACAGTGACAACATGCAAACTCCACGTACAGCAGAGACTGGATTCAAATGCCCAACTGCAATAGTAATACTCACTAAACCACAGTGTAGTTTTGTTGCTGGATTTACATTGTGCAGGCTCCCTACTCCTGTGCTCACTGTTCTTAGTAAGCACTCTGCGCCCTTATCCTAACCAATACCTAACTATTACCTGCTGGCCCACATACTGTTTTCTCTCTAAAGTGCAACTAACAAGCCATTAAATCCAAGAGGACCACATTTCCTGAGCACTAAAGCTTTAACGGTACGCTGACAGTTGCAAAGCCAGAATTTGTGTTAAGCGGCTCTTTGAATAGCGTTAGACATTCTACATGGAAATATTCTGTAAGAGAGACTTACTAGCTTTGTCGTAACAGATGTCACTTTGTTGGGCCACCTCTTGCTGTCTTTTGTAGTGCATTTACATGGGATTGTATTGACAAGTAACTATGAATGAGTTTTCTGGCAGAGAAAAGAAATCCTTGATTAATCAATGTCTGCACATTTAGAAGAAAACGGTTGTTATCGCGGTGAGGCCCAATGTGTAATTTACCTTTGCTTAACTTTCATAAACACTTATCCAATCAATGAAGCTAACAGGTCCTGGAGTCTGTTCCACATAGCATAGAGACACAAGGTAGGGGATACCCTAATTAGCATGCTAGGCCATCACACGGCATATAGCAATTCTGTGTCACATTTTTGGACTGTGACAGGGGACCCACCCACGAGCAAAGCATGATCCAAACACAGAGAGCCGGGGCATGAATTGAACACACATCCCAGAAAGTGTGAGTCTACAGAATTGTCCATTAAGTCATTCTTGTTTAAATTATATCGCTTAGCTGCTTAATCTATTTCTCTGGTGCTGCACTCATTTATATCTGTTATTTTCTTCTGTGGCTCCATGTAAAATTCAGATTTCCTGCTCAAGGGAACCACACAAATGTCCCTGTTAGAATTACAACCTGTAATCACAAATCCAGTTAGATGTCTGTTTGCATGTTTAATTGGACTAATTGATGCCCTGAGCAGTTTTTTTTTTTTAGATGTTCTCAAAGCACTCAACTCATAGCACACCTTGTGCAACAAGATGTCATTTGAATTTTATAAATTATCCCATTTCCCTTGCAGCAGCTTATCCTGGATAAGTCACCTTGAGCCTATTCCAGAACGGATAGAACACAAGGCAGGAATACAGCCGCTATGGGGTGTCAGTCCACCACAGGGCACACACCTGTACACACAGTCACACAGTACCACAATTTACATGCACCATTTTCCCTAACTGCATGCCTTTGGATTCTGGGAAGAAACTTCAGAACTAGAGACCTCACACAACATGGGAAAAACATCTCCACCCACACTGGGATTCAAAGCCCTTAATTCTTGTGTGAGGTAGCAGTGCTATATAGTAAGCTGCCCTAAATAAATATAAATTGTGAGCTATTACAATTCCAAGTTTTCAACTGTCGCATATGAGGAGTTATCAATGCTGCCATCTTATGGTAGGTGAAAGTCACTGCAGGAAAATATATTTCATTCAAGCTGTTCATTTGTATGGTTGCAAAATCATATTTTGGCCAGTGGAAATGGCAGGCACATCATGTTGTGCTAAGCACTTGATAAGCCGTATTACAAACAGGAATGGCGACAGAGTCTGTGGAGCAGACCAGAGAATCGGAATATACTGAACATTGTTTATTTCACGCACTATTAAACATTGCTACAGCAGTCATTTTCCAGTGAGAGACCACCAAAGCTATTGCACCAATTTCTTCGCCAATCACACACCACGATCAGTGTGACACTAATTTTCTCTCCATTCACGGTCCATCAGAATTGATGCACTAACCATCTTCCATCAGAAATGACTGACACAGTAGTCATAATATTTTCCAGTCATAAACCACGATGCTTTGCAGTCTTTTCTAGCATGTACTGTCTGAAGGGCAGCTCAGTTTCTTTGTGTATCATAACTTGGGGGCCAGGATTGTGCACGAGAGGCTGTAATTCCACCCATTTATCCCTTACATCTCGGGTTGTGGCCATCCTGTCTATTACACTGCAAGTTATTGAAAGGAACAGCACCAGAGATGATATGAGATAATTTTAGAGATGTTGGCATTTAAAAATGTCCTTCCACTCTCTAAATTTCTTCTAAAATTATTCTACAATTGCTTATTGCTTATTTTCTGAGATGCAAAGAGTTTAAATTCTGGTTGTTGTGTGACGTGTCTGTGATGTTTCAGGCCCATTATAAAATCAATACATAAGTAAATAAAAATATAATGGAAATACATTTTTGCAAAACGTCCATGAAGCACTGACCTGCTTGTTGCGAAGAAATGAATCTGTGATCTTTGAGTCAGCAGCGCAGGCTTTGCCTGGCGTGTGCATCCATGAGCAGACGCTCTGGTCCTTGTATAATAACCCTGTTTGGCAGTTTAGTCACTCTGAGCCAGAAACATTAAAAGAGCAAACTAGGCCGGGGGCTTTTTCGACTCGGTGTCATTTTTCTAATGATTTTCAGGAACAGCTTAACCCAGGGGAGACTTCGGATTCCTCTGCTCCTTTCCTTCTTCCTTCTTTCAAATTAAAATTTGAGCTTTAGAGATTCGGAACCCAGTTTTATCAGTGCGTGCTATTAGTGGTGTTAATGCAGTTGATGTTTACAGCAATCAAGAAATAAATCACAGATGTTTGCATAGTCTGAGCAAGAACAGTCAGGAATTATTTTAAAGCATTATTTTTGCTTTACCCAGGGTGAAAATCATGCCCGTTCTACGTACAAGAACATTATTTTTGCCAGCAACTTTGTTCAGGTGGCAGAACTTCCTCTCATTTGACTGAAATTATTTTGTACCAATATGTTTTTATTGTATAGGAAACTTGATCACTCATTAAGTTGTCCATAAAAAAACACTGATTTTAGGTTCACTTTTACTTAGGCCAATTTCTTAATTTGGGTTTTCTTCATTATGATGCAAAACAAGCTGTGTATAGACTGTGTCTGTTGTTCTCTATTATTCTATATTAAGATTAATGTTATTATTGATCCGGGCGGGGAATCCCATACAGCAGCAAGAATATCGTCCACAATTGAACATACTGTGAAGTGTGAAGACTGTAATCATAAAACTAACAAGTAAATGTGGTTCAATCAAATATGGCATTTTTCTGCACAGCGATACCAGTGTATGATGGTGTATGTGACAAAACGTGAGAACTGAAGCTAATTTAAAAAGTACAGTACACAAACAGGGTATCCGTGTCATTTTGGCTGCCTCTCTGCCTCATTTTCCCATCTATCTCTCGCGATCTTCCTGACTCTCTGCCTCATTTTCCCATCTATCTCATCTCTCGCGATCTTCTTGACTCGCTGCCTCATTTTCCCATCTATCTCATCTCTCGCGATCTTCCTGAGAGTCTGCCTCTCCATGACTCTCACAGCCAGGAACAGGTGGAGACCCTCTGATCCCCAACTTATATCTGAGGGCCTCTACGCCATCGCGGTGGTGCTCAGCTTCTCCCGCATCGCCTACATCCTGCCTGCCAACGAGAGCTTCGGCCCGCTGCAGATCTCCCTGGGCCGCACCGTCAAGGACATCTTCAAGTTCATGGTCATCTTCATCCTGGTGTTTGTGGCCTTCATGATCGGCATGTTCAACCTCTACTCCTACTACCTGGGAGCCAAATATAACCCCGCCTTCACCACGTGAGTTTTAAGAAATCTTTTGCTAACAACCTTGCCACCCTCAGCTGAAGGCTAAGTTATTGTGGGAGCACCGTTCTCCGCCTGTCACTGCTCATCCAGTTTTTTAAAGTATCACACGTTTCATCTACTCCATGCCTCTGGAGTCTGCAAAAAAATATAATAAAACCAGTGGATTACAACAACAAAAAAACTGCATTTCAGGAAACAGAAACCACAGTGAGAACTACACAGCTGAACATTCAAGGCTGAAGTTCATTGGTGATTTTACTCTGAGTGGGATAAGCCTGCAAAATCAAGACTATGTAATTAAATTGACTTGTAAATCTTTTCCAGCACACCTATCTCCAGATTATTTTTTAAAATTTTAAAGAAATAAATCCTTTTAATTTCCTTGGTACCTAAAACCTATTCCAACACACCTATTTAAAAAATATATTTAAAAGAAATAAATCCTTTCAATTTCCTAGGTATTGACAGCCTAGTAATTAAGCCCACAATGAATGCAGGAGGGCCATCCCAGATTCCGGCCATTTCAGGTCACTTATCAGTGCTGTTTCTTTCTCAGCATCCAGCTACATTTTTTCTCACCCTTTTTCACCTTTTTTTTTTTTTATTTTTAATCTCATTATTTTGCCTGGCGGCCGGAGACCGATTTTCGTCACGTTCCAAATCTGCCACCAGGGGTCAGAATCTTGCTTATTCTGAACCACTGGGAGAAGAGAGTTGAGCGTGAGAGTAAAACCGTTTAAGTGTTACGGCCGCTAACAGAAACAGATCGAGGGGAGTAGCTGTGGCCGGGCTTCCAGCAGGGAGCTCACAGTGTCATAAAGTGCTCTGATTATGATTCCATGGTTAAACACGGTGTTATGAGAGGGAACTAGTAAAAACCACAGGAGGTAGGTAGTAGATAAGGAAATGCAATTTCCATCAAAACAAAATAAGAATATATATCGTTACTGTCTGTCTCCGGAGTGTGCCATCACTGGTAGTCTCAGGGAATATATTACCATGATGCTATCAGCAGCCATGATGCATCAACACCTCCTGCACACTGACCCTTCCACCCATGTCAAAAACCTGGTCCTCCTCTGCAGATTTTACAGACGGGTTACCCAGTAACAACCCCAGAGAGGCACTCGGACATATTAGACCTGGGTGGGGGTGGGGGTCGGGGGGGGGCGTTGTTTCGGTCCACTGAGCATCTAACAAACCTGTGCATGAGCTCAAGGCTATGCGATTGCTCCATGCATCGGATGAATACCTGACAAAGAGATTGCTCCACTTGGCCCTCCCTCCCTCTAGGGGGCAGAGTGATAAGGACATAAAGGACACTCCTGCTTGAAAGTGTAATTAGATTAAATTAATTTCCCCAGCTGTGAATGCCTTTGCTGACTGAAGAGTGGAGTTGAATCAGGGCCTCTCCTGGGACTGATATGACAGTCGACTCACTCTGATGCTGCGATAGTAAGATGCTCAGAGACCCCTACTTTAACACAGAATACAGATTATATATATAGAAAAAACACTAGTCTAATAATCAGGTCTTGTAATAAAGGCTCTGGCTAATTAAATTCAGAAGTGTAATCATACCATTAGTATATTAAATTTAATGAGATAGTAATTTAATTGCTTCACTGTAAGACACTGCTGGGTTCCGTAGGGCAGTTAAATGTTCGATTTTTTAGGGAACTTTGCTCTTTGCTCTTAGACTCTGTGGGGATGGTTATTTTTGGATTTTATGGGACAAGTCAGGAGTCACGTTTGGCATTTACAGAACATCACAGTGCAGTAGCCCAGGATCATAGCATGGAATTCCTGAAAGCCACAGGGGAACTAACTCGCTGCACAATAAATGTATAGATTTGTTATGTTATGTGTTTAAAAAGGTCCAAAGATACAGCCGTCAGCCAGCCATGGTCTCTTCTCCTAGTGTACCATAGTGCATAGGAAGGAATATTGACCTGCTATAGTGACACACATGACCATTGTGGTAAATATTATCTTAATGATCTTCTAAGGTCTACTAAGCATTTGAATAAAATTTGCTTCACTGTATTTCTAGACCTCTACCTTTCTACATAATGCTGATAATTTGGAATCTGTCCTTCAAAATCTTTGTATTTTAGCCTCCATGCATCTCAGAAACACCCTCCTGCTACTTCCCCACAAAGTAATAAAAACCTGTTATTTTGACATTGTGGGGACCAGTTTTCAGGTCCCCACAATGATCTGTAAATGGAATCAAAAATGTAAAAACGCC
Source organism: Stomatorhinus ivindoensis (assembly GCA_019775895.2). Taxonomy (NCBI): domain Eukaryota; kingdom Metazoa; phylum Chordata; class Actinopteri; order Osteoglossiformes; family Mormyridae; genus Stomatorhinus; species Stomatorhinus ivindoensis. The sequence goes on along the minus strand of JABFEB020000002.1, from coordinate 3,223,851 downwards.
AAAAATATTTTGTTTGTTTACTTATCGTTAAGGTTAGGGCTGCTTATGGGTTAAGGTCATCATGTTGGGGTTAGAGTTTTCTCCATAGAAATGAATGGAGCATCCTCCCAAAGATATAATTACAAATCTGTGTGTGTGATTGCATCAGTCTGTCAACGATGAGGAAATGTCTATGTTTCTGTAATGAGGTGTCAGTCATTACCTTGGTTAACCCCCTTCGCATTATATGTCATTGTATGGCTGTGAAAACCACAATGAATCTAAATCCTTATTGTTTTCATCATCACACTCTGTGCCTAAGAGGCCAGTGAAAGGCTCCAGCTTGTCCCTTATTTACACTCTTATACGTACACAAGTCATGGAGTACTAATCAATAAAATTAAGTTCCTTTTGTTTGTCCCTGTTTAATTCACTGCTTCTGAGTTCAGTAGGACTATAGATTATTGTGGAACAGTGAATCTGTAACCTTGATTAAATTTGAGGTTTTTTTTACCAGTGTTTGCATTTTCAGTAATATCTGTTGTCACCGTAGTTTATAATGACAGATTTGAACACTTTGTGATCGAATGTGTGGTCTGTTTCTGGCCCAACAGAGTGGAGGAGAGCTTTAAGACCTTGTTCTGGTCCATCTTCGGCCTGTCTGAAGTAATCTCGGTGGTCCTGAAGTATGACCACAAGTTTATAGAGAACATTGGCTATGTGCTCTATGGAGTCTACAATGTGACCATGGTGGTTGTCCTCCTCAACATGTTGATCGCTATGATCAATAACTCCTACCAGGAGATTGAGGTGAGAATAGCTCTCAGATGATAATGATGGTGGTGGTGGTGGTGGTTGTTATTATTATTGTTGTTGTTTTTCAGTTTTTTCTTGGACAAATAATGTTACTCTTTGTCCGATAAATGATTTTAATGTGTCTCCAGTGATATTAGAAGGCTGTAAATCACTGGTATTGAAACTTTTTTGACAGGGCCTCCTTAGTGTTGGTATATTTATCCTTATTCCCCTACAGACACACACAAGCACACGCAAAACACCACAAGTAAACCCTCAGTGTTGTTGCACACAGCTTATCAAAGTCCTAGGAGATTTTAGACACTGCAAGTCTCTCTATTTTTAATATTTCTGAAGGTTGCTATTTCGAAATAGCTCTGCCCCCACCCAAGCCCCCCAGTCAGTTCTCTATTTCTTTCATTCCTCAAATGCACCCCCTTGCAATTCCTTTGCACCCCACCAAGGGGTCGCGCCTCACAGTTTGAATACCTTTGCTGTGGATGAATGGTTACCACTGTGTGTTTCTCTGCACAGGAGGATGCCGATGTGGAGTGGAAGTTCGCCCGCTCTAAGCTGTGGCTGTCCTACTTTGATGAGGGTCGCACCCTCCCACCCCCTTTCAACTTGGTTCCCAGTCCCAAGTCCTTTTACTATCTGGTGCTGCGGTGTAGGCAGTGTGTGGTGCACCTGTGTAAGGCCAAAGGCAAGAGCCACGATAGCGAAGTGGAGATGGGCATGCTTAACTCACGATCCAAGGTGAGAAGCTGGAGATCATACAAAGCGAGACATTCGGGCAGGGCTCCTCAAGCTGGACCCCGATTCCAAATCCAGGCCTTGTTTTCAGTTCTCCCAGGTAGTTATTTTAATAATTACTAATCCGGATGGGCACAAATGCTTCATACCTGGCTCACACCTAAAGGAAGCTTGGAAAATCAGCAGGGCTCGGACTTTGAGAATCGTGGTTTGAAGAGCATTGCATTAGGGTGACATTTGAGAGAGCTTTCAGGAGAGCAGGCTCTACTGAAGCACAAGGGTGAGAGGGTGAGCTAAACGCAGCAGGCTGTAGGCAGTGCTTCTCGTGGGTGGTTTGAGCTGCTTGGCCTCAGGAGGCCTCACAGTTTACCGCCAGGTCCAGCATGGTGCAGAGTTCACACTCTCCCGCACGTCCCTCTCTACTCGCCCGCCCCCCCAGAATCCCTGGAGGAATTTGCTTTCTTTAAATCCACATAAATCTTCAATTCAGAATGTTTTGATCCTAACATATCTCTGCAGGGTCGATTCCAAATGTATCCCAGAGGCCGGGATGAATTAACACTGAAAAAGCCAATTACACACCCAACTCGATACCAGGTAAGTATTCGCAAAAAGCAAAATACTCAGACTTCGGGTGTTTCTTAAATTACAGCAGAATTGGTGGGCATGTCCTACCACAAGCTGTCGATTCTTAACATTGAGGGTGATTAGGATCCTCAAAGATTTCTGGTTATTTGATGCACTCACACATATCCTGGATGATTAGGACCCTCTCAAATTAAGTAGGAAGACTTGAGGGGCACGAATGTATTGTTATCATTGCATAGAGCTTTTTTTTACCCAGTAAGCAGCTAGATAGGATAAGTCCATGGGTAGAGACACTACTGGAACCCAAATCTGGCCACAGTAACTATACATATGATTAGTAATGAGTGATCACATTAATTACTGTGGCCATAGTCTGTCTTACTGAGGTCGAGCTGGGCATCCTCATTATTGCAATGTAGTATTTAGGCAAGATGTTTATTGGTTAAGTGATTTTGTTGGAGACTGTTGTCTGGGAGAAGAGCTGCTTGTTGACGTTGCACATTCAGCCTGTCATATAGACTGACACTGAAAGATTGAGGGGATGTTAATAAGGCATGAGCTGTGGGACTTGTTACGGAAGATAGGGCTGTAGGTGTCAATGAATGAATGAGGTTTGACATTTCCAGAGCCCAAGTCAGACCCATTAGCTGAATGATCAGAGATACTATGCTCTGTTAATTAATAGAACTCTCAGTTTAAAATCTTGTGTATGTAGCAAGTATTTTTTGATTGGATGGCAACGTAGGTGGGCTTTGGCGGTGTCTCATTAGGAGTCCTCCAATATCCCATGATGCCGCATGCAGGTGAAAATATACTGTGTGTGTCCAACTGCTTGTACCCCAGGTTTCCTTAGTAAGCACTTCACAACTCAGTGGGAGAGGCCATCAGGGACAGTAAACTGGCAGCAAGTAAATTTCAGAGTTTCAACAAATAGTCTGTGTGTGCCGTGAGTGTGTCTGCGTGTTGCTGTGTAAGAGTGTGAAATTCTACATGTCAAACTCTCTTCCCCTTTTCGTTTCCTCTCTCCTTTTCCTCCACTTCTCCTTCCTTCACTTCTGCACATGAGAAAATCATGAAGCGGCTCATTAAGCGTTACGTGCTGAGGGCCCAGGTGGACAGAGAAAATGATGAAGTCAACGAAGGTAAAGACCTCATTAACTTTTATGTCCCATCTACACGTTAGCCATCTCCATACTTCTCGGAGGTTTGGCACAGTCACTCTGCTTGTGCCCTGAAGCTGTATTTTTCTAAGTTTTATGTCTAACCATGAGTCTTGCCGTATGACGGATGTCATCGTCTTCGAGGGGGGGCTTGTGTGTCAGTCCTCTCCATTAAACACTGTTTGAGTTATAGCAACATTTTCCAGGTACCCGGAAAGTAACTAATTACTGCCCATCTTTCTTGCAGTTGCTCTTGCGTAGGATCATTTTATTTCAGCCTGCCATTAATCAAAAATTGCATTCCTGACACATTAAGATGTTTGCAGAAATTAAATCACATTTCCTTCAGTATCCAGCGTAGGAACAGTGGACAGAGAGAGAAAGTGTATACTTGTCAACAAATTTACTTTCAGTCATCAGACAATACATTTAAACAATATTGTTTAATTACACTGCTCTACAAATATTTACTTTTTGTTTCACAAATCAAAATTGATGAATCTTGTGTTACTGTTTAATTGAAAAATCTAATCTCAATTTACAGCAAGGATTGTGACTGGCATGCAATTGAACCTTGCACTATACGTATACTGTATATGCAGTATATGTGCATGGTGGCAGTGATTCATATTAAATGCAGAAGTGTATGATGTACTTGAAGTTTCTGCTGTACTGGGCCTCAGGAACATCATTCTAAGGGGTAAAGTAAGGGTCAGCCAGCATTCTGCGACTCCACTCACTTTCCATATCAGAGAGAAAGCAAAACGGTCATTCAACACGTCCAAACATGTGTCTGTAAACTCTAGCAAAACAGAATTACAGCACTTTGTCCTATAAATGTTCAGATATAGAAATCAAATCATTTTTCCTAAATTACTCTTAAATATGCCAGTACATTCTTGATAAGGAATTATATACTATCAATATAGCCTAAAAATCACAGAAAATTATGGGTGAGAGAAAAATTCTGAGCATATTTCTTAAATCAGACAATCATAGAAGACACCCTTTAAAAACTCTTTGTTTACCACTGTTCTGTGAAATACCCAAGTTTTAAACATTTTACAATAATTATATAAAAATTGGCTATTTCACAAAAACCTCATGTTATATGAAAATGCTGAAGTTATTTCTTTCATCAGCATCATGTGCAATCAAAAAAATCAAGTCTCAATTTATAGTTTGATATTATAAATAACAGTACTTATCCGGCTAAAAATAAGGAACATCATTGTTCCTGAACTGACCTAAATTTCCATGTGTAGAAGAATGCAATACTTTGCATTCTTTTGTTTTGGGCGTGCAATTACTTCAGGCGTTCATTAACTACAAATACGGCAACTTCAGTCACCAAAAAAATGTATATCCGAAAGAAGTCTGAGTAAATCTAGATAACGTGTGAAAGTACATGTTTTTAAAACGTGCTTTGAGGAATATGTTCGCCCAGTGCGTTGATGTTTTTGTACACCAGTGTGAGGAAACATTCTGGTTTAGTAATACATACAACGTCCTACAGGGCTTTATTTACCAGCCCAGGATGTGTAGTAAGACCACCATTTTGTTTGCAGTTTGTTTTTCTTTCTCAGTGATGCTTCTTGTTCCTATGATTAATATTTCCTTTGCCAGAGTAAACCTTAGGTCTCTGTGTTCATGAGACCGCTCTTTGTTGGTTGCCTTCTGGCCCCAAACTGGCCCTCTTGACTGTCAGATAACGTATCATATCACTGTAACTTGTGTGTTCTGCAGGTGAACTGAAGGAGATCAAACAGGACATCTCCAGCCTCCGCTATGAGCTCCTGGAGGAGAAGTCCCAGGCCACGGGGGAACTGGCCAGCCTCATTCAGCAGCTTAGTGACAAGTTTGGGAAAGATCCAGAGCTGCCATGAGGCAGAAACACCTGACCAGGAGCTCCTGTTAAGGATGCACTGAAGCAGGCAGTGAAGTGGCGCGAAACCCTGTTCCAAGCCACAGGTTCCTTTTTAAAGCTTAGATTTAACTATGTGGTCCACTGCACCAAAAGAACCCACATCTATCATTTTAGTACCTCTGAGGGATCTTTAAACCACACTGGTGGATGTGTGAATAGTAAATCAAAGGTCCTGATGGTTTAACCTGGATTATTATATTCTGCAAGATACAAGTGTAGCGCATGGGGAAGGCGGCAAAAGTTAAAGGACGTAATGGCTTGGAGAACAAAGGTAAAAGAAGGAATAGCCTCACATCTGTTCTGATTAACGGCAAACAGAGATGGTTACTGGACTGGATCAGACTGGCAGAGAGAAGCACCAAGGTTGCTATAAGGGCAAATTGTTCAGCACCTCTGCTGTTGAGAGGAAGCAGTGTGGCAGCAGTGGTGTTTGTGCGTGTGAGGGTTTAAATATCGTTGAGGGGCACCATCTGTCACAAACCCCTTGCAGCTCTTAGAGCTCAACACGTTACCATACAGACTTTTTGTGCAGCACATGTATGTATCTGTGTGGCTGCACAGGGTTTTATTCGTGCACAGCTCTGTAAGCACCGTGCACAACTTCACTATTGCTTTCTGTCTAGCCTAATTAAACCTCTAGAGGGAGAGAAAAGGTGGAAAGAGCATCACCAGCACAACAGAAGGGGAACCACTGTGACAGCTCGTCTCGGTCAACACGCACCTTAGACAACCAGCTCGGTGTTCAGGACCTGTAATCCTCTGCCTATATCTTCTGAAGCATCTCTCTGCAAAGGCTGTCTAATTAATTGAGCCTTTCTGACAAGCAAAGACTATCTTCACAGGTCGATCCTTTGTCAGTCAGCACTTTGCAAAAGCAGATGCAGGCGAGGTCTCACACAAACTACCTGGCCAATGGGCTTTATTCCGAATCACCGGGAAAGGGAGAGACTGCCCTTAACTGCAGGCATGACTGATGTATGAAGATACATGCATTTCAGTCTGCCCTCAATGAAACAAGTTTTTTGCATTCAGGTAATACTTAGTTGCTGACTCCAAACACTGTTTCACAATGCCTTTGACAATTTCTCTTTGTTGCGTTAAAAAAAAAAAATCTGTGTGTGCCACCTTTACAAATAGCAAATGAAATCTTTGTTTAAAAAAAAAAAATCTGTAAATAAAAAGAATTAAATAGAACTGACTGCCTAATCTCATAGCAAAGTGGATAGACATTCTAAATACACTGCTGTATTTTTCAATAGGGGAAAATATTTTAAAAACTTGTATATTGTATTTTCAGCATTAAATTAATCGATATAAAACTGAGCCATAGTGCAATTTCAAAATAGTATGCGTGTCAAATCTTATTGTCTTTGATTAAAGGCCTTGGTCTTACAGATGTCTATTTCTTGTGGTTTACAGAACTGAAACGAACAGCTTATCAGTTATGTTTTGTGTGACACTCTGCTGCTGTTCTCTGGCTTCAAACATATCTCAAAATGAACTGCAGCTGTGAGGATGCATTGACTAACTGCACCATTACAGCCTTTATTGATATCAGGTTACAGCTAGACACTAATACAATAGTGCTTCATTTAAATAATTCATTAAGCTTTTTTGCATACATTAAAACTTTGAATCAGTTTTTTGTTCTTATTCCACTTATGCAGAAAATGGTAAAGGACATTTCAAAGACTTGGTATGAACAGAAGACGTCAGACAAAGGGGACTCCGGGCCCTCAAGGCTGGGTGGTCAAAAACCATGAAGCGGGAGGAAAAGCACTCTCAATCTCAGATGGACGTGTGGCGGCCAGGTGACCTGCAGGACAGGGAACAGCGTGCAGCGAATGTGGGCAGCAATAGAAAACACAAACGCTGCAAGAAATGATCATTGCAGCACGGCAACACCGTCAGAATAAGGGCACCATGGAATGTTCCTTTCTAAAGCGTCTGCTCTCATTATATAAACGTTTCCACTATAGTAAAGATAATTACAAATATTCCTGACAGGAGCATTTTACGATTCCTTTGTAGGCTGATGGGTCTCGTCCCACCCACCTCTGCGGATCGATAACACTTGACCTTCTCCTGCACCATTTGCCCCAGTGACATACCATCCATCCAAATTCAACACAGTGCAGCCGCTCATGCTGTATTCAGCTGCATATGGGCGGCCTGCACCGGCCTTTCGGAGTATGACCCAGTGACCACAGGCAGGGCTGTGGAGATGCTGGTAGAATCAGGAGACCCAGCACTTTATAGATAAAAATTCTGAGGCCCGTGACGAAATGTCACTTTGCTAGTAGAATCTACTGGGGACCCTTGTCTGCTAAAATGTCAAGGACAAATGTGACATTTTGTCAGGGGTCCCAGGATTTCCAGTTACGCCCCTGACTACAGGTAATGTTTCAGAGGAAAGATCAAGGGTTGAGTGCTTTTAGAGCACAGTCTTGTGCTTATTTCGCCAAGATGACATGATGTCTTGAGGGACATCTTAAATCATTTTTAGGGGAAATTTTTAAATCTAGAGATGCCAGTTCAACATATCAGGGAAACAATTTCCTCATCTTGACAGACCTTTTTGGCATCTCTTGAAGATGGTAACCTGATCAAGATGCTATTCCCACAACATAAGGATTGTGCTCCCTCAAAATAATATATTCTAAAAAAATATTCTCATGTTATTTATTTTTTCATATATAACTGCTATTGTCAAAGCACAAGAATGCTCCTTTTTCCCAGTGCACAAAATTTCCAGCTGAACCTACCATTCTAATAACCCAGCAAAAGGTGTAGAGATTCACAGCTTGTCTTTTCATATTTAATCAAATCCTATGGCGGCGATGCAAATAGTTCTTCTGCAGTATTTCAAACCCTGTTTGAACCTGTCTGAGTAATTCCTTGCATTGTTAAATTTAGTAGCTGGAAGCTCTGAGTTTTATTTTAAGGTATATTGTGGGAGATCTGTATTTGTCACAGAGCCAATAAACATAAACAAATCAGAAACAATAAAAGCCTGTAAGATTCAGATTCTAAGTGTAATAGAAGTAAAACCCTACAAAGACTGGCAAGTGGTAAGGTGATTTTGGAGATGGGTCGATCCATCAGCCAGTCATATTCTTTGGTTTGATTGCTATCATTATCGCTCATCAACCTGCGCAGTAGGGTGGGATGAAAAAAACCAAAATTTCCAATAGCAATTCCCAATAGTGTGGAAAAGTTGTCACTGGACCTCGTTATTAAACATGGAAAATATCTTTGAAATAGGTTAATATTTTCAGGTTCCGCAACGCGGTCAAAGGTTCCACCTGTCACATCAATGCGCAGATCCACGCTACGTATCATCCATATCATAGCGAAATGTAAAATTGTTCCAATTCAATACAAGAACCTAACAATCGGTCAGTGACAATGAGTAAGTGGGAAACTACTCATTCAGAAATGTGGCGCTCAGGATCATGCTTCAACTGACGTACTGTCAATATACACTATCCATTATCTATACCGCTTTAGCCATCTGGGACTTACCAAAAATATTGGGACACCTCTCCAAATCATTGAATTCAGGTGTCCCAATATTTTTGGTAATATAGTGTATCTAAGCATTTTGACTGTCATGCTTAATACTTTTCATTTTGGTGGCACTGAGGAACAAGTTTACATTGGGTTATGATATGGATGATGCGTAGCGTGGATCTGCGCATTGATGTGACAGGTGATTAATCATAATGCACGTAGAGCCGCAGAGCGATGTAATGTATGTGTATGGCTGACACCCAGTAAAGATCTCAGTTACCTGAACGTTGGTATTTTGTAGTGATTACCATGTTTCATGTTTCATTCATCATGCCCATTGATGTGAAAACTTAAATCGCGTTGCGGAACCAGGAAATATTAACCTATTTGAAAGATATTTTGCATGTTTAATAATGAGGTCCAGTGACAACTTTTCCACACTATTGGAAACTGCTATTGGAAATTTAGATTTTTTCACCCCACCCTACTGCGCAGGTCCCAGTTGTAAAAAGGCCCAATACTCCAGGCCCAACCCAAACCGACCAACCAGCACACTGGAAGCCAGACAGAACATCTCGAAAATCCCTGGAGCTACCATGGTTCCCTGGTAGATTTTTGGAGATGGTAAATGGATATATTTTGGCCCTGGGGAGATTAACACTGTCCCAGCAACTGTGTCAATTCATGACTATTATTTTGTCACTGCTGTATCTATCAGCCTAGAAGAGATTACCTGTCTGGGAACGAGCAAATGCTCCACATGGATGCTGAGGGAGGGGCATGGGGGGGGGGAATCAGGTGTGGGTGGGGCATGAGCCCCCCCCCCCCCCCCCATGTGGTCTTTGCTTTCATCCACCACTGCTTTCTGGTCAGGTCCTGTTTCTGAAAAGGCATCATAGGTCAAATCTTCAAGATACAAGAACTAAACTGCTTCTTCATCAATCATAACTTTGACTGCCTGTACAGATTATTTTTGGTGCTCCTGTTTGTCTTGTTCATCTCATGCTGCTGATGTGACTAAAAATGAAAACCAAGCAATTAATCAAAGTATTGCGAATGAAGGCAGAACATTGTCTTTAACAGACTACCTAAAGAACAGTCTGCAGTTATCTTGCATTTGGCTATGTGGCTCTATAGAAATACATAATATAAAGTAGACTAGACTTAAGGCACAAAAAGGTAATTATGGCTAAAATTATATTTTGAACATGAAGCAATGCTATTCTTTTTCAACTTGATACAATAGTATTAAAAGTACCCAAAAGAAGAAATATATGTATAAAAATATAGTGTTTTCCAAAGCATTTGTGCAGAATTTCTTAACTGGGTTTTCTCCAGAAAGAAAATCTCTTCTATTTATGCTTAATTGCTGTTAAACCTGTTCCTCTTTCAATTCATGTGAGCAGCACACTATGTAAGACCTGATGAGAGGCCATGTAACGATGCAGAATATGAACGCGTGACCGGGAGTGCATTGCTGTTTCCGGCATGGCATGTCATTCGTTTGCAGAATTGTGATGCTGCTCCAGCTTATCGCCCATGCATCCCCAGGCTGCCTGCACCTCAGCGAATTGGCAACAATCCCCGAGTTCTCATTCCACTGGCACTAGGAGGTGCCATGTTGTAGGTGTGTGACACACATCAGCGCAGTGACTCAGACCGCAAGTAAACAGACCTTCCTGTCGGTTTCAGGATTAATTTTTCTGTTATGATGAAAACAGGCCCATGCTCAGTGTTGATATGATATGATAATATTGTGTTTCCAAGGGCAAAAAGCTGTTAGTGAGGGTTACTAAAGCTTGTAAGTGTGCAATCTACACACTGAACCTATGTAGGGCAGAAGGCGTGGCATATGGCCAGCCAGTCAGGCAATTAAAATAGGGACCAGGCTGTTGGTCAAGGTTAAGGACTCGATATATAGATGTGGCTCTACATTAATAACAGGGCACTGGAAGATGGAACCTATCACAACCAGCAGGGGGAATCCCAGTGTATCTGCCACCCCATGCCTCTCCTGCATTGTGACACACTACCTGTCCCACAAGGGGAGCACTAATCGCAAGGAGACCCTGAGACATCCAATTCACAGCAGCTCCACCTCCTGGATTTCCTGTTCCTGGGCTGGAGCTGAAATACGAAAGCTGTTCTCCTGTCATGTCCATGACAGTGACAGGGGGTGCAGGACCAACCCTTATCATAGTGCTAGACACTAATTCCCTGCCACTGGATAAGACAGGTCAAGACAGAATAATCAAAAGACAGGCAATAACAATGGGACTACCCACACTATCCATGTAGTGTCAACCACAAGGCCCGCTTTAGCTTAGAGGAAGAGTGAGCCGTTACCTCAGACCCCTGAATCACCCGGTTTGCAGAAGAAGAGAAATGAAGATCAATTTTCCTGGTGGGGGGGGGGGGGGGCCTGCCCAGGGCCTCTGAAAATGTACAGTCAGCCCCAATTAACCAGGACCAGAGAAGTTAGTGGAATTTTTAGATTACAGTTTTCTGTGCTGAACCTTTTATACAAAGCACCTGACAGCTTTTAGCTGGATGTTTAGCTGAGTCAGTCCAGGTCGATGACATTTTCCCTAGTAAAACAGAAGGCTAGAATTAGGCAGGAAACCTTCAGGATATAGTTGTCGTTCTAAGCACTATACTATCTGCACTCCTCAGGCAGATATGCAGTGGAAACTGGGTCGGTCTTACGGAGAGGGGGCTGCATATGGAGGCGTTGTAAAGAAGCTTCCCTAATCGCCTTTCCCAGCCAATTACCCAGATATGTTTTGGATTCATGGAAATCTGGCCAGGGGAACCTTTTATGTTCTGCTGTGGCAGGAGGATTCAGTGCCAGTTTGCAAACAGCTCACACACTGATTGTTTGCGAATTGTCACAAGTAGGTTCAGGTGTCAGAAGTGTCTCACACGAATATGATATTCGTATATTTGCCATTTTACTGCGGGCACCATATGCGGAATTAAACAACAAGGAAAAGTTTTGTGCACCTCTGGGAATTGGTCACAAAGCACTATTGCCTGATGGCTCATTTTGGAGAGAAAGAAATTCTGACAAGAATAAATCCAGATTTTAAAAAGCAGTGAAAAGTAAGAGCTGTGTGCTTCTGATCTAATCAACTGACTTTAAGCTTTGGCAGATACACACAGCTCCCTAATTCCCCTTTGAAGGTACCTGTCAGATTTTAAATACATGGAAAATTTCAACAAGATCACCGATTGGTGCCAAAGTCCGCAGCATGATGCCATTTATCTAGATAGTAAAATGGCTTCACGGTGTGATTACAAGATTGCAGAGAGCTAGTCCAAGTATTTTAGTCCATTCTGTAGTCATATCATTCCAAGTATCATCTCAGAGAAATGCACAGGATGGTTACTGTTGGGTGAAAATGCAAAAGTACATAAAATAAATGTTTCACTTCTGAAATATTCATGATGTCGTATCATTTCATGACATGTTAAAAGTCTGCACAGTACATAATAGAAAAATGACATATTAATTTTAATTTTTTATTTTAAAAATTGCTTTCAGCACCATTATTTTTCATACTGTTCATTTTTCAAGTGTGTAATGTGTAGAACTAAATTTGCCATTGTTTCATATCACTCACATCTGGTGGTCTGCGCGGGTTTTACAACCTAGAATTTTAAGTTTAAATGTAGGGGTAGCAAGTTTATGAGGGGCGCTACATTTGCTTAGATGTAATGATAACTGGAACGGTTTGCGCCGACTGGGTCAGTCAGACAGCTGCCCCTTTAATCGAGGGCCACAGGTCCACCTCTTTTAATTCCCCCAACCCCCTCGCGCTCCATGGCATTCTGCACTAACCTGAAATTGTTTCAGTCACTTTGTTTGCAATAAGACGGGCCGTTTAGAAAAGCCATCGCCGTTTTTCATGCGTCGCCTTTCGTCTGTCTCGGAGCGCCGAATTCCGAACCAATTTTGTTTGTCATCGGTACCTTTACAGAATTGTGATTTTTTTTTGGTGAGCGACACCCTGGGGTTTTAGACGTATGGATTCTCTTTAGCGGCTGCGCTGTACTGATTTCTCCGGACACTATGAAGCATTTAGTTCTAAGCCATATCGACTTTCGCTGTTGACAAAAATACAAAAAGACAAGGAGGAGTCGAAACCAGCATTCACGTTATTGTCCTTCGTCTGGGTTTTTTTTTTGCTCCTTTCTAACTGAAGGACTTCCAATTGTTGCAAGGCAGCCTCCCACCAGATTTCAACTGAGGACGTACTGCAACGTATGGAAGTACTTTAAAAGAAACACCATCGGCGTTGCGAACGACAGTATTTTCACCATGTGTATTATAATTAGAACAATGTAACAAGGACGACGCTGAGGTATGCATTATTTTAGTGCACCGTTAACGTTTTATGAAAAAGTAAATGACCAGATGATGCTCAGTGCTTTTAAAATGAATTATTTCTGTAGATTTTCGTAACTTTAATGTTGACTTTTAGTCACAGAGACAATAAATTCACCGATAATATACATGGATTTCATTGCGAGGACGCGATTTAAAAATCAAGTTGCCGATGGAAATCTGAAGTATTAGCACGTCACGTTCAAGGGACATTTTGCTCGGTGTAAAAAAATCCTAATTTATTGGAAAATAACCAAGTACAAGCCTCGTTTGCAATGGACAGTTCCTTACTGGGTGGCGTGCTTGTTTGGGGCGGTAAAGGAACGCAGACGCTGCCGTCCACCTTCCCAACCTCACCTGTGCTTTGAGCAACGTTCCCCAAGTAAGGAGATCATATAATCTGACGTGGTACTATGACAGGTCATGAAATTGTTTACATTTTATTCATATATTTCGTTTAATTCTGCGTTATATGAACCACATTTGCTGTTTTAAAATATATTATGACAAGTAATTCTCATACTTGGTTATTTATCTACGTTTATATAAAATGCCCAAATGATTGCTTTTGTTTCAGTTAACCATTGAAGCAAATCGAGGAAGGAAATGTTGAGGCAAATATTGCTGAACTCCACTGCGTCTACGGGCTTTGATCTGACTGTCCAGACCAACGCGCCGCCCCTAAATATCTCGCATGGACCCGTGAGCGTTGCGGCGCTGCTGAAGCCCACGGGCAGGGATCTGCGTGAAGGGGAGCTCAATAAACCGGATTTAGCCACCTACATAGTCATTTTCCTGCTGCTGTTACTGCTGGTACTGTTAATTGTGTTTTATATAAATTGCCAGCTGAGGGGTTCGTTCTTCGCATCGATGCCCTACGACAGATCGCTAAGGGAGGCACGGAGCTCGTATAAGTGACCTGAACTTTGGCCTCTGACGACCGGACTGTGGATTCTTCCTATCTGTGGAATGTATTTTATTTTCTAAATGGCGCCGGGCTGCATGCTGAAAAAAACACTGGTTGAATATTATTGTGTCTTTGTTCTATCATGGAATTTTTGTTTACTAATTTTACTGACTGTATTGCTCATCAGTTTGTATTGCTTTTCTATTACTGTGTAATAATAACATTACTCAGTAGTATGTATGTCAGGGACAGAGAACTATACAAATGCATAATTAATGGCATTAGGATACAACATTGGCAGAAATACAATATTACCATAAAACAGTTTGCAAAAGACAAAGCAGTTAAATTCCTGTTTCCAGCAATTACCCATGAGCTCTATAGTTGTATTGTTAACCCATCCAGCTTCTAGCTGCTTAACATGGTCAGGGTTATGGGATGTGTTGTTAATACTTACACAAATATCTAACATGTAGCATGAGTTAATTCTGGGTATATATTATGTGTTTTTGACTTCTGCCTTTGGGTGTGATCAATAAGGGGGTCATTATTATTAATATCAGAGCTGGGCAATAGTTCTGCGAGGTGCCGTCTCCTTGGGAGCCCAAAAGAACTGTGTAGGTACCAGTTGAGAGTTCAAATGAGAGATCTCTGTGTCCAGTTCTCCGTGCATCCCAGTCACATGGAGTAGCCTACATGCTAAAAAGGACAAGGAACTACCAAAATGTTTGGACGAAGTGTCACAACACAGAAAAACATCATCTCAAAGAAATCTTTATTTAAGATGGTAAACTGGTTTTGTTTTCTGCATTGCACTCCAATTAAATCACCGTCAACAGACGAGACAGAGCATTTAAATTGATAGTCAAACAGAATAAAAACTGGTAGGTTTTTCTGCTTTGTTTTTAAAAAGCACGACTAGCACGCCTACTGTATGTGATGTATTACCATTTTCTGGATGTAAAACCAATAAAACTATTTTGATGGCTCTGGAATAGAACCATGCCCAGCATGACACCATAATTTCACTACATTTTACAAGCATGAGGAATTCATTTAACTACTTAAAATGGGGAACGATGTTCTATCTGATCTGTGCCATTACAGAGCAAGAGATTGCCATTCAGCAATATCCAAAGAGGCTTTCAGGTTCAGAGCACGCTGACGATTTGCTTCTTCGTTATTCAGCCTTTACAGAACACCTGTTTTTCTTTTTTTCCTCCTTTTCCCTAAACGTTTTAATATATATATATTTTTAACATTTAACCAATTCTTTTCACTGAGTAAGCCACAGAAAAACAGAGGTTCTGCTTGAGCTGGA
>JABFEB020000002.1:3177874-3193617 GCA_019775895.2 Stomatorhinus ivindoensis | reverse complement strand
GCTGGGGGTCCCCCCCCCCCCCCCCCACACACACACACACACACACACACACTTCCTGCCAGCCCTAGTAGGTGACATCACTTTGTCAGTCACATAGGCGTTGCGGTTATGTGGCAGCCATGGCAACCAGGTGGTTATAGGGTCAGCGTGCACACGTTTATTTGACATCAGACAATGAAAGTTATTCAGTCTGCCTGTTTATTAATAGCGGAATGTGTGACTCGTACATTACATCACCTGAGTGCTCAGGCCCTTCCATATACTGGATATCATATATATGGATTGACTGACTAATAAACTCCTGCACTATGAATCTTTACTGAAATTATAACCAATTTATTTAAAGTGGAATAGATTTTCATGCTAATGAAAATTAATTCTTTGTGTTTTTTGCCAATTAACTTTTGCAATATAATTGTAGATCTTAATGCTTAATATAACCTTCAATGTTTGGTGGTCTTTTACAAGCCTCGTGTGTATATCAGAAAATCGTGGGTCCCAGCCATTAAGTCAGCTCTGTCAAGAATAAAGCAGGGTTCTAAAATACTCATGAGCCCAGTCTGAGCATGGGGCCTTGGTTTTAAACTTATCCTAGTGTGACCAGATATTCCATGTCAGAGAGGACAGGTTGAGCTACTTCAGGTTTTACAAACTACTTTAACACCGAGGCTCTTGTGCTTGACTGAACAGTTCAGTTCTTCTTGTGCTTTGACTGGTTTGTTTCCTTGATTTGAAAGACTCATACAGCTGTTTCACATTAATATTTGTGACACATGCATATTTATCGGAGACTGACGAATCAGCACGCAGCGAGAACTCAGCTCTTAAAGTTAAATGGTAGTTTACAAATCCTGTCATAGCCCAAAGTGTCCTCCCTGATATGGATTATCTGGTCACCCTAACTTATCCTCTGTGAACAAAATAAATTCTGCATCATGGATGTATCAACATTAACAGTGTACTGGATGTAAATATTGGCCTAGAGTGATTTGGCATGAACAGCTGGACACAACAGAAGAGAATTTCACAGAGTAGTAGAATATAAAAAGTATATTTATTGAAGTCCTTAAATTTTAATTAAATAATGTTTTCAAACATACTTTGGTCCACTCTTGGGTGTACAGAAAGTACTCAGGCTTACATTTGGTTGACTTTTTAAAAACGATTAAACGATAAAAACGAGTGCACCAAACGTTCCAATGCGATTCACTATATTTTCAGGACGTGCCAGTGTTACCTGACTTTTGTCCTTTCTGTAAAAATAGCTTAAATGCTAGTCAGATTGGTGTGTGCATTTAATATTTTTTATTTATTTTAGGTATCGTAGAGAAACACAAGGTCCCTGTAGTCTCCTGACATGGTTCCGGGTAGCTTGTCAAATGAACTTTTAAGGGGCTGTTTCTGGACTCTGCTGGCTTTCAGCTCCACAATGCACTGCCTCCTTCTAATTCGGTTTAAAAAGCTTCCGTGTTTAGTTTGAATTTGAGCAACTGGAAGGACCTGGTTTATCTGCTTTCAGTCACAATTTACACAACACAGGCACACAAGTGTGGTGATGCATATCATTCAGTCAGGTATGCAAAGTGTCTTCAGGGTGCCTGCCGAACGATGGAACCAGACTGCACAGTCAGAGAAGTAGCACTCCTTCGACTCGTTTGTCAGAAAGGCGTTAATCTGCCACTCAGCAGTGTAGAGGAACAGCTTGATATTTCTTAAAGTGCTTGGCCCTGGAAAGCTTGTGTGTAATGAGGACATTCTCTAGGTGGAGTCTCAATGGAATGTTTTGGTGCTGACAGAGGATCTGGTGGCTTTGCGATGGTCCTGCATATTGTGATTGGCCCCAGCTGCATTGCTACTGTTGCTGTAATGAGGCTCTTTCATGCAAGAGTTCCCCAGTGGTGACCAGTACAGGCAAATGGGGGGGGGGGGGTTGCTTCAGATTCTGGTGTTTTTGTTCACTTTGTGTCTGTGGAACTGTCTCTGTTACAGAATTTGAAATAAAAACATTTGAAATAATAAAAAAAAAAAATTGAAGAAATTGCAGTTTAATTTTCGGCATGTCAGTCTTCTGGTGACAGTTAATCTGCTTGTTGGTTCAAGAGTTTTAGCAAAACTGTAAACGAAGAAACAAATAAGGGCAAACCAGAAGAAGTTATCGTGCAAATGAACTAATGACCCTTAGTGATTGCCTGATTGCGAGAGAGTACAGCTCCTTCTGTGTATGTTTGAACAAACATCTGTGTGTTGCTGGCTTTTTTTTGTGTTTGTGAGAAAGCTTATGTTAAGTACTTATTTTGCCTTAACCAGGGTCCTTTTGATCAGATGATCTCAATGAGTTTGGAGCTTCATGGACTCCTTTACATGGCTTTAGCATAACGATTTGTGGCCGGTTTGGCTTAGTTCACCCCACAGTGGTACAACAGAAAGCACATTGGCTGCAAGGTGGGCAATGCATGCGTGTCCATCACCATGCTGCCAGGAGCTCAGACCTTTGTTGTGCTTCATCTTTGTAAGCAGACGCTACAGAAACTGCCGGATCGCGTTTCATCTCATTTTGCCTCTGTGTCGGCCTCCTGTCCTGGAGCACAGTGATACGCCTTGCGTGGTCCTGCTGAGTCTTAGGCCTGGTCTTCCTGAGGCAGCTGAAAGTAGACACCTGTAGCGTCGCGTGTGTGTGAGCCGCACAAGCGGAACTGCCAAGCATCAGCTGTACCACCCCACCAAAGGAAGCACGGACACAATAGACTAGTAGTAATTACAGTAAAAGGCTGAAATTGAAAGTGTGTTCACTCAGCCTGAAATGAGAAATTTGGCCCTGTTCTTTTCCCATGTGACCTTTACACATTCTGGGCATAGCTTGAAATTGGGCAGCAAACCTAAAATTGGTTTGGCCTGTTTGCTGCATCGTAGTTGAACTTTGGGAGTAATCGGTGTTGCATCAATTCTGCAAAGTTGACTTTGATACAACTCATTGCTTTATTTGAATAATAATGCAGGCTTTCAATCCAGACAGCCTTTTTATAACCCACATATGATGTGTCATTAACCTGCGTTGTAGGGAGTGGTGTGTGCCATTGGGTGCCAGTCTGTGTGTGTGCATGCGCAGGGGGAATGTGTCCAGCTCGGGAATGTATAAAGGGGAGGATTTGTTAAGAAGAAAGGTAACAGAAGGTCATTCATGGTATGGGACTTATCAGCATCCATTCGAAACGTTTGTGTTTGATCCAGGCTAGCAGACAAGTCCCAGGAATCTGAACTGTTTCCACCCTCTCTAGGGCCTCAATCAGTGCCTGGTCACATACACGCATACATGTACATGCATACATGTGCACTCATACACATGCACAAGCGCACAGAACCAGACACACACGTTTGTATACATATCTTTGTGTCATTTCTATGGGAAAATCCCTAATCCCAACAATGATAACCTTAACCATGTCCATCCTTAACCATAAGTAACCAAACAAAATACAAGACTTTTGGCATTTTTTGATTGCAGTCAGATTTTTATAAATTTCATTGTCTCCTTACAGAGACTGAAAAATGGTCCTCATAACCTCAGAAATAACAGGTTTTATCACATTGTGGGGACAATTGGTCTACAAAAATATAATATAAACATAACTCGCATACGCAAATCTCTTTGTTTCTGGTTAGCACTTGTGCAGTGTATTGCAATAACACTGTCTTGTTGAGTATTGGTTATGCAGAGCAGCCCTTTTTGGGGTTTTCCCATCTACTAGTTCTGCAGCATTCCAGGCAGCACAACGATCAATGAGACTGGCAGCAGTCCTGCTTATACCAGCCTGTCAAATTCCGTGCCCCTGGGAAGTATTCAACATGCGAGTCTTATTATGAGTGTTTTGGTGGTGAGGGAGCCCACAGAGCCTTTTATGGAAAGATAAGAACTTAAGACCATTCGTGGATGGGAGCTGATTTAGGGAGTAAGTCAGGCCTAGGATCAGTCCCTCCATGTGGGATCGATTGTTGAACTGGGAAGTGATCTGTGAGCTGACTGAGGCACCGAATGGGTGTCCTCCCAACCACAAAGCCAGACATGCTTTGTTTCTGCTGATATCTTGCTCCTGGCAATTCCGTCAAGCTGGGGGCCATGCATGCAATGATCAATGAGGTGTCTGGTGGCATACTTGTCTATTAAACCTCTTGCATTGCAGGCTTTTATTGGTGGAACTCTAGTGCCCCTTCTGGTGATATTGTATCATTATGTTAAAGTGCAAACAAGCATTTGTTGGATGTTGCTGCCCCCTGTTGTCATAAGGCTTTTTCTGTTGTCTTGGAATTTAGTTACATTTCTCCTAGTAGAACTGTCAGTCTAACTATTTGTCCTAGTAAATTCTAGTAATGATTTTAATTTAAACTGTGGTAATAGGGCTTTAAATGTGCTTGGAATCTTTTTTGTCGTAAATGCATCATGGACTCAAAAAGGTAGTCATTACTTTGGATCCGCATGGAAATTTTCTCATACTCCAGCTGTTTACTGCATATTTCCTTTGGTCTAATTCCATCATTCTGTCTCTCCTCTCGTCTTACTTTCTTCTTCTAAACAGACTTTCAAACGGCTGATTCCAGATGAGGTAGGTAACAGGCCCTGCATATGCCTGTCCTCCATTAATTCTTAACATCTCTGTTGTCTGGTTTTGTGTGTGTGTTGTCCAGCCTTATGCATTTAACCTTGGATGTATACTTGGTGTTCTGGGATACTTCTGTATTCCACCGTCAAGCTTGTGTCTTCCTTCTGTCCAAATAACCCCTCAGTCCTGGTAATAGAAACACCTGACTAGTAGGAATGGGCTTTTGATGTCCCAGTCTGGGATTGAGGGGTGATTTTTGGATCAGACTTTTAGGACCACGGCTTATTAACGCTGTCCTGCAGATTTCCAGCATCACACCATGGCTGCGGTTTGACCTAGAGATCTACTCCACCCATAATATGGGGTCACCCTGCTTGAGTTTCCGTTCTGAAAGTGCACATCAACTCTTCACTATTCTAATAGTTTTCCTGACTTAACTAATACTGTCCTGAGCTTGTTAACCGCGCACAGATAAGTAGAAATGCTGCACTCGCATTTGGTGTGCTTCTTGTGTGTGCTGCTCCATTAGGGTCTGCGACCCAGTAAGTGAGGTTTTCTGGCCCAAAAGCCCGAATGAGGTGACGTTATCTGTGCGGAGAGTCTTAATTATGTTAACATCTGACTGCTTCAAAATCATTACAATGACACAGTAATCTGTCCTGCCTCCCCAAACAGCTGGAACGGTTTACTAGCATGCGGATTAAGAAGGAGAAGGAGAAGCCCCTCCCTTCTGGCCAGCGACACTCCTTGGCCACGCAGTACGAGGTGCCCCTCCAGATGCACGACCACCCTGATGAGTACGTGCTGGAGCTCTTTGAGCAGATGCTGGTATGTGTCTGTCCCATATCTTATTAGTGGGTATTGCTGGGTACTGGACTCACTTTTTAATAAGCACTGAAAGGACTTCAATTTGCATAAAGGCCAACAGGTATTCCTGTACTGAGGTTAATGGCAGAGAGAAGAAAAGTCAGTCATTAGCCTTATGATGACTTTACATGATTGCATTGTAAATGTGCCTGATCCTGATTGGCTGCATTTGACAGGTCAGGTGTCAAGGTTATAGAGGGAGAGAACACTAAAGGCCGAGGGGTGATGCAGAATAGGTCTATTTGGTTAGTTCTGATGAGCGTAGCTACAAAATACAGTTTGTCCTGCATTTTTTGCCCTGCTTCGGCTTACGGTCACTTACTCATGGTCGCCTCGCTTTTGTCTCCAGGTGGACATGAACCTGAACGAAGAGAAGCAGCAGCCTCTCCGAGAGAAAGACATCGCCATCAAGAGGGAGATTTTGTCCCAGTACCTGCACACCAAAGAGGTGAAGGAGCAATAGACTGGCAGACCTGCCCAAATCACAGCCCGTCTCTGCAGAATCAGGTTTCCATATAATACTAGACTAAATTCCAGTTCCTCCCTGTGCCTCCAGGGTCAGAGCCAGAAGGAGAGCTCCAGGTCTGCGGTGATGTACATCCACGAGCTGAAGGGAGACCTGAGGGATAGCCAATTACTGAGCTGCCTGGAGTCTCTGCGAGTGTCGCTTAGCAACAAACCTGTGAGGTGTGACATGTGAATCTCTATGCTTACACATACAGCCACGCAAACTCAGAACCTCGCATTTATATGCGAGTGAGACAGACACACACACACACAGATCTTGTCACTTGCTCCAGGGCACATTTGTCAAGATGTAGGTCTTTTTGTCTCATTTGATTCCCAAATTTCATGGCACAAACTTAACCTGTCCTCTGTCATGTTTCTGTTCCACATTTTCATAGAAATATAGCATCCATATGTCCTGCTCCATATGTCGCGTCACAGTATATTTAGCATTCTTGCTCTGTTGTTATCTCAAAGGTAATTTGGAAGCAGCTGGGATTAGTTGTCCAGCTGCAGGATAACGTTAGGAAGGAGGTGATATATTTGAGTTGCTTTCATTGTTGCAGCCTGACTGGCCTACGGAGGAAACTGATGTAATGTGACATCTGAGGATTCTCTGGTATCTAAATTCAAAGTAATCTAACACAGTGCACATAAGGCACTCAAATCTATAAAAAAATAAATCAAAGAAACTTCATTTTTAGTTGCAGTAGGAGGCTGGGGCTGATTTTAAAACAGTGAGATTACTGTGATCATGAGGGAGATTACTGTGTTGGTGGAGAATGGCTGCTGTGAGTTGTCTGTTCGGTGGGGGGGTGCTTTTCGTCTTGTTTTACCATCTGCCAATGGTCCATGTGCATCACATCCAGTGTTAATTTGTCCCACATTTGGTAAGGAAGTTCATGTTCTTCAGGGTAGGCCACCATGAGTGAGTTCCTTGCCTTCTCCAGCTTTTTGATTTCCGGGCTGTTGTGGTCTTTCTTGCGTTCATCCTCTTCTCTTGATTTTCTGGATTTATTGATTCAGCCCGTAACTCCTGAAAAATGTGTAGAGGTCTTCCACTCGCATGTTCCTTCAGGGCCTTATTTATTATGGCGTTAGTCAGCTTCGTACTAGACTCCGAGTCGATTTTTACACTAAGAATACTGGACGTGAGGTGTATAACCACAAAGAGATGCGATTTATTTTGAGCAGCTCTGGTGTGAAGGAGACTATGATTTTGCATATTAAATCTTTCCATTTCACAGCTGGGTCCAGACATTTGGGGACGAGGGACTTGCCCTGCTGTTGAACTATTTGAAGAGACTGCAGGACGAAAAGGACGAATACTCGTGAGGACCCTGCCTTCACGCGGTACCTCCTGCAGCTCCCTGTGGCATGTGGCCTGTGCTCAAACTCTGTTTTTTTTTCCTCTTGATCCTGCCAGAGTAAAGTGTCAGCATGAGATCATCCGCTGCCTGAAGGCCTTCATGAACAATAAGGTGGGCGAGTCCTGCTGCGGCGCCTGAAGCCGTGGGCTGGGCACGGTTACCCCGGCTGAGCGCCGCGGGCGGCCGGAGCGCATCATTCATCTCGCCTTCTCTCTGTCCCTCAGCACGGTCTGAAAGCCATGCTCACCTCACGGGATGGTATCCCCCTGCTAGTGAGGGCCATCCACCCCAGGGTGCCCCACATGATGGCGGATGCCGTCAGGCTCTTGTCAGCCATCTGTATTTTGGAAAGCCCCGAGAACCTGTAAGCAACCTGCCTGGGGGCGGTCTTATATACACTATTCTGTAGACGTGGAGGTTGGTTAATAAAAAAAATTAAAAATAATAAAAGTTAAAATTAATTAAAAAAAAAAAAAAGACGTGGAGGTTGGTTATGTAGTACACATAATCCATCCCTATTTATAATGCCTTATTGCAAGAGTGTTGTAGTCCCATTTAAAATGATACATATACACATATGTTTATTAGTATTTTTGTTGTTGCAACCTCATCTAGGAGAAAATTTCTAAGTCAAAATTAATTTGTCAGCAAATCTTTTAAATAATATGAAAAAACTGGGAAATGCTGCTTGTAACCCAGACTCAGTATTTGGTATAGCCACCATTTGCTGCAATAACAGCAAAACAACAAAGTATTTTGGAGTAAGTACCAGCTTTTTTTTTCTTTACATTGT
Source organism: Stomatorhinus ivindoensis (assembly GCA_019775895.2). Classification (NCBI taxonomy): domain Eukaryota; kingdom Metazoa; phylum Chordata; class Actinopteri; order Osteoglossiformes; family Mormyridae; genus Stomatorhinus; species Stomatorhinus ivindoensis. The sequence continues at coordinate 3,185,485 of JABFEB020000002.1, read as the reverse complement.
CCAGCAGTGATTTTTTGTTTGCCCATTTTTCGTGGCAGACTTGTCCCAGGTTCATGTTGGTTGGACGTTGCTTGTTGACCGCAGTTTCCAAAGAAACCCTCAGGTTCTCAGTGGGATCGGCACTGTAGCATGCTTTCTTATTTCAGTCACCCATTGCCTAGTTTAATGGCGCCGTATGGCTCTGTGGTTTGCTGTGTTCTTCCCCTGCCCCTCTCAGACAAGAGCGAGTGCTGGAGGCCATCACGGAGTATGCTGAGGAGCAGGACCTGGAGCGATTCCAGCCTCTGCTGTCAGGGATGCAGAAACCCATCATACCCCTCAAGGTAACCCTGCTGCCATTCTCCCATCGGGTCTGACATCGTCTCCAGTCAGATAATGATCGTTTGTGAAAAAGGGCCATTATTTTCTGAAGGGGCCTCTCCTGTAGAAATGCATATGTCCTGGGAAAAATTAAGAGACCACAGCACAATTTTTTTGCTCTGCTCATTTCTCAAACTGCAGCCCGACTGTTCCCTGCTTCTCATCAATGAAGGCCTTCTTCCTGGCTTTATGGGTCTTTATCCTACTTCTAGGATCCTGATACATACTGTCCTAGCTGTGCACTTCACACCTGCACTTAACGTTTCCCATTCCTTTTGAAGGTCACTTGATGTCATCCTCCGATTTCTGAGAAACTCTCAGATAAGTTAACGGTCATCCCTGGCATTAGAGAGTCGCTTCTGCCCTCTACCTGGCTGGTTTCTGGTCGCTCCCAGTGTCTCCTGCTTCACCTAATTCTTGTGTCCTGCTGTCTTAGAAATTTTTAAACTGGAAGCAACCTGCTGCTCAGCGCAGCCTTCTGCCAGCAGAACCAGAATTAAACCAGGATTTAAAAATGCAGATTTCACAGTATACAGTGGTCTCTTAAATTTTTTTCATGGCTATATATATGCATTTTGCTGACCCGTGTGTCCAATGCAGTAATGTCTGTGTTTGTGTGTGAGTGTAGGCTGGCTGCATGCAGCTCATCAATGCCCTGATCAGTCGAGGGGAGGAGTTGGACTTCAGGATCCACATTCGCTCGGAGCTCAACAGACTGGGTCTGAGAAACCTCCTCAAGGTACCTTCCAATCAGCTGTCTAACCCCTGGCCCATATTGCACAACTTTTAAATGCATCTGTGTGGTTTTACAAGGGCCCTGTTCATGGTTGCGGGAGTGACCTTTGCACGACCCTGACGCTTTGCGCGCGTCTGCGCCTGCATGCGTTAACAGGATGTCCGGACCATCGAGAACGAAGAGCTTAGGGTGCAGCTCATGGTCTTCGATGAACAGGCGGAAGATGACTCGGAGGAGCTCAAGGCTCGACTTGAAGATGTGCGAGTTGAGATGGAATATCCTGCGATCTGGAAGTTGGGTGGATTTCTGCGGGCAGAAAATACTCTAGTTGTGTAGTACTTATTTTCACCACCAGGTGTCTCCTGGTGTGCAGTGCTTTCTCACTACAAATTCTATTGTAATTTTACAGATATGTTCACTAGGATTAGTACTTCATATGTAACTCATGGAAAGAGTCACAAATATGGCACAGAACTGTTTAAATACATCAACATTTGCTATTTTGTTATTTCATGCATTTATAATTGCATAAGTATAGTTTTGGGAGGGTGACAGATCATTTTTTCTTAAGCTGGATTCAGTGGTCCTTTTGTCTTGTGAAGGAGATCTGAAGCCGTTATGTCATCGAAGACCAAATGGTATGATCTGTGGTCAGTGGGGTTTCCATGGGACGTTACCTCTGTGGCAGGCAAGAGCTGCGACGTTTATTCAGGAATCCTACAGAGATTAGCCCTTAACTCAGAACCTCACTGATATGATGGAGGTCTTCCAGATCCTGATGAACACAGTGAAGGACTCCAAAGCAGAGGGGCATTTTCTGTCTGTTCTCCAGCACCTCCTCCTCGTCCGCAATGACTACATGGTCAGGTGAGAGCCATCCCGCGCCTGACTCCTTCACACTCCGCCTTCTCTCCACCTGCACAGGTAAAAATGGGAGGATGGTTCCCTAACGGACCGGCTGTGTGCCGGAATGCAGTTTTCGTGAGCGCTGTGGGTGCTGTGCCCAGGGTGCGAGAGCGTGCATCGTCAGCAGGCCATCTGTGCCGTTTGCCGCTCTCTCACGTAGTGTGATTTTGGCTGATGGGCTCTCAGGCTGGAAAATGATGTTCTCATACTGAGCTTCACAGCTCTCAGAGGCTTGGCAGGGGGGGGGGGGGGGAGTGGGTTGGTGAAATTGTATCATTGCCAACCCCAGAGAACAGAGTGATGCTGACAGGGATAGAACAGGAAATGGTAAGTTCTGCCACTGGAGCTCATCACCCCTGATTGCAGTTTCTGTTGTTGTGGCGACGTGGGAAGTGTCTGATTGATAGGCAGCCTGCAGGCCCCCGGGTATTGGGAGCGGTGCCTGTACGGATTTGTCCCTGTGTATAATTCATTATCGTGAGGGCTAATGTGTCCTGTTCAATTTACAATGAAGATGCATGTATGCGTGCAGGTGGAGCGGCGCAGCTTCAAAGGAGACGCCACTATTTTTGTTTTTCCTGCATTACAGTTGGATTTAAATTTTATAATGAACAAACCTCATCCACGTGTTTTCCAGCGTGAGTCAGGCACTTATATGCTTTTGCAGTGACAACTAAAAACACATGCCATGTGGGTTAGTGTGCACAAGCTTCTGTCGAAGTGTGTGCCAGAAATTGGAATACTAACCTGGCTGACATGGGTGACAAATGAGTTTATATGGCTGGCAGTGTGAAAATCTAAGTGCCCTTCAGAACTGCTTTTACTGTCTGTACCCATCTTCCATAGTAACAAGCAGCCAGCAACATGCTCTTAATGTAAGGATGGCAAGCCTTTCTTGATGGCACACGTGGTGCATGTTTTTCACAGTAGAACAGTGATTTAGAAGTTTGTATCGGGCTGCTTTTGTTTTTAAATCTCAGAATGGAGCCTAACTCCTTGTAAAATGTATAAGCACTAGATGGCACTGTCGCTCCACGAATGAACTGAGGCAAAAAACAGATGGCAGAGTTGGGGGAGGAAGATGAAATAATTGAAGAAGTGACATGGAAAAGTAATTTGAAGTTATGAAAGTCGTCATGCTGTAACTGGGTAAGGAAGGGGAAACCCAAGCGACGGGCAGGCACACACACACACACACTTACATACTAACTCACACTCACTCATACATACTAACTCTCACACACACACACATACATACTAACTCTCACACACACACACACATACATACTAACTCACACTCACACATGCATACAAATTCTCACACACACACATACTATCTCTCACTCATGCATACATACTTACTCACTCATACATACATACTAATTCACAGACACACATACATACTAACTCACTCACTCATACATACATACTAATTCACACACACACATACATACTAACTCACACACACACACACACACGTACATACTAACTCACACACACGCGTACATACTAACGCGCACACACACATGCATACTAACACACACACATGCATGCAAACTCACATACATACATGCATACACATACATACTAACTCACACACATACACACTGCTCCTCAGTGGTTACAATAGTAGGTACTCACACACAGGAGAGGTTAGACTGCACAGGGTGAAGGTTGTGCTATGACGGGCTGCAGCAGGGGCATTAACCCTAGCATGCTGATATCACCCAACGTGGAACATCTGCTGGAGCTTTGCGTCAACTCTGTAATAACACCCCGGGACCCTGATGAAGCTCGGAGCACTTATTGCAGGCCGCCGCAGGAATGGTGGGTAATCTGGCACTGTCCTAGTTAGGCACTGAGGCAGACTGCCCCCTCTGTCCGAACAGGCCGCAGTACTACAAGCTGATTGATGAGTGCATCAGCCAGATCATTCTGCACCGGAATGGCAGCGACCCTGACTTTAAGTGCAGGAGCTTCAAACTGGACGTGGAGGGGTTAATCGGTAAGACCCTGGTGGTTGGGGGGGGGGGGGGGGTGTACCATGTGCGGTGTGCCGCAGAGGTCAGTTTGAATCCACAGCGTGCCTTGGAACTCTGCCAGCCGGAGTCAGCTGGAGGCCTGTGTCTTCAGCCTGAATATATGTGTAGATTTGCCAATACTAACACCCCCTCGCCGCCCCAACTCCCCACACACCTGTGCACCCATTACCCACCTCGTAAAGACACAGGCTTGAACTCGGGTGCCAAACACCATCTAGAATAAATGGTCCACCAGTCTTTGTGAGCGGGGATGTTGAGCGAAATTGCTTTGTTTAGCAGCTGTGCCTTTTCTCTTCCCCGAGTGGCTCTTGATGATCTCAGCGGAATGCTGGAAATCCGTCGCGTTCCATTCACCGCCATCCAAATCGGCTGTCAGAATTAGACGCTAATGGCACTCATTCCCTGACTGGGGGAGAGAGAGGGGAGACTGGTCAGGTGTTCCTGGCCTGTATTACATTTTCATCTCTGTCAACAACCCGCCCCCCCACACAGACAACATGGTGGACAAAACGAAGGTGGAGATGAGTGAAGCCAAAACCCTGGAGTTGGAGAAAAAGGTACCATCTCTGTATTTTACAGGGTAAATTGTGGCATCCAGGTCACTCAGAGACGTATCTCACAGAACACACATCTTGCACACCTTATTCTCTCTCTGTTATACACACACTCACACTTACCCACTCACTCACTCACTCACACAATGTGTAAACCCCAAAATTTCATTCAAAACAGTATGTTGGAAAATCCCTGAACCAGCCCTTCAATTTCCCTCCCCGTGTTGCCAGCATCGATCTCCTGGCAGCTCAGTGATAGACACATTTTGATCTCTACCACTTTCCTGTACAATCACAGCACAATTAAGTACTCTTCCTGTGTAATTGGGAAGAATCTAAGCATATGTGGTCTCATGATGGTTTCGAGGGGGGGGGGGGGGGGTTTGATTTCCTGGACCCTCAGTTGGCTGTCTGGTTGATGTTTTGGGTTTGCGTCCCGATTGGCAGCTGGATTCGGAGCTGACTGCACGCCACGAGCTGCAAGTGGAGCTTAAGAAGATGGAAGGGGACTACGACCAGAAGGTGCAGGAGCTCAGCTCTGAGAAGGAACACCTGGGGCAGGAGAAGTTGGAGAAGGAGAAGGAGAACCAGAAACTCCAGGAAGATATCATCCAGCTTAAAGAGCAGGTGCTGCCCCACCCCCACTTCCCATTCTTTACCACCCAATCGCGTCGCACTTTCCCTCACCACGGAGCCGTGTCATTGGCTGTCCCCTATTACTCTCCCTGTTGTTATGCTTCCAAGCTGCAGCAGGCTTCCTCGCTATCAAAGCACACGGCATCAAGTCGAGAGCAGAGCAAGTTCAAGGTTTAAACGCATCACTCCAGTGAAGGCATGCGTTTATTCCGACAGTTACCTAAAAATGTCTAATGACTGAGGTTATTAGATAACGGTGAACATATTGTCTGTATATTGTGCTGGTCAGAGTACAGGCTTTCATAAACCGAATCTGTTCTGTGTTTCTATGTCACTGAACCTCGGATTGGGATGAATATGTAATCACTCCCAGATTTTATTTACCAGCTCTAACCCCTCGCAGCGTCGCGCTGCTGTACCTTTGAGCTTCTCTGAATGGCGATGCTCGACGAAACCTTGAACGTCTGGTGTTTGCCGTCTGACATGCTGAAGCTAGGGTGTGACAGTGAACTGTGAAGAGGAGTGTGATCTGTGTGGGAGTCCCTTACGCTGCCTGTGACGGGTGTGGGTGGGAAGCACAATCACTAATAATTGAGGCCCACTGACTGACAGGGATGAGTTTTATGTTTTATGGTTTCTCTAACAAAAATTCCGTAAATGTGCATTTTCTCTGCTACGGCTCTGCTGCTGCCCTGTCCTTCCTGTCCATCTGGCTAGTAGTAGAACATGTGCTGGTTTGATCAGGGCAGCTTCTGTACTGCCTTCCTGTTGCCATGTTTTCAGAGCAGCAGAAAGTAACAAAGCCCCCCGGCATCTGGCAGAGGGAGCGAGCGCTCTGTCCGGTATAGTCACCAGACAACGGCTGGACTGCTTCTCTAAGTCTGTCCACCCTGCTGCCCATCTGGGTGGACGTGAGCCACACGGGACAGACGAAATAGACATCACATCTCTGCCTTGATTCCCCTTCACATGAACACATCTTCTAAACCTCAGACTCTTGCTGCTGCCTTCAAACCCATTAGCTCAGTCATTGTGTAGAGGGATCCAATTTTCTTCTTAAATGAAAGAGACTTGCTCTGTGCCGGCATGGGATTTGGAGATAGAGACCGTCTCACAATTATACTAATAAGTAATGAAATTTTTTATTAGTGCCAATAAGTCTATCTTTGTATGTGACATGCTGAACGGGAGTGTAATGTATTCCCGGCATTTGACAGGCAGTGTGCAGTGGATTGGCCCACTGGGCCCGGGATTGAAGATTTAATGGCGGACTGCCTTCACCTTAAACTGTCTGATGAAATCCTTCTTCCGCAGATAGAGAAGCTCTCCAAGGACCTGGAGGATGCCAAGACGAAGGTCATCACTGTGCCTGCACCTGTGCCTCAGCCGCTAACTGTCCCTGGAAGCGCTGGGATGCCTCCTCCGCCTCCTCCTCCTCCACTGCCCGGGCAGGCTGGGTTTCCTCCACCTCCTCCACCACCTCCTCCCCCAGGAATGCCTGGCATGCCTCCTCCACCACCTCCTCCCCCCGGAATGCCTGGCATGCCTCCTCCTCCACCTCCTCCCCCAGGAATGCCTGGTATGCCTCCTCCACCACCTCCTCCGCCAGGAATGCCTGGTATGCCTCCACCACCACCATTGGCCCCAGGCATGGCTCCGCCTCCCTTGATGTCTAGCTGGGGTGTCCCAGCTGTACCGGTCCTGCCTTTCGGCCTGGTCCCGAAGAAGACCTATAAGCCCGAGGTGCAGCTTAAGAGGGCCAATTGGTCCAAGGTAAGGCCTGGTGTAGTCCTACGCTTCCCTGCCTTCTGGTACCACCTCCGTGGGAGTGTCCTGTATGCCCCTAATCCGCCGAAGCTATTAAACAGTGGCCCTAGCACAGGGGACGCAAGCGACTAAAACGTGCGCGAGCGCCATCTCCTGCTGGGTGCTACGTTTCTTGCTTTCATGGTGGATTTTTGAGCCCTGTCTCCTACCATAACCAGCAGGCCAGTGGCCCAGTGACGAGCTCGGTGGAGGAGTGGTTTTCTGAAGAGCAGCGCCGTGCGTGTGTGTGTACACACATCTGCATGCGTCTGCCTGCGCTCTGCCTTCGTTTGTTCTTGCTCTCTGCTTGCAATAGTTAAAACATCAAAACGGACTCTCTCTCTCTTTAGCCTAAAGCTACTGTTTAATAGCTTCTGTGGAGTTCATGAACATTCATACTTTTTTTTTTTCTTTCTCCGAGCGGTGCGAGGCCTTTGACGCGGATGTCACAGAAATTGCTTTTTAATAATCCAGTTTCTTTTAACTGTGCCACTGAAAGATAATTAAATTGCAGCTCGAAAGGACAGCATTCTTTTGTAATTTAAATTAACTCCCCCCCCCCCACACCCTC
>JABFEB020000002.1:3154168-3165600 GCA_019775895.2 Stomatorhinus ivindoensis | reverse complement strand
CCCCCGCCCAGGTCCATTATGCTTTTCACATAGTCAGGAGCTGAAGATATGCAGCCTGTTAAGTTAATGCCGACTCCTGAGGCCTCATTTGAACGTTAACAGATTGTAATGCCAGGGGACTGAATTCGGTCTCCTGCAAAGTCAAGCAAATTACCACATTAAAGTCAGGTCTAGTCTATTTAGTCTATAGTGTATTATAGCTCCCCGGCACAGGCTGGGACCAGGTTCCGCGGCCCCAGCACCGCGCCCCCGCCCCCCACCGCATTGTTTCGGCTTAGCTGCTTGTGGTATTTGCACGTGTGGTAAACAGCCTGTTTGCTGGCTCCCTTTTCAGTCTCTTTGAAACAGCTTGCTTATAAACGAATGCGTCGCGGTCTATTTTGACTGGCCTCCCCCCCCATCCCCCCCGCCCCAAACCCCACGCCGCTGACATTTGCGGTCGGCTGTTCCCGTTACACCGTCCCTGCGGCCGCTGATTAGATCCATCCTTCCCCTTCCTGAACTCCACCTCCTCCTCAAATAGGAGAACAGAGCCCGAGTCACAGCTCCAAAGGTCACAGGGAAGAAATGACCCAATTTCTCCTTTGCACTTGGGCCAGGATCTAGTTCCCAAGTACAGGCTCCTAATTATCCACCGTGGGCCCTGGTGCCGTCACTCACTGATAGCCCTTAGCTATGGCCCACATTAGCCCGGTACTGACACACATTCCCCGTGCCTGGGGGCGAGGGTACCCCTCAGGGGTGTGACCCCCCCCCCCCCCTCAGTGAAAGGCAAGCTTGCCCACCACCACCACTCCACCCTCCATTTTATCTCCCTTCTTCTTGGTGGTTTGTCTCCTACGCTGCTTCTGCCTGGACCGCTTGTGGGGCTACAGGCAACTTCGGCCTCACAACCGATGCAGAGAGCTGGGGACGGAGAACTGGGAGCAGTGCTGAGTATTGGACGTGAAGCTTGCTGATCAGCATAGGACAACAAATGTGGAGCCCAGGAGCCAGTGTAGGTAACCAGAGATAAAGCCCTGGCACCAGTGTGGATCGGGCTTTCCCAGTCCGGTCCTCGGGGACATTCAAACAGTCCGCATTTTTGCTCCATCCTATCACTCCTGGCCCAAATGACCCAGAACACCGAATACCTGGTTTAGGTATGCTGGGAGTTGGGAGGGAGCGAAAACGTGGTGGTCCGGGTGGACCGGGTTGAGAAACACTGTCCTGGTACAAAACAAATATAGGAGTTGGTATTTTGGCTTGAACCAAGCTGATTTCTGACCCTGAAATGTCCTACTTATGGCTTCTAAAATAAAATGCTCATTTGGATTATTCATACATATGCTGATATAAATACTTAACGTTAAGGGAACACGTTAGCACTTTAGTACATTTACTGCGTTCCTCATCTTTGTTGTAGCTGCTCTTAGTAGAATTGTCTGTCACCGTGCTGGTTCAAGGAAGGCTTGAAACATTCATACTCATTTTCAACTGAGTAATGAGAGTTGTTCTGTGCCCTGAACAATGGTGTTGCTTTGTGAGGAAAATTTAAGCAGGTGAACAGATGTCAGATGTGTGGAAGATGCTGATGCAGGAAATGCATACGGAACTTCAGTGCTTCTGGTACCGTCTGCATTCGGTAGCTAAGTTTATAAATCAAGTTCTGTATATCAATGGATTTTTTGTCATTAGAATTGCTGAATTTTAGCAAGTGTTTGCAAGGTAGCAGGCCAACTGAGCATTGATTGTGTTGGAGTTGAAAACAGATTTCCTTTATCATTCAGAGTGCTGAGTGTGGACTAAATGAATGCAATTTGTTTAATCTGTCGTAGCATGTGCAATGAGGGAATCCATTGTTCTAGATTCTTCTGGCTCTTGCTTGCAATTTATTTGCAGAACGAAATGCCTTGTCGATATTTCTCAGCAATGGAGGGCCGCAAAGGTGACACAGCCCACTGCTGAAATCTGGGGGTGAAGTTTAATGAAACGTGAATGGTTTTTGCATCCTCACCCTGTGTGTCCCCAAAAAGGCCAGCTAGCATATGGCATCTGTGAAGCTAAAGGTGGCGTGGCTCTGGCTTTGACTGGCTACCCAAGATGCCACAGTTAGCAAGGCAGCCCTTAGCCCGACAAGCGAGGGGCCGTGCCGACACAAGAACGCCGAGCCAAGGTAACAGCGACGTGAAATGTGCACTTCAAGGTCACGCTGCACTCCCGTGAAACAACCAGGGCTGTCATCTCATCTCCACAGAGCTCATCGGTTGCTATAGTGCTCAACGAAGTGCGTAATGATTGAAAAATCCAGAGTAATTAAAGCAGGGAACAGTGGGGAATTAATTCTGATCTTCATCTATCTCGCGTTCCGCCCACATTACACCCTCCATCCCCACAGGGCTGAGGTAGCTGCTTATTAATGATATTAGACCTCCATCAATCCCATTGGTTGTCTCTAGTGTTTGACCACAAGGGGGAGCTGTGTAAGTTTGTATTGTGAAGTTTCGCTAGTTTCTCAGAATATAAATATATGAGTTTGGCTCGTGTGTACATGAGGCAGAGTATGCGTTCTTGGGATCTGTCTTTTGGGGGCTTATGAGGCAGAGTGGTACTCTGCTTGGTTCTGTGGGTTAGAGCTGAGGTTTGTCTGTGAGAGGGTGGTGCTCTGCTTGGTTCTGTAGGTTAGAGCTGAGGTTCTTGTGAGAGAGGGTGGTACTCTGCTTGGTTCTGTGGGTTAGAGCTGAGGTTTGACTGTGAGAGGGTGGTACTCTTCGTGTTTCTGTGAGTTCGAGCTGAGGTTTGTCTGTGAGAGGGTGGTGCTCTGCTTGGTTCTGTAGGTTAGAGCTGAGATTCTTGTGAGAGAGGGTGGTACAATGCTTGGTTCTGTGGGTTAGAGCTGAGGTTTGTCTGTGAGAGGGTGGTACTCTGCTTAGTTCTGTAGGTTAGAGCTGAGGTTCTTGTGAGAGGGTGGTACAATGCTTGGTTCTGTGGGTTAGAGCTGAGGTTTGACTGTGAGAGGGTGGTACTCTGCGTGGTTCTGTGAGTTCGAGCTGAGGTTTGTCTGTGAGAGGGTGGTACTCTGCTTGGTTCTGTAGGTTAGAGCTGAGGTTCTTGTGAGGTAGCGTGTTGCTCTGCTTGGTTCTGCAGGTTCAGACCGTAGTCTCCGTATGACTTAGTATATTCCGCTTGGCTCTGTAGGTCTGTTGCGAAGGCAGGTCACGTCTCCCCTGACTGCGAACGGCTGCTTGAAGAGGCTCCGCACGCAGCCAGGTGTTGTGTGGCTGTCTGTGAAGCGCTCACCTCCGCTCACCTCCGCTCAGCTCATCAGGCAGGGCTGCAGGGAGCCTCGTGCTGCTGCTGCGCGCCGCCTCTGCGCAAATGTCACTCCGTGCACAGAAATGAAATTCGCATGGGCCTCTGTGACAAACACTGACATTATACATCTCCTCTCCATTCCGCTGATTTAGTAAATGACACGCACCCTTCCGTGTGTGTGTGTGTGCGTGCGTGTGTGTGTGAGTGTGTGTTACCTTTTTTGCACTCCCTACCATTTCCTGCCGTCTGCATTTTCTGGTCCATCATCCTCAGCCTGTGTCAGAAATGTAATCATGGCTGGAGTGATGCTTGAGGGGATAAAAAAAAGATTGGGTGAGGAGAGAGAAACCCATTTGTGTATCCACTCAATTACCGCCAGGCTCTCTCTCCCTGGGCTTGCGCAAAGTCACCTTCACAAACCCACTCTGACAATGCCATTTGGAAAGAGACTGCTGGAAATAGTAATGCACTGTTTTAAAGTCCCCCCGTGCGGTGGCGGACCGTGGGGAAGGTGGGGTCTGCAGCTTCCATGACACTTTGCCTCATTAGAGGGGTAGCCTGTTAGCATGCAATCTTTAATTAAAGCAGCCAAGCCTTGGGGCGTGGCTCGACTGTCCCACAATGCACTAGTAAAGGAAATGTGGTCGAGAAGGTTTGATTAGCGCGAAGACAGTGGTGTGGTCGATGCAGAGTTCCTGGAAAACTAGGCAGTTTTGAGATTATGTGATTGTTTCCTGTATCTAATAGGATAGAGGTCACAAGGTTGCAGGTGTGCTTAATGGTGGCCTGAAGTCTCACCAGTCTTGGGAGCCCTGGAGGGGGGGGGGGTGAGGTTCTTTTCACTCCCCACTCTTCACCAGGCCCCTGGTGGTGGAGGGGTGTGGAGAGGATTGCCAGCTGGGAGCAGGGACATATGGCTCAGGATAATGGGGAGCCTATGTGGGTTGGATGTGCTGGATCGGGTCGGGTACCAGCTTCTGCTCCGCCTAGCAGCCTGTGGAGACGAACGGCTCTGTTTGTAGCGAGGATCTCTGGCCAGGCCCCCTGTTGCTGCCACTTGGTCCTCCCGCTTCATGTCTCTTCTCGGACATTGATGGGCTCCCTTTGTCCCCGTCCTGGCCCGGCATGCACCCGCTACTCGGGCGTCCGCTTCACCCGTGCCTACAGCATCCACCTGCATGCATCCGTCCGCGGGGCCTGCAAGGAACTCGCCACGCACCCGCTAATCAGACGGCCGCTTCGCCCGCGCTTGCCGCGTCTACTCTCACCCGTCCGTCCGTGTGGCCCGCCGCTAATCAGGCAGCCGCTTCACCCGCAGCTGCAGCATCCACCTGCACGTGTCTCTCTGCGTGGTGTGCTCGGGGGTCGCCACGCCCACGCTGCAGTCGCATTCTGGATGCAGCTCATGCCAGGAGTAATTTCATAAATAATAACTGTCATATTGTTCCAAGCCAAAACCTCTCTCCTTTCTAAATGGACATCAGCAGTAGATGCGTGTGTTTATCAGCGCCCGGGGATGCAGCTGAGTGATGATCAGAGGCCCTTAAAATGTCTAGTGTGCTTTGGTGAGTGAGTGAGTGCATGTGCACATACACGCGCACACACACATATGCACACACACACACTTCTTCTTTTGTAGCCATTACTGAAGCAGGAGAGGGCAGTCAGGACCGCTGTACGTGAGGCTGGGACGCTCCTGACAGCATCTGTATGCACCCCCACCCACCTGCAGCAGACAAGGCCGACCCCCTCGGCTGCCCCGCGAAGTGGCAGGCTCACCTGTCTCCGAGGACCTTGGCTTCCCTTCCAACAGCTCCTCTCGGACTCCCAGAGCCTGCCTCCGTCTGTCGGGTTGCATTTGTGTATTAGAGTTGCTGTGCGTCTCTGTGAACAATCGCGATCGTGTGCTCTGCAATATTCAGCTTTCGCTACAAGGCAAAGGTCTTTTTGGTACAGTACGAATGAGGACCAGAACAAGGTGCTAACAGGTCCGTCCTCATCCTCTCCATCCTTCAGCAGTTTCAGTGTCTTTGCTCATCAAATCTCACAGTATCGCTGTGCTTTAGCTGCTAACTGCTAACTAGCCTGAGGTCACTAATGACAGATGCTAACTAGCTGGAGAAAGCATGAAAGTAGGGTGGGTTAGGGTATTCTATGGGCCTACTTGGAGTGTGTTATAATAACAGTGCTGTTGTTCCATTGCTCACACCCAGAGGCGGACATTTCAGATCCAGAAAGATTCTGAAATCTCCACCTCGTTCACGCTTTTCAATGCTTAACGCGAGTAAAACATCTGCAGATTATGAAATAAATGGAAAAGTGGTGAAAACCTGTGGTGTGCTGGGTGTGCTGCAGAACAATCGAAGCCACCTTCTCTGCAGTTTCTCTTTGCTGAACTGCAGTGATGGACCTTGAATGTCCACCTCCGCTCACACCCTGCTGCCCGACACATAACGTGCTCCTTTTCCGGAATGGAAGGCCTGAGGGCGTCTCGGGGGATGCGCAGCGACCGCATTAGCACTCGAGCTCCAAGTGCTATGGCTGTGTGTGTGCCGTAGCGAAGGCTGCTTGGCACGACAGCGTCACTACTAATGTGACGTCGTTGCTAGTAACAGTAGCTAGTGTGGTGACGGTACAAAGAAGCATGCGGAATAACATCCGTGTGAAGGTGGCGGTCTAATTGTCATGGGCGACTGGGGATGTCTGAAAGGTTGTGATTGACGGGTTGAACGATCACAGCCTTAGATTTCTGACACGCGACTGTCAGGCCACACGCCACGCGTGCTGTCAGACTTGACGCCTCTCCGGTCGGATTGCCGATAAGCTCCTTCCAGGAATTAAAGCTGAGGGCAGTTGTGAGAAGACTTCAGAGCCGCAAAGCCAACGTTCACAGTACAGTAACGTAGTGCTGGTTTGTGGGGCGCTGTGCCACGGGATGCTTACGGAGGGGTGTACCGTGAAGTGCTCCTCCTTCGGTGCCCTGGGCCTGGCCCTTGGGGACTCGGGCAGCATGGTGCTCCTGGAAGGGCCTCATTCTGCCTGCCCATGCACTCCTTAGCATAAGTAGCTGTTCTGCAGGGTAGCAGGGGGATGTTACGGCTTGTATGTCACCGTGCAGTAACGTGTCTCCCTTCTTTCTATCTCCCTCTCACTTCCCCATTTCACTTACTCTGCTCTTTCGGCACTTTGAGCTGTTATAATCGCTGGTGTAAATAAGAGAAGGCCCCCTAAATACAGCGGCCGCATCTTTCATATGAATAAAGTCAGATATCTCTGATATCTTTTTCTGGCTCATTAGTTATAGGCTATAAGGCGTCATTTGAGGTTTGTGCATTAGGAAGGGTGTGATCTCCAAATAGCCACGAACAATGTATTATCTTTAGAATAACATAAGACCCTGTAATCTGTAATACACTGCTCGGCATCCTGTTCCAGGACAAAAACTCAACACATCTACTATGCAGGAATATGCCCACTCCACCTGCAAGGATTCTGTTTGAGTAGTTTGCTTTATTTTTTAGGACGTGGAATTTTTGCGGGTATACAGTTTACGATATTTTAGTAAATAACGTTAATAATAAAAAAATAACGGGAATAGCGTAGCTGCAGTTTTCGCTTTTGCCAATAGATGGCAGTGTTTACACGTGTATCTTTAATCTCTGGCTCAATACTCGATGTTTTATTTTCTCTGAGATAAAGCCGTTGTCCCCTAATTACCTCCTGTGTGCTGTGTGTGGTCTTTCTCCATGCTCCTTATAAGTTAATTATGCAGATTCTTTGGTCATTATGGTCTGCTCCATCACTTCCCCGTATGATGACCTTAGCTGTGCTTGTTGTGTTAAATGGACAAATAAGATAAAGTGAAATCTGATGCCCATAGACACTTTGTTTGTTTGCTTATGACCCTTAGCTGCACATTAGCGGTTATGGTTGGAATACGAAGCTAGTCAGAAAGTAAGGAATATCAAGAATGGCGAGAAAGATTAAACAAGCACTCCTTATTGGCTGAGAGTGTCGACACTGAATTCCCCAGCAGTCAGCGCTGTAAATGTTTCTCAGGATTCCACAGGCATTAAATGTCAAATGTGAGAGGCCCCTCCTGAGCAGGGAGGCTGGGACGAAAACCAGATTTATCGGAGGAGGCTAGGCGAAGCTTCTCATGGTCTCAGAATCCAGAGAAACTGTGAAAAATGGAGGAAAACATAAAGGAGATGTGTGCGAGAGAAGGCCATTTTGCTTTTCAGCTTTTTAATGTGGCACTTTGATTTCATTTACTCGTTCAGCCTGTAGTATTTCTTGCTATTATAAATGGTTACGTGCTGTAGTCATTTTTTCCCTTTTTTTGAGGTGGGTAATGGGTTTATATTTATTATTTGCATTATTTTATTAGTCTCAAACGGATTCTCCTGGGTTATAATATTCAGCCTTGCAGTTGCAGCAAACGGACACCAGATGTGCGCAAGTGAGCAAGACTGAAACCCCGCCCCCAAGCCAGCCCCTTCAGCCTGGCCCTCCCATTCCCTTCCTCCATGCCCCCCTTGCTCTCCACACCCAGCCATCTGCTGCTGCGTCATATTGTCCTGGCTCACATGCCCTTCCTGGCTTTCTTCAGACAAACAGGATGAAAGGGGCCCTTTCAGCCATTCAGCCCCCCTTTTTTATAGTGTTGCCCTTAGCGACCGGCTCCACATTGGCCAGCTGGCCGTCTTCCTCTCCAAGACAAACACTTGGCCCCTACTCCCCTCCCCCCACGAAGGAACACGGCACACATATCCATAATGGGACATTTAAAGTTTAAAGGGCTGTTTCATCTGTTCTTTGATTTCGCCCACAGCTGTGCCTGATGTTTTGTTTCGCGTCTGAATAGTGAGTCATGTTTCCCTGATACTTTTTAATTCAGCTGATCTAGGTGGCACAATAGATCTATGACTTTGAGAAACTTCCCTACGGTCCAAGTATGTAACAAAAGAAGGTTAATGTGCCCGTCTTCTGTGTGCAGGACGTGAACAAAGCCCTGCTCGCACACTACAGAAAGAGATCAGCTTTATGTTGAAAAAGCTCATAGCAGTAATGTGCTGGAATCTGAGGTCTGGCACGACATGGAAAAAAATGTATGTGTTTTCCTTTTTTTTTTTTTTTGTGAATTCCAGTAAGTGGAATTAATTTTGCCTGCAGTTCAGAGGTGGCCATTTGGGGGCACTCTTGCTTCATGTTTGCCGTATTTATGGCCAAAAAAAATCTCTGCCGTGTAAACTGAAATGACAGAAATAGTTCTAACCCCCCTCCACATGATGAGCCATCCTAATGCAAACCAGATGATGGGGGGGGGAGGCTGTTTCATAGATTGCGGGGGTACAGAGCTGCTATGACAAGGGACTGTCTTCTCCAGGTTGTGGCGGCGCTTAGACTTCAGTCTGCACGCTGTGGTAGGAGGCAGAGTGGTGTGGGGAAGGGGGGGGGGTCACTTACCGCCTGCTCTGGTCAGAATGGAGAGCAGCTGGTGCTCTAGGCAGGAATCACAGTCGACACAACAATGTGGCCTTGAGACGCCTGGGGGGGGGAGGGGGCGTTGGCTGCAGCTTAGCCTGCAATCCTAAACCACGTGCCGGGGCATGGCGTGACGGCTTTTCCCTCATCCCCCACCCTGAGCCTATTATATTGATGTATTTTCGCTGATCGGCCTGTGTTTGCTTTGGCCAAAATTTTTATATATAAAATCATACATCCTGCAATCCCTTTAGTGGTCAGTAGGGGAGCGCCATTGAGCCATGAATGGGAGATGCGTGCTCTGCCAGCAGCCATTTTGTGTTCCCTGGTAGACCATTTTATGAAGCAAGGATGATATGATTACGTCTTTATTCACTTGGGCATCCTCCAATCAGAGCACACCATACTGGGAGCAGAGTAAGCTGTGACGCCCACATAGACGGGCAGACCTAGTGGTGGAGTTTTTATGAATGAGCAAGAGAGATGATGTTCATACTCCAGTGCTATTAGGCAGGCTGTTAGACTGCAGTGTAGAGTGCCGGTGTTCTGAGTGGACAGGGCTGCTAGTCCCATGTGAGTTTGTGTAATATTGAAAAAGGATGGTGTCTTTCTGAATGTGAAACAGAGCTGTTCTCTTTCCATGGCAATTACTTGTTCAATAGACAGGAAAGCAGGCATTTAAGTTCCAGTTCATTAATATCTGTTCTATTTGAATTGAAAAGCTCATAAAAGGCACCCTGTGTGTAACCTGATCCGCAAACCCGCTCAGGTTCGATCCCACGCCACGTCCTGCTGTGAGTCTCACCCGCTTCCAGCACGTCCCACAACCCACAGGGGCTTCGTGTGGTACTTTGCGATCTGTCACACGGGGTACTGCAGGAATCGTCAGTACTGTACAGTTATTGTGTTTGTCTTGATTCTTGGCTGAGAGTTTTCATTCAAAGCTGTTTAGATGTGCCTGTTCATCCTGCTAGTTTAACTGGAGCAGTTCAGGTTTCATTTAAGAATACTGCAGCCTTTTCTGGGATTTGAGCTGACCACCTTCTGGTTATGTATCGGGTCATCTTTAGTGGACTGCTGCTCAGTTTTGTTTTGGGGCTTTTTAAAATTAAATTAAATGCACAGTATGCATATTCTGTTAATCAGCATATTGCAGTGTGATATGTCTGTTGTGGTCGAACACTCCTGGGGAGCCAGTTGCTCATCTGATGCTCTCTCTGGGGCATGGGGGAGTGACCTCTGAGCATGGGGCATTTGTGACAGATGTGTATGCACCGAGGGATGTGAATGGGCCGAAACAAGGTTTAGTCATTTGGGTCTTCCACAATGTGGATGTGGGGGCAGTGTTTGCAGTCTATCATGTTGGGGGGGCTGCCGGGGGAAGGGGGGGGCAGGTTACGATGTGTCTGCTTGTGGAGATCATTCTCCATGACAACTTTCTCTGTCAGTGGCAGTAGAGCAGAAGCGAGGTACATCTGTACGGCGAACATATGACATTTACTCACTGTTGGCTGGTCGGTCTCCATTTCCCCAGTGTATTAGGACTGTTGGGTTATGGAGCATTTGGTGCCGGAACAATGGCTGTTTAGTCCCGTTTTTCCCATTGGGGGGGTGGGATATGGTTGGGGGGATGAATTTGTGAACCAAGCAGCAGGAAATGGCTGAGGGAACGTTGGAGGTCATGTTACAGAATCGGCTTTCATGACGTCCCGCAGAAGTTATGTGGCTCCTTTCATCTGTTTAACACTCCATACTTTCTGCTGGAATGCGTGTCGTTTTACTCCCTGCTCTGGTGCCGCTGGAGTCTCACCGTGAGAGTGATTTGTTAGCTGTATGCGTGGGCATTTGTTTAATCCTTCAGTCAAAGCCGGCCTGTTGTGGCTCAGACGGTTATGTAACTGCCTTTTAAATGTTTAGCTTTCTAATGAAGTTTCTGGGCTAGAAGTGACTTGAATCGAAAACAGAGCAGCTTCTGCATGTTTAATCTTCCGTCTCTTTACAGCCAAGAAAGACGCAGACGGGACGGACGACAAGAAGGCGGGGCAGAAGAAGAAGGTCAAAGAGCTCAAGGTTCTCGACACCAAGGCGTCCCAGAACCTCTGTGAGTCTGGGAATTCGGGCCTGTGGAAGTGGCAGCAGAGCTCTCAGCGGCAGATTTATAAGCAGATTCAGCAGAACTGCTCCCTTTTTGTTTTGTGATACTCTCCTGTCGTGTAAAAAGTAATGAACTCGTGTAATGTAATGCTTTTATTCATATCACCTGCACGTGGAACAAAAACACAACTATTTTTTGTATTTATATGAGTAAAGGCACATGGAAATTAGTTCTGTAGTTGTTACATATCCCATCTTACTTTTCTCTGACATGGGTGAGAGTGAAGCTTGGGGTCAGAGCAGGATCGGCATTTTTCGTGGTTAAGGGCCTTGCTCGAGATCTCAAAGCTGAAATGATCACTCAGCCGACCATGGGATTTGAACCGGCAACCTTTCCATCCCAGACACAGTATCCTAAACCACAGAGCCTCACACCACCCACAATTTGCTAATTATGTATTTAGTCCTGCAGTTTAATTTATTGTACAGGGTGGGCCATTTATATGGATACACCTTAATAAAATGGGAATGGTTGGTGATATTAACTTCCTGTTTGT
>JABFEB020000002.1:3134986-3146818 GCA_019775895.2 Stomatorhinus ivindoensis | reverse complement strand
ATTCAGTGTGTGCCCTCTGTACCCTATAGTTATGACCAGATAATTCCAGTTTAGTCCCATTTTGTCTACTGTTAAATAGACTATGTTCAGGTCAATGCTCTGCACTGTCTAGGTTCCACTATACCACATGCTTATTACATCTGTATTACTACATATGTATCATCTCCAGTTAAGTACAGTTATTCTGAGCTGTACTGAGTACAGTTATCATGATCTGGTGGTTCAGTGCAATATAGGGCTACAGTTAGCGCTATGTCTGTCATTCTGTACAATGTCGTCAATAAGCCTAGCTCCTTAGGTTAGCATCACGGTATGTTATCCGTGTGCCTTCTGGTATGCAGCAAGGCCCCAGGTTACAAACAGGTTCCTGTTCCCCACGTCTGTCTTTCAGAACAATATGTAGCTAAGTTGGAAAAATAATATAGTAAATGATCATACAGTAATATTAAACGTACGTACAGCACTGAATTGTACATTGAGCTGACGAACTACTGAAGCCATGCATCCTTTCTACGAACGTCACAAAGTAGTGCATCTTTTTATTATGAACCATGTCGATCAATCGGAATAGGCTTTATGGTGTCCATTTGTTAGTACAAGTTGTGCGTGAGTTCGATGGGGATGCCTGCGTTTGGAGCATTACCAGGCTGCTTCAGACCACATTGATTCCATCCCAAACACAAGCTAGGCGTTTCCCATAAAACCCTGACCTGCAAGCCCACCACACTGACTGCCCACTAAAAGGCCCTAAGGATGAAATATACGAAAACTTAAACTATTATTTTAAAAACGTATATAGTTTTATAATAGTTAATTGGATTTTGATTGAAAATGTTTAATGCTATACATTAAAAACGAAAGAATCTAAACTATGACACTCCACCCTCCAACAGTTTGTTTGTATGGCTTATTCATTATTGGAATTAGAATCCACTTTGCAGTCCCTTCTTTTAATTTGCCTTTTATTTTCTGAATCTGTTTAAGGTGAATCTTAAGGGAATTTTAAGAAAAAGTGGGATCGCAAAGTAAAGAAATTATGACTAGAATTGTGTCATAACTGAATATTGACTGATATCAGAAAAGGTTATCATGATATAAATGTTTTACTGTATCTCCCATCCATACTGCTGATATAGAGGAGACTTCCTGATTCCCAGGAGTTACACCCTCTGCTATTTAAATGTGGGGTCAAAAGACTCTGAGGTCCTGAGATTCATTTTGCTTGTCAAGGAAAATAGAAATCAGTTGTGCTGAGTCTTATAGCTGAGGTCATGGAGAAAGCTGCTTCCGTGTTTACATTGGCCTGCAGGGCCTCACACTCCAATTTCAGACTCTACTGAGCTCAAATGGGCCGTGAGCGTGGAATGTTGCACATCACACAGGAAGTGTGGATCAGCTTCCTGTTTTGCTCAGTGACTTGACTGGACAGTCCCATGACCCTAAAGCAAGTGGCCACTTCTGCGCTCTCTGCCCAATTTAGCAGCCCAAATGTAAACACGGACTAGACGTGACTCTTGTAGTCTCATGCAGAAGGCTTATCAAGTACAGAAATGTCCTCGGCTCACCAGTAAATCAAGAGGGAGTTGGCTATAACAGCGAGGAAGTGTTGTCGCATTATCAGTTTATACTGCAAGTCCATTGGCATGTACGCCTGCTCCTGCAATATAATGCGCCCTGGTGTCTTGCACTTCCTAATCCCCTCCACTAGTTGTCAGTGTTGGTCAAACAAGAGGCTGAATGTTACAGCTAAAGGACAATGCAGTAGGGAGGCACTGACTTTTGCCTTTGTTTTCTCATGGTTGATAGTGTTATAGCTGCACTCTGTGCCTTTTAGTACAAGCGGTGTGTTGAACTTGACCACTACCCGTACTCCAAGGTGCCTTGGTCGCTAGTCAAACAAGGTCTAGTCCCTCGTTGCTGTAGTTAACTTTATGTAACCGTACTCTTTACAGCTTTTAAGACGTTAACCTCGAAATTAACTCCTTTACTCCTTGCTGTTATTAAAGCATTTATATTATTCATATTTATTTACTGACAGTGTTAGGACATTTTTTTAAGTGATTTCTGTAAAAACTGGTTTCAGCCAGTTCATTCAGACTCCCTTGCTGTTTATAATAACTAAGATGCCTAAGTCATCCACCAGGCTAGAATACCAGGCAGTTTTCATGGTAGTTAACCAGGTCGTTTGTGGTATTTGGTTACATGGTGCATATTTTTACCTTTTAAGAGCAATTTGTGCCACAAGCAGGAAGACAACCCATGTGAGTTGCAGCAGATGTTTATATTTTTGTAATGCATATATGACCTGTTTGAGCAGGAAGGTGACCCACATGCTCCTCCGGGCACTATTGCCTGATTCTGAGTAGTATATTTTTAAGTGTTACTTAACTAGATCATTCTGTAAGAATGGCTGAAACGAGTCTCGATTTTTATTTTTATTTTTATTTTTTTCCCGGATGTCAGAAAAAAAAATCTTTCATTTATATGTGACCTACAAAGCAAGCTAGGCTTTCCCTTTAAGTCTGTTTCCTGAAGGCTAGTTTTACTTGATCATTATGGAAGTGGGTCAAAACTTGGCTTAAGTAAGGAGCCATGTAAGCTGGGTTACCAGAAATATTTTTAAATAATTTAACACATACAGTTGCTTACCTTGACCACTAGGTGGTGTATGTAGACCACATGGGAAGTTCCTGGCTAAGGCGGGTAGTCTCTGTGTTCCATCTGTACATGCGTTTGTCCGTGGGGGGTTGTGTGTACTGAGCATGCGTGCTTGCAGAATCCCCCTAGAGACTCCAAGGATTTAACTCCTTTAACCCCGTCATGAGAGTGGCGGGAATGCGAACCATCTGTCGGCTTTCGGGGTTACCCTGACACACACACTTCGCGTAGTTTGCTGGACCCTTTGCGGCGTAACAGTGTGGGATCGGGTATCCACGTGTAGCTCTTGTGTTTCCTGGTAGCACAAGTGGGCAATGGCACATCTGGGTTAATGTGGACCCTTCCTCACTGCATTCGCCTGTGTAAATTTGACCCCCCCACTTGTGGTTGCTGGCCCGTTATGTGCTGTGCCATTCCACCTACATACTCTTATGGTTTTATCTTGTAAACCACCAACACTGTCACTGATTTACACTGGCTACCACTCCACTCTCCTGCAGGAAAGAGAAAGACGATCAAATGTCAGTATAGCAGCTAATCACTGCATGGCATAGTTAATTGTACAAGTACTCATTCTCATTCTGCCTATAGGGTGTGTGCTTCTTTCTTGCAAGAAATATAATAGTACGGACTGTTTCCAGTGATGGGGGTGCTGTCTGATTTACGCTGAGCTCCTTGTGCACAATGAGCTATTTTTCTCCCACAGGACTCAGCTGCCCAAGGGTGTTGAACAGCCGCACTACCATTTTCTTTTTTGCACATACGCATATTTTCTGCATTTGCATGTTTCTCACTTAACATATACTAGTAATACATTCATTATTCATTGCTAACAAATAAATCTGCAGCGTGTTCACCATTTGACTACCTTTATTAGCAAGATAAGTCACCTTTCATTCATCAAAGTAACCTCCTCAGGCAGTTATAACAGCAGGGAAAATTCAAGGCATTCTTCTCACAAGGGACATTAAATGCTGCTCTCCTGGGAAAGAACAGTTAACTAGTGCATTTAAAGTTAAAGGACAGCTTAGAATGTGACTCTGCCAGCACCATGCAACCAGTTAATAGGATGTCAGACATGCACTGTTACATACTCTTTCCATGTCAAAAAGGAAACTTGTTTTATTTCTTATGTTTTCCAGAGGTGGAGATTTCAGGTCTAGAGAGTACAAAATCAGACCAAGGTTTTGTTTCAATCAACCAGTTGAGTACTCTGAGACTGAGACTCTTTGTACTCGACTGGTTGATTGAAACAAAACCTTGGTCTGGATTTGTACTCTCTGGACCTGAAATCTCCACCAATGATACTTTTATTCATAGTCGTTCATTCGACTTTCCAAAGCTTAATGAGAATAAGAAATCTGCTGAATATGAAATGAATGGAAGTGGTAAAAACCTGTGGTATGCTGGGTGTTCTGCAGAATGAAAACCTTCTTTGCACCTTCTCTGTTTGCTGAACTGCGATGACGGAACTTTGCTCTTCGTCTATATTTCCCTCACTACCAGTGTGTATATGCGTGCACATGCACACACCTGCTTTTTGCGTCTTCCTGCGTTGTGGCATCTCTCCCTGACCGTGACTAAATACTTGTGCATGTGTTTCTTTTTCCTCCTAGAGGGTGATGAGACGGGCATCATGGATGGCCTGCTGGAGGCGCTGCAGTCTGGAGCGGCCTTCAGGAGAAAGAGGGGTCCCCGGCAAGCGGGTGAGTGCGGCCCCCCACAGCGGGGGCCAGTCGGCGGCCGGAAGCACGTCATGCCTCCCTGCTCCTGTTCACATTCTCCTGAAAGGGCTCTGATTCAATGAGAGATCCTGGATAGAACTTTTCCCTGCTGGGAAACCGCCGGTCTCAACCTTAAAGGCAGTTTGTGTGCCTTTAGCCGTAGCGTTAGCCTGATGGTTTACCGGGTCACACAGCTTACACACCTCTGAGGTCTCTTGCGTTTCAGGCTGTCGTTCGCACACATGGCACATGCATTCATTCATGTTGAGTGTAGCAGTAATCCAGTTCATGAGAAAGGGTTTTTTTTTTTTTAAAGACTGGGAGAAAAATGTCCCACCCGAAAGCTCGGAGGAAATGGCCTGCGATCTCCATATATTATGGGATTCACATGCATGATTTTGCATTTGAATCCTAAAGACTGGAGCGACAGACTGACAGTGCGACTCGCTTTCCTGTGGTCAGCCAAGAAATGTATGCAGATATGTAATGTGGAAGCAAAATCCGCCATGATTCATGCCACATGCTCAAATTCTTTTTCACAAACTGGGTGCCCAGTAGGGGGCGTACTGTTCCTAGTTCCTGATGAATGCACACAGTTTATGATTGGGTATATAAGATTATAAAGGACACTGCAGGTTTAGGACATTCCTGCTGACAGATTCCCCTGGGGGGGTCCAGTCACGACTTCTCTGCCCTCCCCCACGACAGACTAGCAAAGCAGGAGCTCTGGGCTGCGACACTGCAGATCAGAGGCTATCAACGAGCCTGCGGTTTACACACCACCCCAGGGCAGACGCTAATTAACACCTCAACAGGCCTTTACACTGTACGCACCTCAGCTTTTAAAGCCGTGTCTTTCTCTGCCCTTTCCTGAAGTGTGTGTGTGTCTGCGTGTCTGTGTGTGTGTGCGTGTGTGTGTCTGCGTGTGTGTGTGTGTGTGTGCGTGTGTGTGTGTGTCTGCGTGTGAGTGTGTCTGTGTGTGTGTCTGCGTGTGTGTGTGTCTGTGTGTGTGTCTGCGTGTGTGTGTGTCTGGGTGCTTATACGCTGACACCAGCAATGATTCCTGTCTGCCTCTGGCCCCAGCCGCCAAACAGCATGAAGGAGGCCTCATTGCCCCCCCTCTCTGCCTTTGTTGTATATGTAACTCTCCCAGTGGGTGGGTGGGTGTGTTAGAGAGCCCGCGCTTTTCTTTAGCCTCAGTCCAGTGGTTCTGTTTCCTGCAGCTGCTGGAAGTCTCTGAAAATAGCAGCCGCGGCCCCAGCTCCCCTGTGCCTCTGAATCAGAGCGGAGGCAGCTGCCAGGTCGTGACGCGGAAGCGCGTGCTACCTGCTACCTGCTCCGTTAAACATGCACTCTCCATATCGTCAGAGTAATTATATTGTTTTTTTTTTCTTTCTGAGGTGGCTGGGTGCTATAGCTTGCTGCTTCAGAGGTCTTTGCTAGTCTAAGATAAAGAAGCGATAATTATTTTTCTATTAACTGGGGAACAAACTACGACCAGTATAACCATCGGGCTGGAATTGGGGTCAAAGAAAATTCTCTCACATCTTAAATTTATGGGTCGTGCCTCATTCACACTTAGGTGGAATCTATTCCAAACCCACACCACTCTATGAGCTTAAAAGAAGCCTTAAACTGGTTCTTGCTAAATTCCATTTGTAGACTCCTCAGTATCCGTCTCGCTCACTATCTGTATATATTCAGGTTTTGCCCTCCTTGCCACTGGCTGGTGACTAAAGGGAGTCAAAGCATTTCAACTGTCCTTGTATGGCAGCCCTTGGCTGAACTCACTGCAAACAGCTGCGTTTCTGAAGAGCGCTCCCCAGAACGTGCCTTATCAGTGGACTGTGTCGTTTCAGCACTGTGTCCCGGGGCTTTGCAATCCGAATCCAGATCCCAAATGTATCCTGACACCTTGATTGCATCACCGCAGTGCCTCGGCATTAAACCCTCAAACTTCAAAGGTTGTTTACAATGTTAAGAGTCCGCTGTATATGATCATAATCGCAGCCTTTGTTTGAGCCAAATGATTGTAACATTGGTTTCGCGGATTGTTTTTGAAAATCGAAATGAATAGTTTGGGGGACAGATGGTTCATTAGGCATGCTTCCGACAATGTCACCTCGGTAAAAGGCGTGTTTACGCTGAATGAACTTACACCTGTGCGACCTTCTGGCTGTCGCCCTATGAGCTCATATCTCTCTGGAGATTAACTGACGATGACCTCTAAGCATTTTCTGTATGCTTATCCTGGGCAGGTTGTCGGGGGTCTTGGGGCCCATTTCAGGCAGCACAGGGCACCAGACGTCAGCAGGAGGTTGATGTCTGTTTTGTGGGGCGTCCTCAGCCAGTTTCTGCTGTCCCGTCGACACACTGGTAGTTCTGTCCCCAGAACAGTTTAATTCTGACTTTAGGCCGCCGTCGACAAACGGCGCGTCTCCTTTTTTGGGAAGATGGCTGCTCTGTTTCTTCCACATCTTCTGGTTACGACTTTTATAGGAGGACCATCGTCTTTCCTCTTAGAAGTTTATTTTTAAAAGATGACTTTGTGTAATAGCCCGTCTTCAGAACCCCCCGCCCCCCCCCAGACAAGACAGAGCTGCCACATGCTGTTTTACTTCACGCAGAATCCCCGTGCCTAACAGTCTCTGTTTATTTGTTTGGTTCCTTTGTGTGTCTGAATGTCTCCTACCATTGTGTTCTGATATTCTGCTGTAATAGCTCTGCTGCTCCGAGATCCTGTATCATGAGAGGCAGCACCACCAGACAGCTACAACCAAATGGATTCGTCTATCTGGTGCCAACGAGCGCATTTTTCACTGCGGTTTTCACATACGTGTCACACGTGACTCATTGGCCATTGTGGCCTGGACATGGAAGGCGGGGCTCAGGGCTGAAACAAAGGGGCCAGTGTTTGCTCGCATGGTTAAGGGGTGAGTAACTGGAAATGGATCACAAGAGGGGCTGTAGGATTAGATGTGAATGGCTGTAGAGTTCACGGATGTTCATCTGTGTCTTGGGGTGCTCTTCCCTTTTAAGTGGGGTGTGGGGAGGCAGTGAGGTCACCCTGGGAGTGTGCCTGTCCAAACTCGCGTCCCCATGGGTACTGTGGTAGTTCAGCTGCTAGCCAGCTGGATATGAATTTCGTCTCCCCACTTTCCAGACATGGGGGCTCCCGATTTCCAGATACTGGCATCGAGAAGGCCTACTTTCTGAGATGAGGAGTGTTCAGCCAAGGTTTGGCTGAAACGAAATTCTGTATAGAGGGGAATGAACTCCGATTGGACGGCTCCGGCGCCAACGTTCAGCCCCGTAAATGGGTGACAGCAGTCCCGGCTCACTGCTGCGAATCAGGGACAGATCTGTTTATGCCCCCGGCCCTCATCTGCCTTTCGAGGCCTGCCGTCCCGAAACGGCTCATCATGGGTGTCCCAGCCCTTGTCAGCATTATAAACTGATCTTGTTTTCATTATCTACAGTTATGCGCACTGTGTGTGTGTTTATGTGTGGTGCTCTGGTACAGAAGCCTTGCATATCTATATACTGTAGGCCTTCAAATGTCAATACTTGCATGTGTGTACGTGCCGATAGGGCCAACAGCTGCCTTCAGGAAATGAAGGAGAGCTTTAATACCACTGGAATAAACACTCTCTTGTGTGGTATTGCTGCTTATGTCAGTGCCGGTCATGCACTGTGGGCTATGCTCCACGAACGCTAACCTGAATGGGAATCTGCAACCCCGGCGCTTTATGGGGTCCATGGTTGCTTCAGTAGAACGTGGGTGGCTTTAAACCTGCTTTGTATTTCCTTTTGGGCACTCTGGTCATTTAGACACATTTCAGGGAGAGTGTGGTCTGGTCCTCCTGATAAGTGCCCTGTGGTGGTATTTGCCGGCTTAGCTAGCAGTGGTGGTTGGTTCTGGGGTAAAATCTTAAATCGCGATTGGTGACTCTGCTTAATGCAATGCAAGTCACTTGCTGTGGACCTGAACCCTGTGCAGCCTCCCACTGGCATTTTTTTGTGTTTAGTAATGACATCTCAGCCAGAGACTGTAAATTGCTAGCACATTTGCACTGGAAGGGTTAGCCTGGTTCGACGACGACAAAGACTCGCCTGGAGGTGGCTGGTTCCAATCTCTGTCATGCCGGCACTGTTCACATATCTATTTTTGTATCAGTACGATACTTAAATTGAACCGCTGAAATGAAAAATCTCACTGTATATGTGGACAAAACTGCAGTGAATGGAGAGACTGGCTGAGTATAAGGAAAAGATAATCTTCCAAAAATGAATAAATAGATTTAGGATTAATTTTAGGACTATAAATATGTAATCTGGTGAGTAAGACTGCCTACCTGCTCAAATGGGCAGCTGACTAATAGAACCTGCCAGTTTACTCTCTCTGTCTCTTTCATTTGTCCCCAGCTCCCCCCCAACTCCCACTCTCTTTTCTGGATCATATATATATACAGTGTCTGACTCACTGGATCCGGAAGTGTTGTCAGCCTATTCATTCCTGCTTATTGGGGGAGGGAGGAAGGGAGAGAAGCGGGAGAAAAAACGCTCCTCACAAACACTGCCCATAAACGCACGCACACCTACGCCGCATGCTCACACTGCAGTTTTTCCAGTTTTCCCTCAGTTCTTCAGCCCGTCTTCAGTAGATCTTACTGCAGACACACGCGCTCCGTGAAGTTGTTTCACGTGGAAGTCGTCCAGAGTATTCCAGCGCGCCGCACTGCGCGCACACACTTTCCACAGCTCGTCAGCAGCCAGCCGAGTTCATTTCGG
The DNA here is from genome assembly GCA_019775895.2 of Stomatorhinus ivindoensis. Taxonomy (NCBI): domain Eukaryota; kingdom Metazoa; phylum Chordata; class Actinopteri; order Osteoglossiformes; family Mormyridae; genus Stomatorhinus; species Stomatorhinus ivindoensis. The sequence continues at coordinate 3,137,645 of JABFEB020000002.1, read as the reverse complement.
CGGGAGGTTGTTTTGCCCCGAGTGGGCCGGGCTTCGGCTTCCTAATCACTAGCAGATGAGCCCCCCCTCGCGGCCACCGCAGGCCCACGTCCTCTTCCATCTCTGCCTCCAAGCGTAGATCTCTGCCGTTCCTCTGTAAAATGGCAGTCCCTGGGTCTAGACAGCAGGATTCCTGGGCTCTCTGTCTGTCTGTCTGTCTGTCGATCTGTCTGTCTGTCTGTCTGTCTGTCTGTCTGTCTGTCTGGTCCTGTCACAGTGGCTGTATGATGGTTCTCCTTTGTCCTGGCCTTGGTCTAGTCACACACACTGTCCCCCGTCCCCCCCCACATTCTTCTTTTGGACTTGGCTCAGTGATCCTGTTTCCTCTAGCTGCTGATGAAAACCACGTCCTTTTGATAGCATCCAAAAATAGCAGATATTCCTGCCATTCTCCTGTGTTTCAGTCGGCTGGAGGTGATACTGCATGGAGAATGGATGCTCTGTGTGTACTTCTCCCTATTCTTAACATCACTCTTGTTCACCTCTGGAGTGAACTCCCAGTCTGTTTTAAGTCTGTCGGAACTGTGCCGATATTCTCAGCTGAGTAGCTTTTGTTAATTTTCTTTAAGGTTTAAATCTGTAATGACCCTGATATTCTTTTAGGATCATTTACATAATTCTTAATTAGTTTCAACTAAAACCACTACTTTATGAATTTTCTAACACAAAGAAGGTGTTAATTTAATTCTGTAGCTGCCAGCTAGTATTAATAGAAGCTTATTCAAAGTGTAATCTCTCTGGGAGGGGTGAGGCCTGTGCCTTGTGTCCCATGCTGCCTGCCGTCCTTGCCCTGTCCCCCTCCCCTCCTCCCTGTCCCTGCTGCTCTCTCCGGTCTTGTAGGGGTGACTGTCATCGGGACGGCACCTCCCTAGGATGGAAACCTGCTGTTATACACACTCAGACATGCACGTGTAAATGCTAACATGGATGCGCATACCTGTTCTGACCATGTGTTTTCCTTCCTTCCTAGATTCTGTGATATCTTTGTCTGACCTCATTTTGGACACCTCCCTGGTAACCGTGTGTCTCTCTGGTTTGCTGTGAGCTCATAATAGCTAATAGGTGCCATAAAGCGCACCGACATTGTCCACATATACACATCCCTCCCATGAGATCATGTCTGTGCACAAGCTTCCCAGAGCACGTTGACCCCCTCCGTGTGACTTCGTGGCTTGTGTATTGCCTGTGTGAGGTGCCGTTGGGTATTCTGGTCGTCTTTGTGGTCGGCTGCATGCGGATGGCGAGTTCAACGAAGCAGGGGAGTACCTAACTGCAGGCATGTGCCCTGTCTGCACGTCCATGCATGCAGGTCCACGCCCATGCATGCCCGCTGCAGCTCTTCTTTTGGCCCTACCAGAATGACCCTTGTGTGGAACAGAGAAGGCGCATAAGATCAAACAAACTAATAGGCACGTCTGTCTGTATCATTGAAATCCAGGGCGCCGGTCCAGCCCTGTTGGTCCCGTCTGACCAATGTTTGTCCATCCCTGCCTTACTCCATGCTACCTGCTCGACCCCTGAAATGCAGAGTTAAGCTAGTGTCACGCCCTGCTGTCTGCATCAGGGACAGCTTGTTTTTACCACCAATTTCATCCCTTGTAGTGATTTCATCGCTTTGCAGAATGTGAGCTGCTCTGTCACTATCCTGCCATTAAGAAAGACGCTCCATCCGAAACACCTTCCCTCACTTTTGTTAGGTCGGGCACAAGTCCTGTGCATTTTCAGGTCTTTTCCTTGTCTTTCTTGGCATTTATTGCTCATTATCAGGTAGCAGGTAGCATGGCAATTAGGGATGTGATCACTGGGATCTGGTGCCAGCTCATTCTGGGATGTAGCATATCAAGCAGATAAGTGTGAACTCGTTGCCTGTGAAAGCATGAGAGCTATAATCACAGCGTGACGCATGCTGTTCTCAGCATTGACACCTAAACAGCATAAGTGACAGCAAGTCTTGGCAGGTTTATTGATTTATTTTCTGAAAAGTGATATTTTCCCTTTTTGCTGTGTATCCAGTTTGACATTTTAATGTGCTCATTGTCTGGTTAAACACACAGATGAGGATCCTTACTTTTTCACAATCAGAGCTTCTTTGATATTTAAGATGCAATGTTACATTGGTAGTGTCATGGTTACCTGAAAAGAAGTGTGAAAATGGTGAATTGAAACACTCACCGTGTGGGTTGCTGGCACATCACACATCGACATTGATTCTCTCCCGTTGTCACAGAGATTATGGAGTTTAACCCCTTCCCACCATGCAGACAGGGTTTGGTAAGCAGATTGCTTCCTGTTGCTGCCACAGGGGGCAGACGTTAGCTTCCCTGCAGCCACCGTCCTTCTTCCTTAGTTCATTACTTCCAGCCTCTTACCACCCATATAGGCAGAGCAACAGAGAACAAACACGCTTCCCACAAATGCATTGTTATAGGCAGCATGTGTTCAGCCTCTAGATTAGTTACAAGCATCTTGCAGGTGTATAACTTTCCGGCATCTACGTGTCTTTGTGTGTGCACACGCTCTTCCTGCATCTGTGTGTGTGCACATGCTTTCCCTGAATGTGCGTGCACGTGCCTGGGTTTGTGCGTATCTATGTGTGCACATGCGTTTTCTGCATTTGTGT
>JABFEB020000002.1:3108772-3134886 GCA_019775895.2 Stomatorhinus ivindoensis | reverse complement strand
TGCTTTCCCTGAATGTGCGTGCACGTGCCTGGGTTTGTGCGTATCTATGTGTGCACATGCGTTTTCTGCATTTGTGTGCACGTGTATACTTATGTTTTCATTGCGTGTAGATTTATAGCTTCCTTTGTGGATTTTTTTTATGTGAATGCCTGTGTGTGTTTGTATGCAGTGATGTGTCCGTGCACAGAATACCCCCTGAGATGAGCACACGCTCACATGCACGCACACACAATCTACAGCCGCTCTGTGTGGAAGGTGTCGGAGCTGCCCAAGGCGCCCATGCTGTCTCCCACTGACCTACATAATCCAGCCGGAGCAGTGAGTGGAGCCTCCCACGCGTGGAAGGAGGGGGAGGGAACTGAAGGCTGGCATAAGGAGGCCAAGCTCGACGCCACCGGCCGCTCCCCACGCGTCACACGCTAGCCGGCGTTTTTTCCCCAAAAAAAGCGCCCTGCCGGGCGTCAAGTGCAGAACGGTCATCGGCAGCCCAAACGGAGGTCTCTTAGCGAGCCTTTCCAGGCGGAGTCCCTAGCCGGAGAAACCGATTGGTTTGTGTGGCTGAGCGCCGTGGGGGGAAGGAGAGGTGGGGGGGGGAGTCACTGCGCATTGCCCCAGGGCCCCCATTTGGCTTCTGCTGGGTGTAAATCTGTCTTAAAGCCACACACAGTGTCACCAGCAGCTCTTGAGGCAAGGCTGGGGGAGCGTCAGGGGCTGCCTGTGTGTGTGTGTCCGCGCATGTTTACATGGACGTGTGTGTGTGTGTGTGTGTGTGTGTGTGTGCACACTTGTCACGCCTCATGTACCTAGTGGTGACGTCACCCCGCGAGCGCGGTGCCAGAAGCCCCTGCATTGCAGTGGAGTGTTCTGATCACTCTTGAGCTCTCCCTAAAGCGCTGCCTTCTCAGTGAGAATCCTGGGTAACAAACAGCATCTTCTGTGATGCTCGGTAACTGCACTAAACAAATACGGATACAGCCATATACTTTTTCTTTGTTGTTGAATAAATATAACTACATTCCTTTTTTAAAATAAGCATGTAACACGCCTGCATGTATTTTCGATGAGTAATTTCCATGCTTTCATGTTGGCATAAATAAATGTAATCATTCCGTCGTATTTATAAACTTAGCCAAACTTGTGTGCTTGGTGGAGTGAATATAATCATATCCTTCTATATGTGGATAAGTAAATATAGCTGGTGTATTTCTATGTTTGGATGGGCTATAAGCACATTGTAGGTCGTCCAGGGCATGAAATTTCTGTCTCAACATTTACGAATATAGTGAGTGGACATACAAAATAAGGTGACTTCAACTCATTAAATAACAAATGAAATAAAGGCCATTAATACTCTTCCTGAATGTACAGAAGGACAGAAGACTGAGGGGTCCAGCAGAATATTTCTGATCCCGAGGACAGTGCCAGTCCAAAGTAGATCTCATAGATACTGCACATGGCTTATAGTTACAGGTATTTGCTGATGTGCAGGTGCAAAGCCCTTCTCGGGTTTAAACCCTTGAGTTTTAGTCCGGCGGTATTTTATAAAGCATAATGAATCCATCGGACGGACCTGTTGGCGTGCTGGTAAGCGTTGACAAAATCCGGGCTTCTTTTATAAGGACCTGGCAAGCTGATACGACTGATTAGCATCAACTTTGAATCTTGGATAGGAATTTTTTTTTTGCCGAGTGGAATCATATAATAATCATTAAACAATTATTTGTGTACTCTGGCTTCCCCGTAATTTCATAGGGTGCGTTTAAAATTCGGGCAAAAATGCGCCTGTGTTTTGTAAAAGGGCGGGTTTTTGGAGTGCTGGGAATGCCGTCTCTGCGGACGTATGCCTGCCATAGTCTGGTGGTATGACTGTACTATACTGTAGTTCTGTTTCCTGTCTTCGGATTGGGAATGTGTTTGAGGCGCCCAGAATGGATCCGGTTTCTGCAAGGTTCTGTGACATGGGTGGGATACTGCAGCTGGCTCCCCAAGGATTAAAGGGAATCGTTTTAAATCCACAGCTCCTTGTGTCAGTCAGTGTTTTCTCCACTTCTCCCTATTCACTTCGTCCTCCGTTTCGTAGCTACTCCCGTTTGATAAACACTGTGTTTGTCTCATTAATGCAGCCACTCTTCGCTTGTGTTAGAGAGGCTTTGTGCGCATCTGTGTGAGATGAACTCTCTTCGTGGACGTTACGCTGGACTTAAAAGCGCGGTGGCAGGAAGCTCTCATAGAGCTCATTCATTTCTAATGAAGTCGCCTCAGTCATGTGCAGCTGGTCACCCCAGAATACAGATCAGCATTGTGCGGCTCCAAGGAGAGCACAGCCCTCTGTTAGCCAGGGCGATGGCATGATCCATTCTAGGCTGTGATTGCGAAGAGTCTGAGGAGAGACCCTCTGTTGAGCCAGACACGCAAGGGCAATTATTCCTCTTACCAGATCGTTTTCCAAATACAAGATTTTTTTCATAATGTTTGGAGTGAATAAATATTTCACTCTAACTAGGGTGGTCTCCAGGTCTCAGGGGTTCGTAAATGATTTAATATTAACGGGGGGGTTTGTAGGTGTGGTTGGTGTCAGGCGTGCCTTGCCGCGTGTTTACACCGCAGAGCTAAGAGGTCCGTGTTTTATGTGCCATCTTAGGTGTCCCATTGAGTCCAGCGGTTACGTCGGGCTTAGGATTGTTTCAGCGGTCCATGAAGCTACTTCAGGAAACTTTCACCATGGTTCCGCCATAAAATTTCCATAATGGATTTGGGGTATTTTTTCCCCTGCTAGCATCTTCGTAGCATTTCTGATCTTCCTGTGTGGGAAAGGCCTCGTTATGGTTTCCATTTTTGACCTGAAGTGAAACATCACATGCTTAACCTGCCAGGTCATGCCTGTGTTTTTGTCTGTTTACCTGTTCGATCTGCGTGTCCACGACTTTTTAAGCGAGACGGGAAAGCCTCCGCTGTGCAAAAATGATGAATATCTAAGAGGTCACCACTACAGTTTTGTTTAGGCCAATTGGTCACTGGTAAGTCTGCTCTGCCTTCCCAATAGCTGTAAGCTAGTGATTTGTCTGTGTCTGCCTCCAGCCAACCGGAGAGCTGGCAATGCTGTGACCTCCATCCTGGCCAAAGAGCTGCTGCAGGACGACACCCCAAGTGGTCCCAAGAAGAGCAAGAAGGAGGAGAGCAAGGCAGAGGTCCTTCAAGATGCTGACTTGGAGCTTGATCTGTTGGAGGATGCCCCGTCCCGTGCCAGTTAAAGAAGCTACTTTTAGCTGCTGGTCTGAGAGAGATGGAGGGGCAATAGATAGACAGACCTCTGGTCATTTCAGTAGGCTGCCTCATACATTCCCTTTGTGTAACTGTTCCTGCGTCTTCCCCTTCTCCATAGCTCCTGCTCTATAACAAGAGCAGGCACCACACCAATCTCACTTTTGTTCTCATTCTCTTATAATGCACTTTTTTCTCCCTCTGTCTCTCTGTCTCTCATCTGGCGTAGTCCTATTCCGACGCGCCTGACAGACGCATGCGTGTGTGACACAGGCAACCCGAATGCTTCTCCCCTTGGCGAGAGCTCGGTGGAATGGACCATACAGCAGACGGTTACCAACGGGTCTGGTTAGTTTTAACATCATGCCGCTGCACCTGCTTGTATCCGTGTACAACTATACAAGTGCAAAGTGCCACGATTCCACTGCCGTCGCCTGCGACGTGTCCCTGAGACAGTGATACACAGCAGAACTCCCCCATTTGCTGTGAAATCTTCACCACATTTTGTAGCTGTCAATGATAAAGGGCTGGATCATCACCACAGTTTGAATGTCTTTTTCTTTTGTCCCCCATGATAATCCTCAGTATGGGGATATTATTGTTGCTGATATTCGTTGTGCCTTCACATCCTGTTTTTGGAAATGTAGAGCACCTTAACACTGCTCACCTGGCACTGCAATGGTGGGGGGGGCCCCCCCTAAAGGCCCTGGATGTTCTGTTACTTCGCTGTCATCCCTGGTCACCCGCTGTCGCTGTAGAAACACGGTGGCCCTGGATATTACTTTAGAAGGAGTAGTAGTCACTGGGGGGGAAAGTGCAAAAGTGCTTGTACAGTTACTGAGGATTAAAAGTGGTTACTGCTGACCCAGCACTGCGGTGTCTCTCCCTCACTGCCCTTTAGTCACCCCCCTGAAGTGCACTTAGGAATGGGTCACGGTCACAGCAGCTGTAGTTGCAGCCCTCGTAAGACCCTGATCCATGACAAGGCTGGGCCTTCACAACACCGGTGAAGGGTTGATATCCTGTTAACATGTTTGACTTTTTAGGGGTCACTGTGGGATCTGATAGCCATTCAGACTGTTGGCTCATAGAACTGGGACCAGTGTCATCCATAACCTGTATGTTTATATAGAGAGCTATACATGAACAGCCTGATATCAGTGCTGCTCTCTTCACCCAGTCCTGGCGCCGTGCCTTGTTGAGAACACATTTGTCGAAATATCAGTTCAACAGTCAATATAAGTATTGTCTGCATGATGCCAGTTGGTTGAAATTAAAGAAATACTGTAATATTTGGCTGACTTTCAGAAGCCAAAAGTGCTTGATTATTCTTCTTTTAAAATAAACTTTCTTTTCTATACCAATTTTTATTCTGAATATTTTAATATAAGTAATGGATTCCAGTTGTTCCATTTCACCAGGACTTTCCAGTTCACGGCGGTATTATTTGTATATTGAACTATCTACTGTACCTAGATACCCTGTTAAGTTCATATTTTCCAGTCCCGTACAATAAAGTGTCTTGAATATTGTGTACAGTTCTCTCCCCCGCTTCCTCTGTTTCAGCCCTGCAGCGGCCGGTGACCGTCGCTCTGCTTGCGTTGCTCGCTAACTCCCGGCCTGCCGTGCTAATAACGGGGCCCTCCCCCTGCAGCGCTGATGGCCTTGAGGCGTGCGGAAGTGGGAATGTCGCCGCATGCAATTCCATTGTCGTATTATAGTTCACACATGGGCTCCTGCTGTCGGCCCAGTGGTTCCTTAAGGGAGTAGAATCTGGCCCAGCATGATACCGCATACCTTAGTCTGTGTAAACTGCCCACGTTTTTCACTCTAATTTGGTGTTTTGGTTACAACCCTCGGTTGAAAACAAAGTGTGTGGCTTATAAAAAAAGACACCTGTTCTGCATGCGGCGTGTGGGTTTTCTTTCCTTGGGTTTTCCGTCTCCACCCAAGGGGGAGGCTGAGAGTACGAGTCTCTCAGGATGTCGGTCTTCAGCATTATCGGGTAGTAGCTTGAGAAAGACTGCGTCTCTAAGCAAGTCTGCACATCTCTGTCAATGCCAAAGCCGTTCTTTTTGTTGTTAACCCCCCAAGGAACGCCAGCTGTCAATGTTTTGCCCACTGATGTAAGCGTATGTAATCCCAGTCATGGGAGCATCATTTAAATTAACTTTGAGGGGTTGCGTACAGCCTTGGCCTTGCCACAGTGACCCCAGCTTATGGGATTTATGGGATGGGGGGGGGGTGTTTTCCTTGTGCTGGCATCTGGTCCATGATACCAGCCCGAGCCTCCTAATGCGGCCAGAAGATGGGCAGGCTGTCCGCCGCACCGTGCCTGACCTCGCACCCCAGAGGCCGAACTATCAACCTCCAGGACCCCTATGCTAAATTATGCGGCTCCTTGGAAACAGTGGGAAACCTTGGGATCACAGTGAACATGGTGCTGTAGCCACTCCCACCTGCGTTAATTCAAGGTAAAGGCAGTGCCGCTGTGATCGCATGGTATGTACCCAGCTACGTATGAGAATGTTTGCTCACGAGTATGAACTGCTGGTATGACCCACCCTAGATTTTACATTCAAAAAAGTCATTACAGCTGCAAAATACATCACATAGGAAGCACAGTTGGGAAGCAGTTGGACCGGTTTCTTATCATGGCAACTTTTGTTTTTTAAACTTCTTCATTGTGTGACCCAAAGCACTTTTTTTTTTTTAATGTTCCCTTCAAACGACAGGCAGAGAGACGTTCCCATTTACTCTGTGGGAGCTGGGCTTCATTATATGGCACAGACCAAACAGCCAATCAGGCTCTTTCATCTTCATTGTGCTCATGATGGTCTTAGAGACCTCATAAACCACAGGCATCTTCCACAGTGCCTAGCAGCTTGCTGATTGCCCCCTTTTCATCTCCTTAATTGAACGCAACTTTACATAAAACAAACTTTCACGTTTCCTGTGCCGCTTTTACACCGTACGAGCGACAGGAAGGCCCATGCTGAAGCGATTAATTGGCAGACAGATTCAATCTTCCTGTTTCCTTTGCTGGAATCATTCTCTTCTTGTTTTGCCCTACAGCAAAGTCCCACTGTGTGGGAACCCAAGAAGGCTGTGCTCTTAAAACTCTGCTGCAGGCCCACACCCATGTAGAGGATGATGTTACAGAAGTGGCTCCATTGGAACTACCCCAGGGTAACTAAAGGGCCCCATGAATGTGAAGACTGTGACAGTACACTGGTGTTTTCTATAAGTACGTGTGATTGACACCAGGGTTATTTGGCAAAGCTAGCATTCAGACCTCAAATTTTCAATAGACAAATATGTAGGGGGGGGGGTCCCTTGATTCTTGGTGCTTGACTCAACTCAACTCAGCACAGTGAGTGAATCTGATATATACCCATAATAACCAACATTTACTGAGAGCAGAGGTGAAGTTCCAGAAAGTAAAAGGGCCAAGTTTTTGTTTCAACCAAGTTGAGTATTCTGTGACTGTCTCTTAATACTCAACCGCTTGGCTGAAATCAAATCTTAGTCTGGATTTTTTGCTTTCTGGACCTAAACTATCCATATGATGCAGAGTAAATGCTTGGTTCCATTTGTGTTTGGGGTAATGTTTGTACAGGACCAGTGTTCACCTGGTTTTGATATGACTTTCAGTACCAGTGTTCTCTGTGGTCTCCACCACCTTTACAGGCCTTCATAAAGTTCGATTGTGTTGCTGTAGGAATAAAATCACAGAGGAGCGCTTTCCTGTTTTATTATAAGACATAGCTAAAGCCTTTGTGTGGAAACTTAGTCGAAGATTGAAAAACACGACAGGCTTTGACTGAGACTGTGTCCACTTACACCCCCCAATCATACCGGTAGCATAGTACAGACACACAGACTTCTCGGCACACATGATAAGTAAGGTTTAAAGATAAGAATGTCTGCACTCCCATATTCATCAGGAAAGCCCATCAGGCAGTGAGCTGCTTCGGACTCTCTGCTCTAAGTGAGCCTTTATCTGAGTTTAAGCAGAAATTAAGTGGATGATGTCCTTCGAAAAACAAAGCCTTAAATGGAGCCGATCTGTTGCCATGGTTGTGATGACAGTTTAGTGAACCAGGAGAAGCAAGGACCAATCAGTGAAGACCAGCATTGTTTTCAAGAAACTGCTTAGACCTTTGGCTTCAGGTAGCTGGGTTATTCTTGAAAGATTCCTCTCAGCAATTTGGTCAACATGCACCTCTATTTCTTCTCTGCTGTGAATATGTTCCAAGCTAATCAAAGTTTGTGTTTGTGTCATTCTGTGGTGTTCTTAAAGTCTGTTGTCGAGGTCTGAAAAAGAAAGGACTGTTTACACAGTACCTGGCCAGTACAGAGGTTCAAAAACCGAGTATTAAAATAATTCATTTGAGAGGTTAAAGAATTAAACCCAAGTGCATCAATGATGTATTACTATGATTTCACGTGGATTTTAACGCACACTGTCCACAGCATTCCTGATAATGTACATCTGTAACGGTACATTTCTTGAAACCGAAGCCACTGGTAGCCATCCAGGATTTCTTCATGCATTAAGCTTGTAACAGAATTACGCAGTGGCCTGTAAACCATGCCATATAATTAATACTAGACCAAGGGCCAGGCAAGCGATTGGTTACGCTGTCTTAGAGACAAACTGACATCTCCATCACTACAGGAAGTGCTGGGCTCTCCGCACCCTCCCCGGGAAATCACAGCTGCTTTGCCGACAGGTAATGTAGTCATACAGAGACTGATTATGCCATATAATTGCAATTTCTTTCAAAGTTAAAACCAATATTTTATGAGGTGACATTTGGACAAAGACGGAGCGACCCAGCAAACCACCTGTTTGGTGGGGAAGGATTGCATAGATTGGTGCAGAAGTTTGGCACTGAAGCAAAATATGCAATAAATAAATTTACATTCAGAGTTGTGAGTCCAGAGCTTTCAATTCTTTTAACAAACCCGGACTTAAGCTGGGAGGGGCCAGACTGAAAAGCTTGTTGTTGCAGAACTTCCTAACCAACAGCAGTGGAGTGCAGAGGTTGTGGGAGGGGTGCAATGGATCCCTGAGGATGACTGTGGCCCTCTAGATGCAGCAGCCGTTGTAGATCTCCAGGAGGCAGAGTGGTCCTGGCAAATTTGCTGTTTTAATGATCCTTTAGAGGGACTGGTGTCCAGAACAATGTCGGACTCGAATCAGGCCAAGATACAGTCTGTGAGGACACTTGTAATGGTGCGTCTTCAAAGAGGTGGATAGGATGAGAGGGAAGAGAGCTTGTTGTTCGGCCTTCTTGGTCAGGGAGGAAGCACGGCAGTTCCAGGAGAGCTCCTCAGTGAGGTGCACACCCAAAAATGTATTATAGATGTAAATCTACAGTAAATGTATGTAAACTATTTCCAGAAATCGCACAATATAATGTTTGGTTAAAACGTGGTATATCGACTGCTTTTTGTCGGCAGACGCAAGTAGCTACCCTTATTTTCATGTCTATGTGACGCACACTTAAGCAGGCAAATGCAGACGTAAATAACATGCTGTCCTTTAGGGCATCAGAACTAGTTATAATGCATCGTTAGTTTTGTAGCAGTGATTTCTCTAGGGAGACTTTATCTTAGATGTACTTTGTGATCCTTACTTCTGCTTACTTTGTTTTGACACAGAATGCAATGTAAACTGTAATTGTCCTATTAGATACTCCAGTCATTTGTTCTGAATCTAACTTAAACGTGCCGGATGGTATTTAAATGAATGTTTCAATGCATACACATTTCCCATTTCTTGGCTTGTCCCTTAAGCGTATCCCTCAAGTAAGCATTACAGCTTGGTTCTAAACAGTTTTTAATACTTATGTGGAAATTGATCTTTGATTCCCTTTGTTAGGCTCTTAGGCTAATAATGCATCCAGTCTCATGTTCACTGCACTTGACTGAGGGAATGCAGTCGATGCTGCATTTCAAATTACTTGGGTTTGCTAGATTAAAATAAGATATATTTGTGTTAATTTTATACATGAGGTTTAATTAGAATAAAGCTGAGGTATCTTACAAAAATATTGTGTTCTTACGTGTTCAAAAGTTCAGGATTAATCAACTATATTACCATAAGAATTATTAAATTGTTCCATGGCGTTTTGAGACATTTTCATTTCCATAAAAAGTTTTGATATCAGAATTGATTTACGCTGGCTTGCTCTTATTTTTGTGTACGATGCACTTTATAAACACTGATCCATTTATCTTGCCATTTACAGCATAGGTTCTTATATTTTGTTCTAGAAAGAAAAAACCAAGGGTGTCATTATAACATATATTTATGGGGCAGCACCCCAGCATTCAGGCTGTGCTCACAATGTCCCACCCCCCAGTGTATATTAAAATTACGACCTTGGTCCCCCCCTCCCCCTCCCCAATGTTGACTCCATGGTTACGGCCTTGGAAAGAACCCAGCAAATAAATTAAACAAAATTTAGTTCAAAGTGGTTAGAGATAGCTGGCTGTGCAGTGACCCTCTGTGAGAAGTTGAAACTTTCCCCCAAAATGGCCGAAACAGCGGCATGGTGACGGGGGGGGGGGGGCGGTGTCTCGTGTGGGTTTTTCCCGGGGAAGCTGCTTCCTAATCTCCAGATGTTTCGCCGAAGCGCTGCATGTGTGGAATATCAACGCTATCCACGTAACCTTCTGCTTAGACACATGCCTGTAACCTTCTGAACCACTTTAATTAGATGGACTGGGCCATTCACCATATCTTCAGTCACGCAAATAGGATAAATGATCTGATATCTACTTGCATAATGGTTTTGAGGTGATTCGAAGGTTGTTAAAGATAAATTAATGCAGGTTAACCATCTTTAGGACGTTAAATATACAGTAGTTCTGGTCTACTTCAAATGAACTTTTTTATCATTATTTGAATGCCCTCTATACTCACCTAAATAGCTCTTTCCTCCTGAATGAACAGCCAGCGCTCCGCTAAATTGGCACCTGGTGCAGAGTATCCATGTCCCACCCAGCCGTTATGACCCGGACTGTGGCTGTTTTAGAGGTTGTCCTGCTTGACTGTGGCGTGTGGAATATTCTATTTCATTTGCCATTTTGGTCGTTTAAACAGTATGTGGCGTTTTATTACGTCTCTGCATTATGTTGTTTTGGATGAGGATATCTGTGGAGGCCAAAAAAGAGAGATGAACTCACGGATGTTCCTCACACTCATTGTATATTTGTTTTTATCAATGTCCTTCCATCTTCAGGGTAAAAAAGGTATAGATTTTGGGCCTTGGACCACTGAACAGAGAGTAGGGGTCACTAGGTTCTGATCCTTGGCTTGAAGCCATCTTCTACTCTGCTGCTGCGTTGTATTGATCCAGGCAGAAGTCCACTGACCCACATTATTGGGCAGAGTGAGAGACACTGGAATGCAGCCTTCTGATTGGAGGCGGGGTGTTAATCCGGCACGCTGGAGGCCTGATTTACAGCCTGCCTTGACACTCGGGCAGCTGTACTTCTTCCCTGCTGAGGCTGGGTTTGATCTCTTATCTCTGCCCACCAGAAGTGCAACAAATTATATCGGTATATTTTCTTAATTATAGGCTTACCATCATGGAATATGCCTTTTGCTAAAGTGTCAGCATGCATCGTCCGCTTGGCCAGCATCGGCTTTTAATAATCTCACTTCTACTGCTCATAACCGCTCGATCATCCTGCAAACCACACCGTCTGTGGTCTCACACGTTTGTGCCTGCGTGGCAGGGGGGCGTGATTATGTCACAGGGTGCGTTTTCATCCGGTGGAAGAGCAGAAGGGAGATGTCCCTATTTGTTCGCATTTCTTTGGATCCCCCCCACAAAGGGAGCACATATGGCTGTGCCGCGATTCCAGCGGAGGGTTCCTCCAGAAGCTGCTCCACCCCACGCACAATTCATTAGCAGGCATGACATCTCCACTTTGTGTCTGTTGCCATGGTTACCCTCCGTCTGCTGTGACGAGCGGCAGAGCTCCCTCCCCCCGTACACTGATTTCCCTCACACCTGACACAGTAACAACTAGCCAGATTGCTGACCTGGCATGGGGGGGTGAGGATGAGGCTCCGCCCACCATGCTTTAACGCGATCCTATTGGTGTGTAGTGTTGCCGTGCAAACCCAGGCTTCCATCTCATAGGCTCTTTTTCCATTTCTATCTATACTGTCAGGATAAGAAAGGAAAGCCCTCAAAATGTATGTTGTAGTGTTTTCACAATTTGAGAGCTATACGACAAAGGAAATTGTGTTCTTTTTTATCTTTGTATATGTATTATTTGTGTGTCTTTAAGCATACCTACAGTGTATTGATTTTAGCAGTTATTTAAATCGTGAAAGAATGTTATGGAAGAGCATGTCCACATCAAGAAGGAACTTTCTCTGTATTTATAGGTCTTTTCCTTTTAATTTGATCTACCTTCAGTGATGTTGGTTATTTGTACAATGTTTTCTGGCTTCCCTTATTTTAAACATGGACGAAATGAGTCAGTTCCCTGTGTCTCACCATTGTTAGATTAGAACAGAAGTATTTTACAAAGATTAACGTCCAAAGAACAGTTTAATTTCAATGTAAAAGTCCCGTATACTACATCAGTATTCTGGGTGTAACTTAGGGGACTTTTACTCTGATGTTAGATCTACGGGGCTGCCATCATGTGTTCCTATGGCTACGACACTAGACTTGCATATTACTGGAGGAGTTGGCAGGGACACATTTGGTTTTTTGCTCGCAGGAAATAAAATAGATGTCTTCTAAAACGAGAAGTAGACATGCCGATTCAGGTACATGGTGTCCGAGGCGAGGCCCAGCGTTTCACATAGTGACTTACAAACATGATTGAATTGCAGGACAAACCATGCATGACAAGTGATGAAATTGCAAAAACAGTTATTTATAAGCTGGTTTCGCAAATTCCGTTTTTCCCCAAATTCTGAAAGAGGCTGAATCAAGTTGAATTAATTTGTTTTTCCATTACAGTTTGGAACTGGCATCACTGGGGGGGGCAAAGATGGTAGCCGGTCTAACCTAGTTTAAATTAGCCACTGTTTTGCCAAATAATCACGATCTGGCATCAAATGCAGGCAGGTAAAATAGAAGTATATTGTGCAATACTTAAAGTGCTTCATACTAGAAAATGTAGATAAATATAACAGATGATTAAATATTGCCTAAAGGCTTCTTCCCGGGACTTGCCTAAACCAAAAATACAGGGTTTTTTATAAAGAAAGGAAGGTCTTTGAAAATTATTCTTACTACTTGCACTATTCTGTAAAGGTGAAGGTACTTTTAAATACCTACTATATGACTGGCTATGCAGTCATAAAATATTAATGTGCGTAGACTGTGAAGATAAAACGTTTTAGGCGGATGGTCTAATGTCCCACAGCACAAATTCTCTGCAGAATTAAAGATAAATGATTGTACTTGAATACCTGCCATTGTTGTACTGTTATGATGTATGCTGGAAACTGCTGGTCTGAAGTGGATCATTTCTAAAGTGCAATATGCAACATATTTTTAGACGAGAGAGAGTACACTGCAAGGCGACTGTAGTGTCAAGTCGTGAAATGCTCCTTGTTTTTAACCAAAGCTTTTTGGTGGTGTAGAGGATTCTATATGCGATTCTCCGTGAAAAATAATTGCAGAGACTTGCTTTGGATAATCCATCTGTGACCCCCCCGCCCCCTTCCTGCCGATGCTGAACAAAGCAATCTGAGGCAATATTGGTAATGACGTGATTTGAAGCAGGTCGAAAGGGGTTACCATGGCAACAGGGAGACAGGAAAATCTAGTGTGATGTACATACTACTGTTTCTCCACAGAAGCGCTGTGGAGCATCCGTTTCCAACCCGGATGAATTCTTGGCTGAACAGCTGCTCCACATTGGCTACTGAATTCATATGAGAGTAGAGTAGCGGAGCGGGGGAATTTATTTCTGGAGCGGCAAAGTAGGCCGTGGGCTGTGATTGGCTCAGGCATTTTCCCTCTGGCATCCTTTCTTTCTACTGGTGATGCTATCAGTAGCAGTGCAGTGGTCATGAGGCTGGACTGAATAAAGTCCCGGAGGATAGTGGCAATCTGCCTACTAGCATGCCAGTCAGGATTTGCCCTTTATCCCCATCACATCCCATCCCATAGCTTCTCTGACAGTGATTACATTCCACAACTGCTGTTGTTGCATGAGGGGCAGGTGCTGTGCTGTGCCGTGCCATTCTGTGCTGTGCTGTGCTGTGCTGTGCCGTGCCATTCTGTGCTATGCTGTTCAGTGCTATGCCACTGTGTTAAGTACGGTGTTTCCAAAGGGCAAGATCACTCGCTCCATCAAAGCTATCCTTTTTTCTCATGGTTCCCACAGCAGCTGCTCTCTGGTTTAGGGACATCAGCATAAATCCCTCCCCCCACTTCTCCCAAAGAGCGGTCTTCTGGATTTCTCCATTTCTGCATGTTTTTCAGAATTTCTGACCTGCTCTTGTGTGCTTCTTCCAAGTACCTCTTGCCCATTATCCCTGGCGTATTTTCCTGTGAACAGTGCAAGCCAGGTCAATTCAAAGCAAGGCAGAAGCTGCCGTGTGATTCTCACCACTGGCATATCTGCCAGAGAATTTATGGATTAACAGGCAGCAGACGCTGCCTTAGCCATATTCACACTTTGAAAAGCCCAGAATCAGGGACATGTGAGTAACTGCAGAGCTTTTACAGTCCAGATGCCTGGGCTTTATTTAGAGGGTCAAGATCAGCTAGGAGGTCAGCATGGATATGCTCACAGTCCGTATCACACCTTGTTCCTGTCCTCTCCGCACTGCCTTGACCCAATAGGTAATGAACTGTCTAGTCCAGCACCGTTGACCGGCATGTTATTCTAGCCTGGATAATCATATGTTCCACTACTTCTGTATAGTCCTGGATGCTAGTGCACCATTCAGCTTAGTCAGATGGTGCAACAAATTTAATAATCTTAACCACAATATGGAGCCTCATTACATACAAATAGGAATGGTCATCTGGGATACCAGGCATTTTCCCGGTGTGCCGACAGCTATGTGGGGCGACAAAATTTATCGTGGGGAACCCGTTCGGTAAAATATATTGTGCCCGTCTCATGTAAATCCAGCCCCACCCTGGTGTACAGTATCTGTCAGATGCTATCCCACTGTGTTCTGTCCATTATTATCAATTCTAGATTATTGTCTAAATACCGTGATGGCTTACAGTGTGATTGGTAATGTGCTTTACAAGGTATATTACACCCTAATGTATGACCTGGTTGCGTGGCATATATCTCTCAGGCTCTGGCTCTAGGCAGTACTGCGTGTCCCCTGTGTGGAGCTGTGTGAGGCGAAACCTCCGGTGACTTTATAATTTCCTCTGCTCTATTAAGTGTGGAAGGATTTACTCACTGCTGGAGACGCATCTTTGTGGGGCATGGAGCTCGCATCAGTAATTCAGAGGGGAGATTGAGCCCATTGTTGTTATTTTCTGTCTGAGGGAGCAGCCTGGCTACTCGCCCTTCGTTTCCATGGCGACCGCAGCTGCCGTGGAGATGGATTTGGCTGGGGGAGAACCATGTATTTAGCACAAGCGTGGGGGCTGGGGGCCTGGAGGAGCGCAAACGGGCTCACCAGATGTGGGGCCTCTCCGAAGGCACCCTGTGACACACAGACTTGTACACCTTGCGTAACCGCAGTCAGAGTTTCAGACATTGTAACCTTTCCAAATAAATATCTAGCCTAAGCTGTTTTATTAATGGGCTGAACGACTCCTGGCTCTCGTTCTGTTTTTGCAGCCTAATTTGTGTCTGCAATCCGAAATTCTTCAGGGGCACTTTTTGTAAACATTTAGCTAATTAAATGTTTGTGATGAAATACCAGGCAAATTAATTTATGTGCAAGGATTTGTCAATGGCTGTATCTGTATGCCTTAAAGAAGTAATAATAGACGAAAAATAGGTCCCTAAAGGCTGGGGTGAGTTGGCCTCGAGGAACGTACAGTCTTGTCTGAATGAGTATGGGAGCAAACTGCTCTACAGGGCTGAGCAATAGGGTCTTTGGAGGTGCCAAGCTCTCATTACAGACCTGTAAGAGTTGATAGGAACCTTCTAGTTCCATGTGGAGGATCCGTCTATGTAACCATGCATACACTCTCACTAGCTAACATACACCATGCATTAGTTTGCTAAATACCACCCACACACAAAGACGCGT
This sequence comes from Stomatorhinus ivindoensis, assembly GCA_019775895.2. Taxonomy (NCBI): domain Eukaryota; kingdom Metazoa; phylum Chordata; class Actinopteri; order Osteoglossiformes; family Mormyridae; genus Stomatorhinus; species Stomatorhinus ivindoensis. The sequence goes on along the minus strand of JABFEB020000002.1, from coordinate 3,119,399 downwards.
TCTCTCTCGTACAGTCACGCAGCGTAGCTGCAAGTGGGGGGGGGGGGGGTGTTTTTGCCCATTTGTCCCACAATGAAATGTACACAATGTAAAAATATTAAAGCAACACAAGAAACAGATGCCCCAGTTCTCCTCTTCGCTTGTGGCATAGATCTGCCAAGCCGCTCACATTGCCAAAGCCCATTGACTGTGGTGTAAGATTAATCAGATCTGTGTTTTTTTTTTTAGCCAAATCTTTAGTGGCCAGTGCAGTTATGTGTGTTTTTGTCTGTGGAGAAGCGGGGCCAGTTTTTTAAGTGATGCAGATCTCAAAATCTTCATATTCTCTTGGGCTCTGTTATGGCTAGTTATGTATGAAGTGGTTACATCACCATCCATTAATGGTTGAAAATCACTGCACTGTAGCACAGATCTCCTGTGCAATTATCCCTCCATGTTTGTCTTCCAGCTCAATGCTTATGTTGTTTCCAAGGCTTAAAAACTCTGGACCATATTCTATCACCAGGCGCTGAATGTGAAATGCATGGGTCCATGGGGACAAGAACATCGAGGAAAGTCCGTCGGCATTACTGCTATGACGATAGGAGCATTGTCTGCCTCTCCTGATATGGAGGCATTAAAGTACTGAAGACTTCCTGCCAGGCATATTGCTTTTCTGGAAATGAGTTGTGCGATGATGCATAGATCTCGTAATTACTTCTGTGGTTATCTTCTTCATTTTTTTTTTGTTCACGAGCTAATTTGTTAGTTAAATGGCTACGTTTCTGACCTGTTCCTTTCTTTGCTAACAATCTGGATGGGAGAGTAAAAGTACACGCTCGCGCGTCGTGTCAAAAATAGGGAGGAATTTTGATGAAATGCTCTCTCTCAGGGTCCCAGGGGTGTTTCTAACTATTGAGAACATCAGGGGCTCAAAGTCAAGTTTACCTGGAGCTCGACCTTTTTTTTTTTTTTTTTGAAGGAAGACTGGCATTGGGGCTAAAGTACTCGGGGCTATAGGCTTAAAATGTTTGGGGCTATAGCCCTAAGAGATCAGACCTAATAACGCCCAGTGCCCTCTCAGCCAGCCTGCTATAACAGAATCCCCATTAGCATAGCTGGCTAGACAGCTTACGCCCGGATGTGAGACCGGGATCTATTACTGTCCTTGGGTTACTTAGTTCAGATAAAACAGCACAAGACTGCTCAACACCTTTAAATTACTGCATTGCTTCCTGGTTGTCTGGCTGGTTATTGTTCAGACCACTTGGCAGCGCTTCAAGAGTATAGCTGAGCTGGAGGTGCGTGTGTGTCTGTGTTTTTCTTGCGTGGCCTTTGTCAGCGCCGTGGATCTGTAAGCACTTGCATGTGGTCCATGTAGAAAGCCACGCCGGGGGGGCGGCTGGTGATGCAACGTCAGACCCGTGGGTCTGCTTCTCATCAGCCAGCTGGACCTTGACAGATGTCCCCGAGATCCGGTAAACAGGATGGCCTCCCCCCCTCCGTTTGGTAGCCAAGCCCCTCTGGGCAGAGCAGGAAGCAAAAAGATGACATGCCTCATCTCACAGAGGCATCATGGTACTTCCTGTCCATTATGTAAACTGCACGACCGTGACCAAGGCCATCGTTTGGCTCTTTCCGTTCTCTTTTTCCAGAATAATCCTACACTCTTCTTCTTTGTTCATCTGTTGTTATCCTAACAAATCTTTCCCTTAAATTCCCCTTTCCTCACCACATTGCCTTGCAGCCTGGCTGCCATACTCTTATGGGGAGCATGTGAATCTAATCAACACCCCGGCTGTTTTTTAGATGAATTTCCAAGGCTACTCCTGGTTTCATAGTGCATCAGAATTGTTATTTTGTTGCACCTGGCGTGTTTGATATCTCCTGGCAGGTTTATTAGTTCTGGCATAGTCATCAAGTCTCGGATACAGAAGTTAAGTAAACAGAGACCTGCGTGAATGTGTGTGTGCGTGCGTCCATCCGTCCCCACTACTGGCGTGTGTCCTGGCCTTGGCTGACTGAATGAATTGGATCTAATAGAATTAGGGCTGAAGCCGGATTAGGTTTGTGAGGTAAGAACAGTCTATCCATTATGGACTTTTTTGCAGTGGTGTTTTTGTCACATTCTGTCAGAGGTGTGACAGACCCTTCAGCGGTGATTCCCAGTCCGGTCTATGGGGACCCAGAGACAGTCCCACTTCCGGTAGGACTGTCTGGCAGGTAGCTGGGGGGGGAGCAAGAACACGGGCCGTCTCTGGGTTCCCAACGGCTGGGTTGGGAAGGCATTTATACAGTGCAGTTGTGAACAGATGTTAGCTTTAACAAGGAGGGGATGAGAAAGGAGCAAATGAGTCTTGTGTACAGATGACAAACAATCAGCTTCAGTAAAAAAAAAAAAACTATTTATTTCATTTGATTTAATGAGCGCAATGATTGGAGCTGGTGCAGTGACTTAGGACGTAATCTTTTGCCAAAAGTTACCACTCTAAGAAGAGCTGCTTTGTCTTATAGTTTGCATGCTTCATCAAACTGCTGAAAATAATCCTTAGTCAATTCATCTTCCATCTTGTTTATCCAGTACATAACTAGGGTCATTGTCTGCAAATATGTACGTATAATATGCATTATGCATGAAATATGTAAATTCTCAAGCTGTAAATATCCTCATCCTGCCCAGGGTGTCCCCTACCTTCCCGCCATAGACTTTCCTTCGCTCCTGTAGTGCTGTATTCAGTATCTCTACAGTTTCAGCGCCTACAGTTATCAGGAAATCAGTACCTTAGGGATTTTATAGGATTGCAGACTGAGTCTAGCTGGCTGCTTTTAGGTTGCATGTTGCCTAGTGTGTGAAGTAATTGTATGTCTTAATCAAATCTAAGATGGTCAGCTCTGAGAGGGACCCATGCTATTGAAGGGACTTACACTGAGATGTTTTTGTAAAATTAATCAGCTGTTTGGCAAAGTGTTTATTTCTGGAAATTGCTTAGTATACCATTAGAGTGGACTTCAGCTAAGGAAAAAAAATAAAGGATCGTTGTACCTGACAGTAGAATTTCATCAGTCCATCACTGCTTGTGAGAACCGTGTTTCCATGGAGACCACTTCTGCTCCGGCACCTTCTACAGAGCGAGGTGGCAGCCATTTTGTGTCAGCCGCAGCAAAGCATAGTTTCATTGATGCTGGAAATGGAGCCTTTAATGCCAGATTATCTGGAATGTCAGTACAGTAAAATTTTGTTTTTGTTATTTAGGCAGCATGCCGACGATTTTCTCCTCATTACGTATAAATTGCTCTCCAGCTTGGATTTATTCTGGGATATGTACACTTGCTCTACGTTTCACAATTATGTTGTTTATTGCAAAAACAAAACATCTATGTCCAAAGCACCTTAAAAACTTTTGATTACCTCCATGCTACACAAGCTGCACAAACAACCAGGGTAAGTGGTGATTCATTCTTTAAAAATGAAAACAACAAAACCGATTCTGTGAAACACAAAAATACTTTTAGGGGAACTTCATAGGGGATCTATCTGACAAAAGCTTTTTCTTTCAGAACTAGACTCATTGTCCAAGTTTTACTGGAACTCCTCACTCCCTTAATGTAATAAAACTAATTCTTTCCATAATGTAATGAAACCCTCGTCGTGATGTTATTACAGCCAAAATCACTGGGAAATAGTTACATGCTGTAAATTTAGAAGAGACTGTTTAGATTCTAATCTAATGTAGTAGATGTCATAAGTTTATCTATCGATTCATATTCAAACCCCTTATCCGGTCCCTGGTGCCATTGCATCACACTCATTCTCTACATCAGGATTAGGCAGCCCTGATCCAGGAGTGCTGCTATCCAGCAGGTTTTCTATCCTACCTGATGAGTTACTATCTGTCTGAGATCAGATGTGGTTCATCCGAGACCAGGTAGGATGGAAAACCTGCTGGATACCAGCACTCCAGGATCAGGACTGCCTATCCCTGCCCTACAGGGAATATAGTGGTGCAAATTCACATAACTGAATATCTCTGGACTGCTGAAAGAAACTAGAGCAGTCGGAGGAAATCGACCAAAACCAGGGGGAATATGCAAGTTCCATGGAGAAGAGCTGGGGGGGGGTTCATGGCCCCAACCCCCGGGGTGTGAGTAGACAGTGTCTGTCACTCAGTCAGCTGCAAATGCTTGCTTTAGCTAATAGATCTAAAATGTGGACTGACTATGGGCAAAGCCTCTTTCCATAAAAAGCTTCTAGTGGTGTTCTGCTGAAGGTGGTACCGATTGGGGTTCTGCTGAATGTGGTACCGATTGGGGTTCTGCTGAAGGTGGTACCGATTGGGGTTCTGGTACTTGGACTGATGCCTGCTCTCCAAAGCCACGGGACCCATGCGGTTCACCATCATCATGGCAACGTACAGTGAGGCCCAAATCATCAGGTTGGGGGGGGTTGGGAGCAGCCAGAATGAACCGGGATGTGCAATCTATAAAGAGGGGGCCATGCTAAGGGGTGGCAGGCAGCTTCGCAGTCGCTGGGAGATGCGAGGACAGTGTTATTGCAAAGCTGCTTTGACCGCCACGTTGGGTCTCTGGGATGCAGCTGTTTGTTGAAATGTTTGGACTGTGATGCATTCTCACACAGTAGCTAACAAGCTTAAAGTATGTTCTATAAGGGAGTGTACATTTATTTAATTCTTTGGCAAATGTATAACATAAATAAATATGTTATACTAATTCATTTCCATTAACTATGGAAATTTTATCTTGATCCGAGCTGTGTTTCTGTTATAGAGCTGTTGTTTGAATTAAATTTGCTCGCTGAATGGCCCTCTTCAGTTTTCTTCTGACAAGACTGGACATTAATAGCCTGTGATATAGTTCCCCAGGAAGTTTGCTTACACTGCCAACGATGACTCTATGGCTCTCTTGAATTCCCCTCAAACCCGGAGTCAGAAATCCACCTGGAACATTAAATGCAAAAAAAAAAAAAAAAAAAGGTATTTTGAGAGGAGTTAATACTGCCTATTCAGAGTACTGGAAGAAAACCAGCCATGCTACATGTACACTGATCTGTTTACAGGAAAATGGAGAGAGGAAATATGATGCTCTCTCAATCTAGCAGACTTTTGCTAGTATGAACTGGAATGAAAAAATACGGATGCTGCTATGCACTCTGAACACACTCTTTCAGGTGAGAAAGGCGGGGTAATTCAGCCAGAGCTCCTCCTGCTTCACTAATCCCAGTCGCTGGGTGCCTATGATCTGACAGGCCATATTTAAACCCTCCGCAGCTTATGTTTCCCTACAGGACCTGATAAAAGCCTGGAAACCAGGACTGTCCCCACACCTTTGAAGGCCAACTGTAATCCTCAGCAGAGTTCTGCTTTCTAACTGGCTGTGGCTTGTGTGCTTCAGCCAGGGGTTCACGTCTAAAATCAGCATTTAGCAGAACAGGGCTTTGTGACCTGATTCCTGTCAGTCTTGGCTCTGCACCACAGGAATCTGGTGCCCCGTTTCTCTTTTTCTGTCAGAGGAATGTTGAACTATGTACAAAATAGGCCACCTTGAACGAGAAGTGGAGTGCACTCAGGAGGGACTACATCCCATAATGAACGAACAGTATTTCCGTTCCCGATGTCCATAATGCTTTTTGACCTTCCAAATTGTACTTGCTAATTAATGTCTTGCTAATTAGTGTTCTCTGTAGTCTTGAACTTTAGCTTTAGCTACGGAGCACATGCCCCCCCCCCCCCGCTTTTGAGGCAGAGTGAATTTGCGAGCCGATAGCAGATGGCAGCGCTGATCGAACCAGACGGGAGCGAGTAGTGACCTTCAAGTCAGCCGTCTCATCTCAACTCTTGGCATAATTGCAGCTTTGCTGTGACTTTCACCCATATTTAAGAAAAGTTGTGGTTCTTCCCCCTTTGACAAAATGTGCCCAAGTGTGCCTCAGTAGAGAACTAAAATGTGTACAAGGGTTTCTGCTGTAAAACTAGCACACAAACACTCAATGTGCTGTAACGGCGGTATTCATGAAATCTTCCTATCTGCTCAGATTGAGAGGAACCTTCCGCCCCCAGAGAATGTCTGGACTCCTAGTAGGCCCACTGCATTCACTACATTCACTCTTCTCTTCTGAGCTTCCTTAGCTCTTCTGCAAGCTTTTCTTGCATCTCCAAGTTCATGCTACCGGTATCTGTGGTAAAGCGTGACGTGGGGCATGAATCGGTAGCCAATAAGTGCGTGGGGGGTTATTGAGGGATCCTTTTGCTCCAGTTCCCTTTAAATGTCCTCCTTTTTGTGGTGTTTCTCTCTCACACACACATACACACACCAGCCAGCTGTCCTGTCATTGTGTACACTTAGTTGCTCCCTTGCTGACGTCTGGCAGGAAAACCCTTTTGCGAATGGCATTGATGACTAACAAAGGTCTGTTGTGCTCCTTTATGACTGTAGGACACAACAGCAGATCTCCTTGGCTCACATAAATTCATGTCTGCCATCTTAATCCTTTTGATCAAATACTTTTACTGTAACAAATATATATTTTTTATTATTTCTACGTAGACATTCTGTACAATTTACCATTGGCAACGACGACTGGCATTTCATGATTCTCTTAAATCAGTGAGGGAGAAAAGCCTTGTAAGCTGGCTAGTGAGATATCAGAGGTTAATGAAGCACGCCAACGAGGAGGAACATTTCAGAGGAACCTTTTATTTGAAATGTCAGTGTTCAAGAAAAAGTAGAACGGCAACATAAATATTAGCATATAAAATAAGTGTAACACATGAGCGCTGATCTAAGCATTTTATAGAAAGATATTCCTGTAGAGTATGGACAAGCTTATCAGCACACGCACATCTATATATTTATGTCTATGATAGTGGCATTCCAGCAGGACAAACACAAAAAGAGAATTCACAAACACAGAAATAAGTTTCATATGGATACAAATGCTTTTTAAAAAATTTTTTTAAGTCTTAGTTAAAATTGAGAAAACACAAGTCACATGTTTCTACTCTATATTTTTCTTATTTACACTGGGGGGGGGTTAATCAGTCCTCTGGGTGCTTAGTTACTACATGACTACACTTAGATTGAAGAACATCTCAGTTTTTTTCCCGTTTTCTAAATTAAAAACAACACATTCCAGTAGCAAAGCCACACTGAAAAGGGCTCATTTTTAAACATCGAATTATTAAATGTGATTCATACAGACATCTGGCTCTGGAGAGAAATGGTAATATTTACATGGGGGGGGGGCACAATGGTAGAATGGAGGGAAATGGTTACAAACTCGGAATGGTGTGGAGGAGAGGCCTCAGTGCTGTCTGTGATCAAGTGGATGGAGGCGACAGGGTCTTTTGGCCCAGTGCTGGATATTCGGACCAGGACAAGGCCCATTATCTGCTTAGGTGTGGGCTTCTGGTCCAGTCTGGGCTCCAAAACCCTTCCTGAGCCTAATTAAACATTGTAGAGTTCTATAATTACGCTAGGTGCAGTGTTCCTTAGCTCTGTGCTAGCTAACGCTATGCTATACTTAACCTACAGTAGGCCAGCTCCCTGCTACAGTAGCGCTGTCCACTGGTGCATGCGATGTGTGTTCCGTTTGCCGGGTGCTCGCCAACATGCGTTTAGCGCGCTGCCCCGGAGCAGCTCGGGCTTACGGCGGGGATGCTTGCGGTCAGATCGGGCAGCATGCAGCAGACTGGGATGCAAAGCGGCTAACGCGTTCAGCGAGATGAGCAGCGGAGACCCTGCCCACACACCTCTCACGCAGAGCGACAGGATGATCCACCAGCACTGAAGCTGCTCCATGTTCCTCTCGATGCAATAGGACAAAAAAAAACTTAAAGCCAAAAGTCTCCAAGTTACCAAAACATATGCATTTTTCTTTGCTATGTATTAATGCTAATTTTTTTTGATTGCTGACATGAATCTCCAACCAATTGAAATCCATTTCCCCCACCTGCAATGAATAGTTTAGCTTCTGTGGTTCTCAGTCTGCAGATACACACCATCGTATCAGCCTGTTATAAGAGTCATCTAAGCCGAAATGTCGCTCTTTCCACCACGAAAAGCATCCACCGTGCACCTCATGAAAACAACGGAAATGTCAGCGTCACTCTCAGTATATCTTTAAAAAAATAATAAAACTTCATTGTTAATACTGAGTTACAGGGCAAAGAGGTCACATCCCTGTTCAATTATCATTTGAACTTTACCTCATAAAAATCCCTCTGGATTTAATGTAGCAAAAGGATCTGCCTTCATTGCCCCGATCCCTCCCCATTTTAAACACCAGCATTAAAAGAAAATCGTGTTATATTCATATAATAGGATAAATGCACATTACAGGTTAGCTCGTGAGTTTAAAAAAAGGAAGCAGAAATGGGTCCAGAAATGTGAAAGCTCACTATATCACTCTGCAACACAGACCTAACAACGAATAAAAATCAGCCAAAAAAAAAAGAATGAAATCGGCTGTCCTCACACGTGGACGTCTGCCTCGCGCCTTGCAGCTCATCTCTGCCGCCCCTCACTTCTTTTCCTTCTTGGCAGACTTCTTCTTGCTGGCGGGCGTCTGGGCAGCCTTGGGGGCCTCGGCCTGGGCCTGGGGCGGAGCCTGGGCCTGGGGCGGAGGCAGGGCCTGCTGCTGAGGGTTGGCCGTCAGGGTCGCGGTGCTACCCGGGATGTAGACGTTCTGACGGTAGTCGGGCACGTGCTGCAGGGTGAACTGGGGGCTGTAGCGGGTGCTTAGGCCCATGGTCCCAGGTGCCAGAGTGGAGGTGGCCTCACTCACCTCTAGAAAGGGTGGGAAATACATAGTCAGTGGCTCAGTGCATGTGGGTATGGTATGAGACGCTGTGCCCATGGTCAGAAGGTCACTGGTTCAAGTCCCTTAGTTTGTGATGTGATTTTGCAAGTGGGCCCCCAATTGTTCCCGGGACCGGCTAAAAAATGTACAAAAGTGTTGGCTAAATATATTAAATGTGTAATAACCACATGCAGAAATACGGTGTCCAGGCCGCCCCCCCCCCCACGCCCCTTGCTGATAGCCCTGCGTGTCACAGGGTGCGATTTATTCCATCAGCTGGGGCCAAAATGGAGAAAGTTTCAAAAGAAGAAAAGGGGGACAAAAAGTGTGGAAAAAGTGAGCGTGATCCCTTTGGCAGCGAGCAGTGGAATTTGAGAATGTGTGCATGAGTGCATATTTTTGAGGCGGCTGCACTGTGCTGGGATCATTTACTGGGAACTCACAGTGTTTATGTGCTGCTCATTGTACGCATTTACATTTATGTATTTATTAGACGATCTTGTCCAAAACAAGCCTGCAGAGAGCAAGGTCAGAATCCCTCAAGCAAAATTGGAGTTAAGGGCCTTGCTCAAGTGCCAAATGGTGAAATCACACTGCCAGCTTTGGGACTTGAACCCATAACCTTCCGAGTTCTAACCCACAGAGCCACACCACCCTATGATTACACAGTGTTCCAAGCTGTCCCACTCTCCCTCTGAGGCCCTTCAACAAGCCACATCCATGACTCACACCATGTTAAAATCAGGTTTCACTGGGAGGGTGATTCCATTCAGCAGCTGTTTGGCCTGTAGCTGGGACGAGCACAGACAGTGTTGCTAGTTGGATAACTGGTGGGCCGGACGTTATTGGAGGGGGGAAGTTAAGCAGTAAAATTATACTCATGCGTGAATTCATTCATCAGATCTCCCAGGTCAGCTAAAGGTATATTCCGGAAACCTGGAGCGGAAGGTGTGGAAAACCTCTTTTTCTTGACTCCGGTATCCGTGCCCCAGGCTGTGACGCATTTATAAGAGGAAGCTTTCAATGGGGGGGGGCCCCTTTGTACCGTGACGCTACCCGGCGGGAGGCTGACCGGGGCACGGAGGGGCCACTTTCCCCGGGCACCTCGCTCAGAAGCCGCCGCAGCGATGGAGGGGACGGTGTGCTTTTATCAATGAGCCGTGGCTGTGAACCTGGAACAAAGAGTCCCCTGTGCTCCGAAAGCACTTCATTAGCAGGCTCCGTCCACAGCAGCGAGGCTCCGAGCTGCTTTCACTCGCTCGCTTCACTCCCACCCCATTAACAGTGGAAAACAATCCGCTTTTTTCATCAAAACCACTTGCCCACAGTGCTTCTGGAACCGGAGCAATTTTTTTTCTTTTGGTGTGTGATGGCAAAGGCACCTCTTGCCATGGTGGGGGTCAGACTGCCATGGTGTGCCCCCCCCCCGAAGCAAGCTACCACAGGTTCTGGCACATGTTTGAACGAGAGAGTAGACATTCTAGCACCGTGTTAAAATTAAGATACAGTTCCTAATGAGAACATACAGCCATGTCCAAGGAGCCGCTTGGAAAGTGTCGCCGACTCTAGGCTTCATCGAGGAGATGTAGAGACATGCAGAGAGGAGGACTTTGATTCGTACCGTTGGCAGCAGCCATGAGAGCCTGCAGTTGCTCAGCCTCGGTGGGCGGGTTGGGCCAGGGTCCGGTTCCCATGGCCCCCTCAGGTGGAACGCCGGCTCTGTGGGAATACGAGCGGCAGGATGTCAGCAAGTCGTGCAGAGAACAAATTGGGGCTCCCATTTGCTGTGAAGCGGCAGCCATTTTGTTTTGGCCGTGCGGCGGGGGGGGGGGG
>JABFEB020000002.1:3093837-3108672 GCA_019775895.2 Stomatorhinus ivindoensis | reverse complement strand
TTTGTTTTGGCCGTGCGGCGGGGGGGGGGGGGAGGAGGAGGCAGGAAACGAGGTCTAGCAGCAGAGCAGTGGGGTGACAGCAGGACGATGGGAGACACACACATCATTTCCTTCAGTCATGACAGCTGTGGGCGGCACAGGTGTGTTCTGCACAACCGGTGTAGTGTCGGGTAATAATAACCACGACCCAACCCCTCAGTCCCATGATGGTATGGGCAGCAGCTCCACCCAGCATAGCGCAGGCTGGCTGCGCATTAAATCAGAGCAACCCGACACCAGCCCCAGCAGCTGCAGATAAAACAGCTCGCAAGGCATGGTGTGCACATGGTCTTTGTGTTACCGCGGTTATGGGCTGCACCCCCGCCTTCATCTACAACAATTAGATAACATGAGCCCATATGAGCTAGGAATGTCTCACTGGAAACATTTTACAAGGATAACGAAGTGGCCCACGTCTGAATGGCTTCTTCCTGTGTGCTGCTTATGCGCATATCGCCAAATAGGTAACATTATGTTCTCGTCCTTTGTGAATGAGCTGCATCAACATGTGTCCCCCAACCCGCGTATCCTTCCTACACACACACAGAAAGATCCTTGCTCCCTAGTTGTTCTGATGTGGTTTCCTTCCTTTGTAAGGCCCAGGTCCTGCTAGAGCCCCCAGCAAAGTGTCTGGAAAGTTCCACTAGAGCAGGGCTCCGGCCCTCGCTGTCTGCCCAATAAACACAGGTTTCAAAACTACGTCAACACATAGGAACCTCAACGAACTGCATGAGTCTGGCAGCCACTCTCAACCGTAGGAGCGAATGTCGTGAAGGATTATGAATGGGCTGGGGGCTCAACCGTTTCTGGCGATTTCTGCACCTTACTGGGCTGCATCAGCAACCCACAGCACAGACTGCTGCTCGCACTCATTCGCAGTGGTAGCAGAATCACCTCCCACTCGCCCACAGTGACTGAACAGGAAAAAATTACATTTTTAGCTTAAAATGAAATAGACGCTGCATCATTTTATGGGAAATCACAGCGCTTGCCACCGATAAGACCTCGTCCTTTGCTAAAATCGTCCTCCTGTCTAATCACGCAGTGATCTCAGACGTAGTGTGTTTGTGGAAAAAAAAAATCACAGCTAGAATTACTTTTGTTAGATTAAAAAGCCCGTTGCTCATAAAACTTCCTCACCTATCATTTCGAGCATCTACAGAAATACTTTCATTTCTTAAAATTGTGAAATCTGACCACATCTAATAATTATAACAAAATGAAAAATTCTTTTTTTCCCAATGTGTACCCACACTGCGCCATAACACGTCGTAAAAACTTTTTAAAATTGTACATAACCCATCTGTTAGTGTTCCGCTCGTGTGCTGTGTACTTAATTTTCACCATTTACCTGTCTGCACTGTCGTCGCATTTTGTCTTGGATTTGTACAATGCATTAGCATCTTTGAACTTTACATACCTCACTGCTGTATGCACAATAATTTCCCCTCTGGGATCAATAAGGTTTATCTCATAAAAATCTGTGGTGAAATACCCTTCTCAGAGTTTCAGTGTTTGACGTTAAGCATTTTACCTGTAAACAAAACCACCATTGTGACACATACAGAATGGCAGCACATTCATATAAAAAAGCAAACTCATCAATTATGAACAGCACTGCGGCATCACATGTAACAGTAACAGCAATGAGCGGCTACCCTAACACCGCCTACTGAACACAGAGGCACAGCGCAGATTTACTGACAGCGTGCTACACAGATCCAAGGAGAACAAGCGCAGCTGCACATCGCTCTGGCCACATAGCGCTTCATGAAGGCAACTACCAAACACATCTGTACCTGGTTCTCTTATTTGATGTCCATCTCAGCTCTGCGGATTCTAGTTTGGAACAACTGAAAAATGGGCACCCAGTCGTCTTCAGTTAGAGTCATGCACCAAAGTGATCAAACAATGATCTTCACTCAAGTTAGCTTCATATCGTGGACAATACAGCAGTGGGCGAACGATAGGACTCTGAAAAATGCCAGCAGAGGTCGCTTTCAGCCCTTCACTTAAAATCCATAGGCTGCATTTCCCCCAGTGTGACATACTTCAGAATTCCCTGGAGTTTGTTGACACTGCCAAAAATACTATGAATTTCCATTGGAATGAGGGGAATTAACTGGACTCTGACCAGCACAGTGATGCTGGCTTGAAGAGTCTCCTCAGTCTGCAACATTGTTGCACAGCATAACCGTTTTTAGGGGGTGAAGCCTCAACTTGCAGAAGGTTTAGGAGTCAGCTTGGCTGGCACCTGATTTTTTATACCATACCTTCGGAACATTATACCGCGGTATAAGGAATTTTGTGTTTTTCAGAAGCAACATTGTTCTGATATTGTGAATTTTTGCCGATAAATTCCTTGGCCTCTCTCATCAACCGCCGCCCCGGCGAGATTTCAAAATACCATAGTATACCCAATGTACTGCGGTATACCCAATATATCATGGTATACTGCATTACCTGGATCCCACCCAAGCTTATTTTAGAACAAAGCTCTGCTGGTCACACGCAGTAAAAGTACTTAATCTTAGGAGAAAATGAAGGGAAAAAAAAAACAGAAAAGTTGTCTCAGATAAATGGCTGTGCTGAAGATTTCATAATACAAACGTGTTACTTCTAAGTCACTCACCCACTAGGTCCAGGTCGCTGGTTCTGGGAGAACCTCCAGTCAGTGTTGGGGGGCTTTTGCTGCAAAGATAAATGGAAGAGCCTTTTAATGGTGTAACAAAAGGAAAAACTCCTTATACTGTTATAGGTCTGGTTTTGAATAGCTCTGAGAGGAGTTACTGCAACCCACTGCAGAGGCATTTTGGTGGCTGGAACTGGCCCAATTCAGTGGTCCTCCAGCTTCTCTGTATGACACACACACGCACGCACACACGCAGGAGTCAGACTGCTGGCCACGAACACGCAGCAAGGGAGGCTTTGGCACTAAAAAGCCATCAAACTGCCACAAACACAATCAGCTCAATCGATGTCATAAACGCAGAAAGACTGGTGGCAATGAGAAGAGGGAGAAGCAGCCAATCACGCAGCGATTATTTTGCGAGTGGGTGTTCAGAAATGTGTCGCTTTCCCAAAGAAAAAAGCGAAGCCTTGACTACAGACTAGGTAGTCAGAGTGAGTTCATAGCCGCAAGTGAATGTCAGCCTAATCTGTGCATGTTTAGTTACACAGAAGTTGCCTGTAAGAACCATTAGTCACAAGCCATAACAGCACAACCTTAGACAAGTACTGCTGGCCTTGATAGCCTGTGTGTGACATCATACACTGTGACAATGATTAGCTCAGTGACTTCAAGGATGCACCTAAATACACTATAACTTGTCAATGTAATGTTTTGCACAAAACATTTTAGGAATTTAAGGCCATTCCCTTCACCAATGGAAAAAATAGTAACATATCTTACGCGACGTCATACGAGCTGTCATCCTTCAAAACATGATAGAAATTGTTGTTATAGAAACAATTCCCTTATACAGGAGCAGTTAAACGCTGTCTTTAGGCACTGTGCACGGCGATTGGCTCCCCTGCTCCCACCGTGGCCCGGCCATTCCGACCAGCACACTTCAAAGAGGCACTAATTGCTGAGAAACCACATCTGGATCCCATACCCATCATCGCCGAGGCCACAGGGCCACAAAGTGCATCACGAGCACAATAAGTGGAAGACTTTCGGGGCATTCATACACACGCGCGCTGGGAGCAGAACCGACGTCGTAGCCGGGTCCGGAGACTCATGGCTCGCAGGCCAAATTTTGTAAAGTGCAGGTTGCCGGGAAAAAACAACTGAGCAAAAAAAAAAAAAAACATTGATAAACATGTCCTTACAGACCACATGGAAACAGACCTCAAACACCTCAAGAAGCCACTTGTGATACAGATATTAACACTATTAATCTTCATACACTTTTTTTGTGTCATAATAAAACTGTTTCATTTGCATGACCAAACTCACAAATAAGCTTAATGATCGTGCAGAGACACGGAGGCGCCTGCTGGGTGTTCGGAATTGGACAATAGGGGACACAATGCCGGCTCCCTGGGTGTGAAGTGGAAGCATGCTGGCTCTGTCTAATCCTATTCTCTGCTGCCGAGCCGCAGGGAAGATGCCTGCAGAAGACTGCCACGCCTCAGCCTGCACGTGTCGCACAGACAGATGGTGCCCCAACCCCCCCACCCCCACCCCACGTAGAAGAGGATTCAGGGAAGCGTAGGAACACCCGTCCCCACCCCATCTGACTCCAACCTGGACGTCCAGAACGACACACAATTACTCATGTTACGAATAAGAAAGGCATCGAGAAAACAGGCCAGGGCATGTATCTCTTCGGCAGGATGTGGGTCAGCACATATGGCGACGTCATGTGACTTGCAGTCAGCTTCACCGGACAGCAGGAAGCCAAAGGCCAGCCAATGACCCGGAGAATCCTGTTATTTAGCCCCCATTTCCCCCTCCCCCCCTCTTCCCGTCTTCCTCTGGGGGCTTTCCTGTGAACGAGCAACACTGTCTTTATACTACTATACAGGAAACTGAACAAGGAAAACACATGTGCCTGCCTCCAGTCCGGTACGCCACAGACATCTTATTCCCCACCTTCCAGATTTTATGCCGTGCGATGCATAAACACACAGCGCTTCCCAGATGCATTTGTAATTAATCGGGGTAAAAAAAAATCCCATCAATACTCAAATAGAAGCGGAAAGGCAAATGCTTGGCGAACACCAGAGGAGACCCAGTCCACTGACTAGGGCTAGAAATTCAGGACTTCGGGGCACCTGGCAAAATGTCGCCTTGGGTTCCCACCAATGATATAATTTTACATATTTAAGGCCCCCTGTAAAGTGCTACGGCACCTGAATCTGTCACTGATATCACACCTACCAAAGGACAGGGAATTCACACAAGCTGCATTAATTGGCAGGGGCCCCTCACCTCTTGCGCAGCGATTAAGTGTTTTCTGGAGAGCGTCATGCTCAGTGTGTTGTTGTGACTCAGCATGGGCGTCTTGACGAACACAAAGTCGCTGCGGCTCGACAGGGTGGAGTAACAGGGCCTGTAGGTGTGGGTGTTGGGGTCCGCGGGGCCCCCCACCACCTCCACATACTTGATGGGCCCGTCGGTGTTGAGCTGCAGATGGAGGTTCTTGTGGGAGCGCTGCTGGGCCTGCCGGGAGCGCAGGCTGCGGCGGCTGTAGCAGCAGGAGTCTTCGCAGGAGGCTCCGCAGCCGGGATCGGCGCCCCGGCGCAGGCAGCGTACCGCCAGCACTACCACCGTCACGAAGCAGACGGCCGACACGCTAGCCAGGGAAACGATCAGGTAGAGGATGGAGTCAGCCATGCCCCCTCCCATGGCCGTCCTCCTAGTATCGGGGGCGGCCTGAGAGCTCTTCTCCTCCACGGTCACGCTGACCGCCACGCTGGTGGAGAGCGACGGCGTCCCGTCGTCCTGCACCACTACCACGAAGTTATACATGGAGCCTTCCTCTTCTTCTTCCTCCTTCAGCCTCCGGGCCGTCGTCAGTTCACCGGTGTGTGGGCCGATGCGGAAGTGGTTGGCGTGCGGCCCGGGCGCGATGCTATAGAGGAGCCAGGCGTTGTGCCCGCTGTCCGGGTCCACGCCCACGATCTTGCCCACGAGGTAGCCGGCCCCGGCAGACCGTGGCACCCGCAGCTGCATGTTGCCATCCCTGGGGAACGGCGGGTACAGGATGACGGGCGAGTTGTCGTTCTGGTCGGTGACGAACACGTGCACGGTCACGTTGGAGCTCTGGGCGGGCAGGCCGCCATCCCGCACCTGCACGGTGACCCTGAAGGCTTTCAGCTGCTCGTGGTCCAGCGAGCGCACGGCTTGGAGACGCCCGGTCTCCGAGTCGACGTACACGTACGAGGACACGGGCGAACCGTCTACCATGCCGTCCAGGATGGAGAAGGAGAGGCGAGAGTTCTCGCCCACGTCCGGGTCGGACGCGGACAGGGTGAGTAGTAGTGCACCTGGTGCATTATTTTCCGTCACGTCCACCGTGTAGGATGGCTGGGAAAAGCCGGGGGCATTGTCGTTTACATCCAATAGACGTACCACGAAGGTTGACTGTGACGAAAGGGGCGGGGACCCAGAATCTGTAGCTGTCACTACAACAGTGTATTCAGCCACTGTCTCCCTGTCCAGCACTTCAGTTGTGACTACAGTATAATGTCCCTGAAAGGGTGAGTTCAACTTAAACGGCAATCCAGCAGGAATCCTCAAAGTCACGTCCCCATTTTTCCCCGAGTCCTGGTCCTTAACGTTAATTAGTGCGATGACGGTGCCCAGTTCTGAATCCTCCTTGACGGGGCTGTTTAGAGAAGTTACCGTCACCTCCGGAGTGTTGTCGTTCACGTCCGTGATTTCAACTTTAATGGTGCAGGAGCCCTCCATGGCCGGGCTGCCCCTGTCGCGGGCCTGTACGGTGATGTCATACACATCCGCCTTCTCGTAATCCACCTCGCCGGTTACGCGCACCTCTCCGGTTTTAGCATCCACACTAAACAATCTGAGCACTCGGTCTGGCGTGTACTTACTAAACAGAAAGGAAATCTCCCCGTTCAAACCGGAATCTGCATCAGTAGCATTAAGTTTAGTGACTAAAGTACCTGGAGGAGAGTTTTCTAAAAGACTTACTCTTTTCAATGGTTCATCGAAAACTGGGGCATTGTCATTTACGTCCAGGATTTTAATAATGACCGTAGTAGTACCTGATTTTTCTGGTTTCCCCCCGTCCACAGCTGTGAGCAAGAGGCGAAATTCGCCTTGCTTTTCTCTGTCCAAAGCTTTTTCCAATACCAGCTCTGGAAATTTACTGCCGTCGCTCTTGGTTTCGACCTTTAGAATAAAACAATCATTTGGACTTAAAAAGTAAGTTCGTAGTGAGTTGAGACCAACATCTAGATCCTGTGCGCTTTGCAGCCGAAACGTGGTCCCCGGAGCGGCCGCCTCGGACATCTCCAAAGAGATGTTCTTGCTGGGGAATTGCGGAGCATTGTCATTCACGTCCGTAATCTCCACCACTACTCGGTTTATAGCTATAGGATTTTCTAGTACGATCTGAAAGTGCAGAAAACAAGTTGAACTTAATTCACACGTGCGTTCCCTGTCGATAGTCTTTTTAATTACCAGCGCTCCGGTCGCTGAGTTCACATCAAAGTACTGGGCGTTAGAATCCGAATCGACTCGTAGATTCCTCACGGAAATACTCCGAACATCCAGTCCCAAATCTTTAACAATATTTCCAACAAAAGCTCCGGGTTGTAATTCTTCCGATACGGAATAACTAAGTTCAAGAGACGCAACAAACAGGTCCGTAAAGTTACAAAACAGACACAAGGCGAACCATCGCACGGCCCGTTTCCTTTTTCTACATTCCATTATGAAAAGTCTACTGAAATAACTGCGAACGAAGCGATCAATCCATTATCCCGTGACGCTACATTGTGTCAAATAGATATTCCGAACGTGGCGTTAAAAGAAAACGGCATTTCATAGCGCCCTACTTTTTTTGGAAAATAAAAAAGTACAAACAAGACGCCATCCTCCCGGAGCCCGCAGTGCTGGAAGAACTGTGATGGCCCACGAGGGGCGGGGGAGCGGATCCACACACAGGACAGCGTTCTATTGGAGGAGAAAACTATTCTTTCCTGAATCGGAACGGCAAAAAAGGAAGAGAATAAATAGAAGTTGATTGAAGAGGATGTATATTATGTACACGGACTGCCTTCTAAGAGCCGGCGCACCATGTTAATCGCCAGAGATACGTCAAACACGCAAAATAATACCCGTTTATTATAAACGTATACATTTCAATAATTTCCGATATCTACAGATTGTACAGGTAGGGACTACTAAATGAAACAGCGCGTTATTTTTACTTTAAAATTTCAGTTTGAACTGATAGTAAAAACAGCATTGAGTTCCCGGTTCACTTCAGCCTAGTAAAATAACGGGATGTTGCTAACCATCATTGTATGAAAATTTCCACCAGGGGGCGTGGTTTAAACTGAATGATTATTATTCTGGTTATTATTTTATTGTTACTTTTATTGTCATATCTTAGTTGTTGATTGGTGGAGAAATACGCATAAATGCATGTAACCTCTGTATGTGTTGGACTACATTCGAAAATATTTAAAATATCTTGTATAAAACCATGTCAAACAGGCGCATATTCATACATATATCATATTTTTACAAATAGAAAGGGTGGTAACATTAGTTGGGTCCTAAACCATCAAACTTTAAAAGTATTCCTAAAATTAGTTTTCTGTATTTAGTCATATCCTTGAATATTACATACATTTTTGTATATCAAATATTAACACAAGTGATATCAGATAATGAGGCGCTTTTGGTTGCTTTTCTTGGTGGCGTTCTTCGGCTTTGCGGCTGAAATCCAAGATTCGCTGGAGGAACCCACTCTCCAGTGATACGCCAGCTGTCATCTTGGAATTATTCTGCAGTGACACTGCAAGTTTAGTTTGCAGTTCCCCTGGATTGTACAGTGAAAACAGAAATGCCTGTTGTCTCCGTTGATTTAAAGGAGATTCAGGCACTGTGACCTGTGTCAGCTCTTACTGCAATTACCTTTGCTATTAAAATACTCCACTGATGCAAGGCTGATCACTTGGCAGCAGAGAGCTAAATAAGTTGCCATTCTGATCTGGAATGTATGACAAATCGTGGTGCTGCTGTACTGCGGCAAACAGTCTTTGTCCTTTAGCTGTACCTGAATCTGCAGCTCCTTACAGTTAAAGTTCTATATGCTATAATGTTATAGTTATCATCGTCCTTTATATTGGAATCTGTTATGGAGAATAATGTTCCCTCCAACATTGACACTGTATCCAGTATTTAACACGTTATCGTGTTCATGAAATAGCAGTTAAATATCACCCTTTTGACCATACATGTTAAGAATTTTAAAAATTGTGTACAGTGGTGAATTATAATTATCATGTGGAACTTTTTGATTAATATGTGCCATCCCATGTTACAGAAAGATAATCTCGAGAAAATACAGTAACAAATTGTATTTGGAGCCATAATTAATTCACATTATAAAGAATTCTCACAGTCAGAATTTCACCCACTTGCTTCACATTACTGCTTACTTTAGCCTAGGATTGCAATGAGCCTGGAGTCTATCTGAGGAAGCTGAATGACGGGACCAGGCTAGGAGGAGTGCCAGTCCGTCACAGAGCAAACACCCCATTGAGAGACACGGATTCATCAAACTGCTCGGTTTCAAACAACAAAAGGAAATCAAAGTAGCTGGAGAAAAATCGCATGACTACAGGGAGATCGTGCAGCTCCACACACAAACAAAAGCAGGAATGAGGCCCAAGACCAAGGGGTGCGAGGCTTCAGTGCTGCCCACTGAGCTGTTATGCTACACTTAAAATCTTAATTGTGAGGTCAAAATAAATGCAATCACTCGAGCACGTTCATGCCTCCACTGGGACCATGTGTGCTCTGAAACAGAACGGGTTCTGCTACCTTCGTTACCTTGACCATTCATGTTCTTGTTAGGAATCCTTGTCACCAACATGTTAGATCCTTTCAGCTGTAGCCTCACAGAATCCTCTGAAAATAACAGACAAGTTCCTCTTTGTTCTCTGTCTTCTTGTTCTTCATTCAAAGCGGACCCTTTCCCAGAGCCGTACTGAAATACTGCTTACCGCCTATTCAGCTAATCAGCAGCTTCATGTAAAAACTCCCAGTACGATTTCAGGTTCCACATAATTTTGGATTTGCATCGTTTGGGAATTCCATGGTAATGTTGTAGTGGAATTGTTCACACGTTACAGAAAAAGTGAATATACCATTCCAAAAGTGCATACACCATTCCAAATGGTCACCATTTCCATATGTTTCCATTTCACCATTTCACTGTAGATTGTTCATTCAGCAAGCATTTGGAGTAATACCCACAACAAAATAAATATAGCTTAATTTCCATTCTACTCTAATATAGTATAAATGTGTCTACAAGTGTATGTATTCCAAACCAATTGTGAAAACCAGATTGTGACAAATATACTAACAAAGGCAGAAAAAGTTTCTGGGTTTCCATTTAGGATACAATTTGTGACTTGAGATTATTCAGAAGAAATATTCATTCATTCATTCATTCATTCATTCATTCATTTTCCATACCCACTTGCCTTATGCAGGGTTGTGGGAGTCTGGACCCTATACTGAAAAGTACAAGGCAGGGAATTCAGAAGGAACATATTTAGCATAATTATTATTACACCCACATCTGGAAGATAGAACTATTGACAGTACGTCTGATACACAGACTACAATAATTATATCAGGCATTAGAATAACGAACCAGGTAATTTAAAGGAAAATGTAACACTGCAACAATAAAGCCATTTTCCTCTAGATGTCTAAATACAAATTATGTTGCATTAAATATTCAACAGGGATAGCATGGTGGTCACTGGCTAGCATTCTGCTGTCTCACATGTTCAGGGTTGGGGGTTTGAACCCCCCCCCCCCCTTTCTTGGTGTTTAGAACGTCTTCCATGTTCTCTCCGTGTTGCACAGGTCTTGTTTTACAGTTCAAAGACAGCCATGTAGGCTAATGGGCATTGCTGAATAGCCCATGTTTGTTACGATAAATCATCATCTTATCCAGCGCGTTCTTATGTCTTATACCCTATATTGCCTGAAATACATCCCAAGGCCTGGATACTTGGCTAGAAAATGAATGAATGAAGTCTACTGTAGCATTTCTGACAGTTCTAATAACCAGTTTTTGGTTCATTTGGAACAACTAATAACCACTTTACCATCTTGTAGTTCATAAAATCATATTTTATAAATTTGAGGGCTACAGATGAAAACACTATGGAAAAAATATGTGATGGAAAATTGTAACATTTGCTTCAAATAATAGATGGTGAGCACTGTGATGATGTAAAGAATAAACATTGGCGTGCGGTATTTGTCAGCTATGCTTGTATAGACGGGGGGTTATAAAATTAGATGAAATGTTAATTTTGATGGTCAATATTTGCCGTCCATCTACCGATTAATACATCCATCCAAACAAACATCTTACAAACACTTATCCTGCTCAGAGTGCAGTGCGTAAAGATTTTCATTATAAGCAGTACATCCACAAGCAAACCTTTTGTAGGCCCTTTGAAAAGTTCGAGTTGAACCTGAACGCAAAGAAATGTTCGAAAAAAATGACCAATTGAAATCGATCAGTTCAAACGGAAATGCTGCTCCCCTGCAGAGGGCGCAAGAACGCTGTTGGGGGAGTTTTCGATATGATTAGAAATTAGTCAAAACTCAACAATCAATGGAATTTACTGAATCGTTAACTTAAGAAAATAATCAGATTCATTAATCCGGAATAATCCGTATTCAGCAGCTATCTGGAAGTTAAATTATCTCTGTATATGTGCTCACCTGTTGGCTCTCGAAAGTCCAGGCGCTGTCTGGTAAAGATGCGTCAATTACATTTACCATCTCTTTAAAGTCCATCGTGCTGCTGGGTTTAATGAGGGTGAGATCACTGAACTCTGACATTGGAGAGAGGCACGACCTGAAGGACTGGCTCTGAGACAACATGTCCCCTCCCAGGACCTCCACGTACTTAATAGGACCGTCAGTGTTCAGCTGGATGTGCAGGTTTCTGTTCTTGTGCTCCTCTGCGTCGCCCTGTCTCATACAGCAACATGTACGCCTTCTGCCGTTTCGGGCGCACTTTACTGTCAGTATTACAAACGTCAACAAAGATACGGCAGAAACGGACGCCAGTGCGATGATCAAATAAAAGGTGATTTCTCCATGTTTCTTGTCCGGTTCGTGTGATCTTTGCCGGTAATCCAAGACAGGCTCGTGAATTCCGTCTTCTAATGATACGCCTACAGTCACCGTTGTGGATTGCATTGGCTCGCCATTGTCCTTTATCTCTATCAGCAATCTGTGAGCTGAATCATCCTGATCTGAAACTGCGCGTTTAGTCCGGACCTCCCCTGTATAAAGATTCACACTAAACAACGACGCATCTGTAGCCTCCACCAATTTATAGGAAATCCAGGCGTTGTGGCCCGAATCAGCGTCCACTGCTGTTACCTTGGTAACCAAGTGTCCTGCTTTAGCAGATCGGGGTATATTCCGATTGGAGACAGATCCCATGCCAGCAGAGGGATAAATAACGATTGGAGAATTGTCGTTCTGATCCAATATGAAGACATGAACAGTGGTAGTACTGTTCAGAGACGGGGAGCCTTGGTCTTTCGCCTGTACCTGGATCTGAAATACCTTCACTTTCTCATAGTCAAAAGATTGCATGCTGTAGATGCTGCCGTTTTCCGCATTAATGTAAACATATGAAGAAACAGACATATCCCCCGCTTTGGAGTCTAAGATAGAGTAGGAGATCTTAGCATTGTCTCCTAAATCCGGATCCGAAGCAGATATTGTACCAAGTATAGAGCCCGGTGCGTTATTCTCATTCAGATACACATTATAGGATAAGTCTGCAAAACTGGGTGGGTTATCGTTGATATCAAGAATATTAATCGGTATTATTTTTTTGGCGGTAAGGGAAGGCGAACCTGCATCACTTGCTAATATTTCGATATTATACTCTGAGAAAGTCTCTCGGTCTAAAATACCATTAGTAACCAGCGCATAATGATCAGAAAAAGATGGTTTCAAAATAAAAGGAAAGCCACGGGAAACGACCAGAGTCACCTTTCCATTGTCGCCAGCGTCAAGGTCTCGCGCACTGATCAGAGCCACGACAGTACCATTCGGCGCGTCCTCGCGGACTGGGCTTGGGAGAGAAGTGAGTACAATTTCGGGAGCGTTGTCGTTCACATCCACCACTTCTATTTCCACGCTACAGTGTCCCTCCATCTCAGGACTACCTCTGTCTTTAGCGACAACGTCGATTCTATACCTGGGAGTGGTTTCATAGTCAAGCTCTCCCTTCAAAAATATTTCACCAGTTCTCTGGTCAATCATAAACGTTGAACTATCCGTTTCCGATGTGTGCTCACCATAGTAATAATTTACTTCTCCGTTTAGACCCTCATCCAAATCCGATGCTTGAAGTCGGATTAGTGAAGTATCTTTTGAGCTGTTCTCATTTATAGTGATTTTGTACAGTGCGTTTTTAAAAACAGGAATATTGTCGTTAATATCAAGTACGATAATTGTGATTTGTGTAGTTCCCGATTGCGCCGGATTCCCACCGTCTGTAGCAGTCAGTAATAACTGATGAACGTCCTGCTTTTCGCGATCAAGAGACTTCTCTAAAACTAACTCGGGAACCTTTCGCCCATCGTCGAGATTTTTTACTTTGACGCTAAAGCATTCATCTTTATTAAGCATGTAGAATTTCAACGAATTACTGCCTACATCGGGATCCAGCGCGCTCTCCAATGGAAACCGTACCCCGGTCGACGTTGATTCTGCGATTTTTAAAGTGCGCTGTTGTGTAGGGAAGCGGGGAGAATTATCATTTATATCCTGAATTTCAATTTCCACACGGAAAAATTCTAGGGGGGCCTCAACCACTAACTGTAAAGGCAATAAGCACACGTTGCTTTGTCCGCACAGACTCTCTCTGTCAATTCTATCGCTGACCGTAAGCTCCCCCTTTCCCAAATCCAAGCTGAAATACTGCTTACCAGCCTCAGAGGCGATCCGCAGCTTGCGGTCAGAAATCTCAGCTATTCTCAAACCCAGATCTTTAGCTATATTCCCAACAACGGAACCCAGGCTCTGCTCCTCGGGAACGGTGTAACGAATCTGTGCGTCTATTGTATTCCACAAGAGAAAGAAAAAAATACACAGCGCCATCCATTCCCAGATCTGTCTCCACGTCCAGGTCCTCATTTCTAGTGTAGATCCGCTAGAAATTTACACAAAGGTTTGATTTCGAAATGCATAGCAGAGCAAATCAAATGATACAAATCATTAAAATATTAGATTTAAATATAAGATCCATTGAATTCCCTTTCATCAGCTGTCTGCGTGTGAGCGCAGTTCCGTCTCTCCAAGCTCTGGGCATTGTAAGGGTTAGGATGCTGAAGATGGGGGAGGGAGTAGATCTCTCTGTACAGTCGTGATTTTTATTGGTGCACAGCGATCACGGAGTATATCCAATAGGAAGATAACTGCTTTTTAAAGGTACGGCTGCCTGGCTCTGCTACGCAGGTGAAACACCTCACATTGTAACACTGAAGGTAGATATTCCAAAATTTAACTGGTATTGTTGTAATTTAACAAAGCACAAAAGTACCCTCAGTACTCTTATGGAATTATCCCGCAATTTTAAATTCATATTTTCTTGAAATATAAATAAGAAATTATTATTATTATTTTCAATAATATAGTGATAAAAAATGTAAATATCAAAATAAATATTAAATGGTGAGAAAAATATGGCAGTCTTACCCGAATAAGAATTTAAAAATAGATTTTAACTATTAGGAAATCCCTTTATAACACAATATACAGTTTATATAGCGATATAACACTAAACTTAGGGACTAAGTTAATTTGAAGGCGTTATGAGAGTACATTTAACGAGGCTTGTTAGATTCACACATATGAAAAATGCTAAGTGCTTCTCGTCTGTAACAATATTTTCATGGTGAGGTAACATTGTGTTGAAGGTAACTGGTACGTACACCTCGACTTACCTCTTGGCTCTCGAAAGTCCAGGCGCTGTCTGGTAAAGATGCGTCAATTACATTTACCATCTCTTTAAAGTCCATCGTGCT
>JABFEB020000002.1:3052433-3065051 GCA_019775895.2 Stomatorhinus ivindoensis | reverse complement strand
GGTGTGTGAATGGGTGAATGAGAGGCATAATGTAAAGCGCTTTGGAATAAAGCGCTATATAAATGCAGTCCATTTAAGCAAAGAAGCAGATATTCTTTGGAAAAGGTAGAGGCTGGATCAAAGGGATTGATATTGTGGGGAAAAGGGCTGATAGTCTAATCAGAGGAGAGAAGCAGCCAGCGCGCAGTCTGTGAATGAAGAGAGAAACAGTTTTGGTTTGACAGGCGCTGGAAGGTATGATGCAGCAGGATTCCTGGGAAGTGCTGTGCTAGCAGCAGAAGGTGAGCGAGACCCTGGGCCGGCCGGAGCAGGAAGACAACACGTCCGCTGTGGAACTGCCATGCGGCAGAAAGGCGGAATAGGGAGAAGCTAAACATTGAATTAGCTAATGAGTGAGAGGAACGATTCAGGAAAACGTTTCCCAGAAAAAGGTTCTTTTCAACCGGGAGCATGGCAGCTAAGCACTGTAAAAAGAAAAGGTTAAGACAGCTTAAAATTTCAAGGCAGCTTTACTGCAGTAGATTTTTGAGCTTTGAGGGCAACTGAAACTTCTTTTCAGAAAACCACCTATTGTCATGCCAAGTGATTATTTTTCGTTCTGAAAATTTATCTTTCATATCTAGAAAAACTTAAAATTTTTTAGTTTTACATACTAAGAATTCCAAGCAACAAAAGTTGTTCCAACCTATTATATTTTCTTAAGATTTATCTTCCATATGTGTAAAGACTGAAAACTGTGAGTTTAGCATACTAAGGCCTCATCCAATGGAGTGCCGGTCTGATGTGCCTGCCTGGGCTGGGCTTGAACTGGCAATTTTTGGGGCAAAGGCACAGAGGTTTAACCCACTGAGCCACAAGGTGTCCCCCCCCCACCAGCCATGAATGTCGCCAGAACTCTGAAGTTATAAAACTGTAAACAGTGTTTTTGTGTTAGCATCTTTATCAGCTTATGATTCGTATGCCTGAGCATGTGGCTCAATGAGCTAGGCCTCTCTACTCATGGATTAAAGGGCACCAGTTCAAACGCAGCATCAGCTCATGTGGGGGCTCTTGAGGAAGGCCTGTGACCCCCCAGCTCCCTATAGGCACCACAACAGGACTATACACCTGACCCTTCAGAGTCAAGTTTGCAGTCATTCCTCACAGGGATCCTCAAAACCCGCCTGCTGTTATTTATTACCATCATGTTTAATATAAACATGCTAATTGAACTGTTTAGCTATCTTCATTTATAATAATTAGTCGGCGCAGATTTTGTGGTCTTGAATTATTAGCATGTTTAACTCAAATTTTACACTTATGAAAGATAAATAATTTGAGCAAAAGAGAATAAGTTGGCAAAACTTTTGTGGTTTGTAATTATTAGTATGTAAAACTGAAATTCAGAAGTTTTTATAGATATGAAAGATAGATTACCTGAATAAAAAAATATTAATTTTCAGAACAATAGGTGGTTTTCTTCAAAACTTAAAAGTTCGAGTCCTCAAAACTCAAAAATCTAATGCAGGAGGTTGCCTTAAATTTTAGGTTGTCTTACCTTCTTCTTTTTTACAGTGAGGGGGAAATAATCAACATACACACATTCTTCAACGACAACAAAGATGACTTTAATGATAGATATTAGTATAGATTTAAAGATACTGTGGTTCAGACGATACATTTTTTAGAGGAAGGGAAGCGAGGATCTGAAATACGTGTGTGGTGTGATGAAGGCAGAATTTATACTTTTTCAATTCAATTCTCTCCTTTATTTCCCCCGTCTTGCTCCCCTCAAGAACAAGCTTGGCCGTGAAGGACAGCCACCCACTGCAGCACCCAGCAAGCTGGGGGTTAAGGGCCTCACTCCAGGACCGCCAAACATGCCTGGTCCAGGCTGAAACCTGCAACCCTCAGATCGTAGAGGCTGAGACCCCCCGAGCCCTCGTGCATGCTGCCCCAAACCACACCAAGCAGTGGCATTTATCAGACACGTAAACACTAAATATTCAAACAAACAACACAGGCCAACTTACCCCTCATTTGTATAACATACATTCTTATTCTGAACAACCGTCCAGACATGGCAGGACAGAGGAGTCACTTAGAGTGGCCGGTGTTTGTGTCACTGTCTTATGATTGTGTTCTTCTGTCTGTCTGCTCTCACACTTTGTGTGTGAATCTACTGTAATACTCAGCTGCTCTGCTTCCGGAGGATCATTCTGTGGCATCACTGTGCAATAACACAGAGATGGGTCAATATTATTGTATGGGATTCTGCATAGCAACCAGGTTCCAGGTAGATCGTTTATGGAGTTGTAGGAGAAATGGAAGATTCTGGTAAGAGGATGAATGAGCTGACATGATATGCAAAGCTCTATTTGGACAGCTTCACAGTTCAAGAAATAAATTCCATGCCATTATCTATTGCTTACACCTCTTTGGTATAATAACCACAATAATATTAATTTTTAATAGTGAGCACATCCCAGTAATGAATTAATCAATAAAATTGAATCATATAGTACTCTTTAAAGGAAAAATCTAAATGCATTTTGATTGCAATCTGATTTTCCAGAGGGAATAAAAAAAGAAAAAAAATACATACGTACACTATGTTAAAAACATCCTGGATTGGTCACATGCCTACTGACATGCATTTAGAAAACACTCATAATGCTTGAAAATGTAAACACCGTTCTGTGTCCGCGGAAGTGCAAGTA
Organism: Stomatorhinus ivindoensis; assembly: GCA_019775895.2. Classification (NCBI taxonomy): domain Eukaryota; kingdom Metazoa; phylum Chordata; class Actinopteri; order Osteoglossiformes; family Mormyridae; genus Stomatorhinus; species Stomatorhinus ivindoensis. The sequence continues at coordinate 3,062,352 of JABFEB020000002.1, read as the reverse complement.
AGGGGAGGAGAAAAGGTGGGGGGGCTTGGAGAGAAAAACAATAATATAATGGCAGCATTATAAGTTATTGTAAATGACCCCAAGCATCTGCTGTCGGAGCACTCCAAGGGGAGTATCATGGCAACAGCGGTAATGCGGATTGTGATTCGTCACTGAGTCCCGCAGCGTGTGGCTATTCGGCCCGCAAGGGCTGCAGTGGCAGTCAGTCCTGAGCGCAACAGAGTCTGCTGCAGTCACAGTGTCCAAGCAGGATTTTAATTCAGGTAGAATACTTCAATTTAGGATACTAACTGCTAAAATTGTGTCATTTCATAAAACAAATCGTGCGATGCAACAAATTAATAACGATGCTATTCTTCTTGACGTGGTAGTGATGTGGATTACTGTACATAACCATAACTGTGTAAAAAAGATGCAGGCATTTAAAGCAGATAAACAGACTGTGACACACGTAAACGAACAGACACATGCACATCTTGATTCCCAGGCCTTACATTATAAATATAAGACACACACACACCCTGCAGAAGTGCTGCAGCCCTCCCCCCACTAAACGTGCAGGCAGCTGCAGGCTACGGGCAAAGCCATCAGAATCCGACAGGGGCAGCTTTCTGCCTTCCCTATCCTTTATATCATATTCCTCACAGATATATGCAGCATTTCATTCAGCCCCTACTTGCACCTCCCCCCGTTGTTCTAAAAATGGTACTGCCTCTAGTGTGAGTCAGACAGTTTCCACGGTAACACATCCCACCTTCTGTCCTATGAGCTGACGAGAAAGAGACGAGCTGCCTGACAAAGGAAAAAAGCATCTGAAACCAGTGGAAGCAGAGACGTCAGGGACTAATAGGAGATGCAATCCAATAATCTGCTTTGGAGACACGACGCGGCTAGGGAAGGAGGAGAGAGAGAGAGAGAGAGAGGTGGGAAGGGGCGAGAAAATAGGCCAGGCTTGGGGTTTGGGAGAGGGAACAGAGAGGCTATATGCAAGCAGGAAAGATACAGGAGGCAGGGAGCGGATACAGGAAGCACCACAAACTCAGACCACGGCCCAGAGATAGAAAATGAAGCAGTACTAATGCAAGGATATTCACCCAGGAGGTGAGAGCACTGAGATGCTGTGGAAAGCTGCCCCCAAATGAGACGAGCAGTAGGACCAAGCGGTTCCCTTGTGTGATTTCGTATGCGCATGAGAAAAAGAGAGGAATCATTTCCTTGGCCCTTTATGCAAATACTCCGATTTCCATCTATAAGCTTCTGCTTTGAAAGCTGCAGGAATGACAGAGGTATTAGCAGTCTGCATGCCTGTAAGTGCAGTGTCACATGTACACGAATAGAAGGAAGAGTAAATTATTCCCTCACAATTAAATGGAGGGAGGTATTAGCAGTCTGCACATCTGTATTCACAGTGTCACATGTACGCAAATAGAATGAAGAGCAAATGATTCCCTCCTTACATGAAGGGTTCAATTATTCACTCAAGCACACCCAGAAATTCGAGCAATCCATAATTTTCGCTCACTCACCCAGGCACACTTCCACCACACCAAGGACGACGTGTAATTCACTCATCATTCCCACGTTCTCGAAGTCCTTGTGTCCATCACTTACTCACAAAATGAACCAGTTTCTGGAAGTTTAGCCGTTGAAGCCAAACTAAACAAACAAGCTCTATTTTCCACAGGACTCAGTAAAAACTCACTAACTCACTTCGCTTTCTAGAACATGCGCCAGCTGATTGAACTTCTTGTCATCCCAAGTCCACTAAAAGCTAATGATGAAATACATGTCAACTGGCATCCAGTAGTCTGTTCCAAAGCTTTGGTGATAAGTCCTGATACACTATTGTTCCATTATTTCTTAAACACTTAAACAAGTTTGCTAACACAGGTAAAATAACTCACTGCACCACTGATGAGCACCAACTCACTTTTTCTTTAACACACACACAGAAACACATTTTGTGACACATTCTTAAACATCCTGCTTTTCTTGTCTGCATTATCTATCTAATACGACCAAATATGAGTGCTACATACAGTCACCTGAAGAACAACAATTCCAGAAACCCCCCCCCCCCCCCAGGTGACCCAATCACTCTCACATTTAACAGCAAATGATAAGTGCTTAAGGTGTGGAGAGCAGGGAGGGGTGTAATGCCAGAGAGTGGGTGGGTGTTTCTCAATACCAAGAACACAAAGACCGCACTTGTGGTCTTCACAAGACCGGTCTTGCTAACTTGCCTCCCAAGGACAAACTTGGGGAGCAATGAATCATGGGACTGGTCCCGTTGGGTGAGAATGCAACCAAGGTATCCTTGATATTTGGGGCAGAGCATCTGGTGATTTTTACCATCCTCTGTACTCCTGTTCTTAAGTATTGGAACTGGTCCTTGGCAGTGGAAGATGACGCAAAACGGGTGCGCGAGACCACAAGTGCAGTCCAGTACGCATGTTGAGAAACGCCCACAGTCCGGCTGGCCTCACTTTAGAAGACCTTATACAGATAGTTTCAGTGGAGGATCAGCTTGCTGCTCTGCAGGGTGTTTGAGCAGGGGGGAGTCCAGATTGCTGCAGGTGGAGCAGAAACAGTACAGGACATCGTTACAGTGAGGTTTACTGCGGATCTGATAGAATACGAGAGTGACTAATGCTTTACTTAAGCTCCGTGCTGACTGAGTAAAAAAGGAAATGGAAAATGCTACAGAGTTAGCAGTGCAGGTCACTGCAGGCCAGAACAATGTCAGCCTAACAGCACTGGCCAGGGCTGCAACCTGACACTGTCTAAAAGACAAGGGAATAGCATAGAAGAATCAATGAATAACATAAACTGAATTCAGCTACAGCACAGCAAGAAAAATCAGTATTACACCTAGTATGAGGCTCAATGCACAACACCTTTCTGTCAACTCACACCCACTCACCAACACTGAGTGGCTATATACAGATACATAGATATACGAGAAAAAACCTGCAGGTCGACGTATTTGATCCATGCTACGTACAAAAAAAATTCACCCCTGCAACGGTCAAAAATACAACTTCACATAACCATCGCAGCTTTGAGCACATACATTATTACACTTGGCAACAGATAAAATTTCCAGCAGGCAGCGTTTTCATTGCCTTTTGCTGTAACAAAAACAACAGACATATTTGAAAATAAAAATAAAAATGTGTAGCTCTTTGAAGTAACTGGTCGTGGTGGTGGGACAGAACCCCCCTGTTCACACACACTAGGCAACAACTGTGCTATATTTCCACCAAATGCTCAAAGGCACAGCCAAACACAGGATCTTGACACTGTCAGAAAAAGGGTAAAAATTGGTGCCTTTTTAGGAGTAGAAACTCAGAGGAACATCCCAAAGGTACAAACGGCATTAATGCACCACCAATGGTACAGAAATGTTCCTGAGTCCATTTCTGTACCTTAAAAGGCACAATTACATAGAGCTAAGGGTACAGTTGGCAGATCCTTGATGGTGCAGCCCCAGTGACAAGCAAAGGCACAAAGATTTACCCTTTTTTCTGATAGTGCACTGCAGAATGAGAGGAATAGGAATGTAACACATACTGGGAAACGCTGAGACTGCAGCATTTGTAGCGACTTGGAGACAAAGCTGAACTTGGTATATTATAGACGGCATAGTATGTTAAAGAAAACAGCGATCAGCAGGAGACCAGACAGCTCAGTGAGACTCTTTACTATTTTTTCTTCCTTATGAAAACATAAAGATACTTATAATCCTCCTACAACACAGTAATTCAAAAATAAATATTTACAAAAGTAATACTGCAAAATCTGCAGAGAAAAAAGAAAACAAGCAGGGTATACGCATAAAGTTTCCACACAAATTACTGACTCCAGCTAAGTCCTTGTTGCTGCCTGGGCACAGCGTTCAGACATCAGACAGCACCAGCTATCAAGAAGGACAGCCCCTCCCCCCTGGAGCCAAGCCTCACTAAAATAATCAGATAAGTAACAAAAACAGAAGCACGTGCTTATTCCCAGCACAACATTCTTCTATATCAAAAATACTTTGATATAATTTTTTAACAAAAACTCACAGTCCAGCACATTAAATTAATATTTTACGATACACTGTTAAATACCGATCCCCCATATTATGTTTTGTTGTTACAATGCTGAGATAACAGCAGTAACACATGCAGAAGTATGACTGCCTCGATCTGGATGAAGTAACTGTTTTATGGACACTAGTATGTGAGTATGGATGAACTTGTAAAAACAAAGCTGTTATTTAATGACTACGCCATAATAACCAGACTCCCTTTTTTAAGACGCGGTATAGATAAGTAGGAATATACCATCGTGGTTTTGGGTGCAGGTGCTGTATTAATTCATGAGGATGACCTTAGTATAGACCACCCAATCTGTTTCTTCTCCGAGAACTTCAACCACCATCAGATCACGTACAGCACCATCGAATGGGAAGCCCTTGTGCTGTTCTGAGCCCTTCAACATCTCGTAGTGTACATTAGATTCAGTTCAGAGCCTGTCCTATTGTACACAAACCACAAACCACTTGTTTTTTTGCATCATACGTCCAATACTAATCAAAGGTTCATGCATTCGTGTTTGACCTGTCAAAGTTTGAAGATGCATAAGAGGGGGCCAGAAAATGGAAAATGTTGCAAATTCACTGTCTTGTCACCTTTAAAAACAAAAGCTATATAGCGCTTTCCTTTTAAGGGTGGGGGTTCTACAACCCCCCCCCAGGTGCAGGTCACTCTGCCTATTGGGTGGATGTTTTCTTGGGTCTGTTTCTGGCTCCACCCACTGTTACATATCAAACCTCCTCATTCTAATAGGCTGGTTTCTGCTTCCATCACTTCCTTTATAAGGCCTGTCCAGACAAGAACAAGCAGGCCATTGCTTTGGAATTTGTTGTACTTGTTGTGTTGCCGTATATTCTGATTACTTATCGGACCACTGATGCTCACTACGCTTGACCCCTGTTGCTGTCTGACTGTTCATTTTGCGTAGCTCTTCTTGCGTTTGGTTACTTTGGATTATTGTTTTTGTAAATAGCCAGTAAAAAGCTGTAAATATTGTCTTCACCATGAGCAGCTGGGGAAGCAGCGAGTGTGATGCTGTTTTGTTTTGATTCAGTTTTTCTCACGGTTTCGGGCTAATTAGAGAAACAGGTAAATTTTGTGAACTTTTCATTTGCGTTAGGTAAAGGAATACCTTTTTTGCTAGTTAAAGCCGTTTAGTTTGTTATTTTGGCCTGGTCGGCTCCTGAAATTATTCCCTCTGCTAATAAAATCACTAGCAGGGACAAAGTAGTAGTTTCACTCCACATTTTGTTGCGCCTGACCCTAGACCGGGATGTAACAATCAGGCCAAACTATCTCCTGCCGTGGGAGTGAGGAACTGATGCTTGATGCTACTCAAAGAGCTGCTAAGATTGTTTGTGTACTTTATCATGACGACATGGATCACAGATACAGGTTTCCGGATGGTGCACTGTACTTTGAAAGGGCAGGTCAGCTGTCTCCTTACCCACTACAGCCAGGTGCCCCCTTACCTCACTCTCTGGGTTAAAGGGCTTCAGGTTTAGGTAATACATAGCACCCACAGCAGCAAGAGACGTGTTATCCAAATCACATTTTAGAAAAACACAAATGAGTAAGTAAAAGAATGTTTCTGTTCACTATTTCTTTAAATATCTCAATGGCTCCTACATATTGTATATCGACTGAACTGAAGTGAAATATACAGTCATGCCTGTACCTACCACTGAGGACACCAAGGGCAAGTCCTCAGTATTTATTCTGCAGCTCCAATAAGCACAATGCATTATGGGCCACAACGAGGAAGGGGTCACACTTTTGACCTCTTGATTTTAGAAATCCTGGCTATAGGTCTGCATAGAGGACTATGCAGAAGTCTTAGGCAGCCAAAGAAAATGATGCTTAAATGACCTTTATGTTGGTGCAGAACTGTGCTGTTATGCCTGTCAGAGTGTGTTAGCTTAGCCACTTCAAAGCCTCTGCTAAAGTCACCCCAGAATTTCCAGCAACCACGCAATGCACCCATGTATTTAGTACTCGACCACTAGCATACCTCATATAGCTAATCAATATCTCACTGACTTGTGAAACTAATTAAGTTAACTACTTAAATGAGCTGATGGTGAAATTTAAGAAATGAACAGAATGGCTGGGGTGCCCCTGAGGAGAGGTTGGGAGCTGAATATGTGTTCTGTGTTTATCTAGCCATCCAACTGGGTATCAGTAACTTTCCAGAGAACAGAGAAAAAAATACTAGTCTTTATTGTGTTGCGCTTAAATTTCATGTTCTAATGTTAAATTGTGTTTTTTCTTCTGAGCAAATATACACTGAGTACACAGATAAACAGCTTTAAACGTTTCCCTTGACTGCCTTTTGCACAGTGCTGTAAATCTTACAAACTACAAAGCAAACATGCTAAGAGTTTCCTGTATACTTTCAGACACATAGAGGGATGACATTATACACAAACATGCACTCAAACACACGCTTTGCAGAAAATCATCCACAAATGCTGTATCCATTTCGGGCTAACCAACTCACGTGCTGCAGCTTACACAATATGTAACGTTATGTTATTCTGGAGGTTATTCAACCCACCATTGCAATATAAGTGAACAAAAATAGAAAAGGCTGTGAACCAGTTCTTGCAGCTTGGAATGAGGCTTGAGGTCTATTTTAATTGAAACCTGAGCCAAACTCCACTGCCAGTATTATATTCCCCACTTTGAGACGAATTATAAGGAATTATGTAAAGTAATTCAAAACAGCAGCATATGAGATATCGCTTTACTATTACATTTGTTTTTTAAGATTGTCATTATAGTAAGATTATATAATGATAGTGATGTGTGTTTCATCCATGCATTCATCCAGTACACAGTGGCGGGAGGAGAAGTTAGTGGAGGATCAGTGAAAGAAAATCAGCTGAGTGCAGAGGACTGTGCCTTTGTGCTGTGGAAAGACACAGTCATGAGAGGGGAGAGCATGCAATGCCCCCCCCCATGTACTTAGCACGATTTTAACCCCCTCATTTGTAAATAAACAACAGTATATCTATTTTATGTAACCAGTTCAGGGTTGCAGGGGGACCGGAGCCTATGGGCACAAGGCAGGAAGCAACCCAGAATGGAGTGCCAACCCATCACAGGGCACAAGGCAGGAAGCAACCCAGAATGGAGTGCCAACCCATCACAGGGCACAAGGCAGGGAACAACCCAGGATGCGGTGCCAACCCATCACAGGGCACAGTCACACCCCATTCACACCTATAGACTAACTGGTAACTCCAACCCACTACAGCATGTTTTTGGGCTGTTGGGGGAAACAAGAGTACTGGGAGGAAACCCCATGACAACAGAGGGAGAACTTCACACACATGGAGGCATGGCGGAGATTCGAACCCTGGTCCCAGAAGTGTGAGGCTAACTATGGCAAAACACACTCAGTTCATATACAAATAAATCAGATATTTCTTTTTAAAATGTTATTGGATATCATTGGTATGGTACTGTGTCCTGAGAACATCTGTCAAGCTGCCTAACTGACCTGCGACTACATACAGGTTATGTGGTTGGGAGGTGGATAGAAATCGCTTATTGGCATCTTTCTGGACTGTGGGAGGAAACTGGAGTACTGGGGTGGGGGATATCTGCACAACACATGCAGAACAGGAAGGCTGCACCCCCAGCCCTGGAGATACAAGGTGACAGTGCTGCTCAGAGAGCAATGAGAAAGCACTTGCTGGTAAAACAGCACAGACAACCAGACAATGTGTCAGCCAGAGGTTCAGTGAAGCTGTCTCTGCACAGACAAACAGACAGCTGCTGAATGCTGGAAACTGCACAATGTGTCAGCCGGAGCTTCAGTGAAGCTGTCTCTGTCAGGAATTTACATAAAAAGGAAACATGCCCAATATTTAGTAAAAAATGTAACGTATAAATTAATTATTCAGCCAACCGATAATGTGCCTATATTGACAGTGAATAATGCTAAATGTCCAATAAACCTGCAAGGAGGGTAATCTGGCCAATGAGTGAGCTTCCTGCATCAGATAGCATCTCTGAATCCCCCCCCCCATTCCCCATCATTCCAGTCTGTTACTGATAACTCCATATTTTCAATGAGTTGTAACATTCACAACTCACATCTCAGCAGCAGTGAACAAGGTTAGCTCTCTTTGCTGTTTACAATTGCTAACCAAGAAAATGTGGCACCGCAAGTATGAGAAGGCCGCTGAATTGTTCCTATGTTGTTGTCCCACAGACATATACTGCATTAGCCTAAATCTGTCAAAATATATCAGACACATGTGCGCTTGGGTAGATACGGAATCAGTGTTCTAGCACAGATGAACTGTGAAGCTGCAGTATGATCTTACATTAATCTTAGTCTCTCAAAGGTGGTACAAATGCTATTTCGGCATTAGCTGGTAAGAGATCAGTAGAGGTTGTCATTTGCTGGACATATTTGAACGTGTAACTGTTACATAAAGCTTAATTAACATTACAGGTTTTTTCCATTGCTGAGATACATTCTGCAATACTGAAGTCACTTTCTCAAAACACTTCACACAGTTGCCATAACAATAGCTTTTGTGGGCTAAACTGTGAATCATTTCTCATTGCTTTCATACAAAATGCATTCAATGACTAAATGCTTCAAAGTTCAGGGATTCCTTGCTCACTCAGAATCCACCACCATCAAACCCCTACATTTCTGGAAGCCCTTTTGCACATGTTTACGTACTGGTCCCAAAGCTGTCAATCGTACATACATAGCTGAATAACTACAATTTGCTGCGATACTATCAATACCCATCCAAAATATTTGTAAAACTGACATGATATAAAATAAATGAAAGGAAAATGAACCCAAACACAGCAGGCACCCATTCTAGGTGATTAGATGTATCGCTAGAGAGGACGTCAGTATAGTATAGTATAGTATAGGATAGTATAGTATAGTATAGTTTAGTATAGTATAGTATAGACCAACTGCAAGTGTGTGTTAATGTGTGTGTCTGTATGTGTTTATATATAAACATACACACACACACACACATATATATCAAGGCTTTTCAAATCTTTTGATCGCATTCATAGATCTTTGTGGGGACGACAAAAATGCTTGTCACAATGTAAAAAAACAATACTGTGGGGTCCCCAGAATGCAATATAAACAGAGTCCACACAACCCCCCCCCCCCCCACAAACACACACAATTGCAGGGTAAAGACATCAATTCACCAGACCTCCTGAAAGGGTGGGGCCACAATGCTAAACACGGAGCCCCCAAGCTCACCTCCACATTTATACTTATTTAGCAGCTGCTGGCCTCCAAAGCATTATACACATGAGAAGGCTGGGTCAGACCGCCCCCGCAGCCCCGGGGGTTAAGGGTCTAGCTCAGGAGTCTAATGGCGAAATCACACTATGAATCACAACCCTGGGATTCGAATCAGCGAGCGTCTGATCACAGACACAGCATCCTAACTCAGTGAGGGACACACCACCCTTAAGTTTTTACCCAACCACCCACTTTTTACCCAACACCACTGTCCTTTAAGTGGTAAAAATGGATGGAGGAATAAATGTAAATAATCTGAAGAACATTTACAAATCGTGAAAAATCTGATCCAACTGGCAAATTTGCATGTAAGCACATTCAAACCCATTATTTTAATCAGAAAACACTACAAATCATGAAATACAAATCTCACCTCAATACAAACATCTGCATCCACTTTTCTTGGGACGGTCCCTGTGCCACTCAGGTCAACATTCAGTGTATTCTGACTACACGGCCTGCCGTATTTCAGGTCACTCCTCCTGGAGTCAGTCGTCCCGCAGACGTCGTAATTGTACACGTGCCGAAGAGTTCC
>JABFEB020000002.1:2995896-3007601 GCA_019775895.2 Stomatorhinus ivindoensis | reverse complement strand
TCTGTAATTCTTTAATTTGCTCGTAGTCAAAAGAGCGCATTGCGTGGAGAGCGCCATTCTCTGCGTTGACTGAGATATAAGATGATGTTAATATTCCATTAATTTCTGTGTCCACGAGAAAATAGGATATATGCGCATTATTGCCCGTATCCGCGTCGCTCGCTTTGATGGTAAATATGGACGCCCCCACCGCGTTATTCTCCATAACATGAGCAGTGTATGTCTTACGTTCAAATACTGGTGCATTATCGTTGATGTCAGACAGTTTTAGAGTTAAGGTCTTGTTAGTATAATATGAAGGTGAGCCTTTATCCACAGCCGTGATAGTTATATTATACTCAGGGACTTTCTCGCGATCTAACACATTGTCGGTTGTCAATGTATAAAAATTAGGCGAAGACGACGTAATTTTAAAGGGTAGGTGTGGATTAATGGAACAAGAGACTTCTCCATTGTTACCGGAGTCCAAATCTTTTATGTTTAACAGCGCTATAACGGTACCCGGTGCAGAGTTTTCAGATATGGGGCTAGAAAAAGACATCAGTGTAATTACAGGTGCGTTATCATTTACGTCGATAATTTCAATAAGCACTTTGCATGATCCGGTTAATTCGCCAGCATCGGCGGCTTTCACATTGATTTCATGCTGCCTTGATTTTTCAAAATCAAGTGATCCGCTTACCGTAATCTCGCCGGAAAACCCGTCAATGTGGAACAAATCAGTAGCACCCCGTCCAGAAAAGTAATACGTCACCTCAGCATTTACTCCTTTGTCTGCATCCGTCGCACTGACTTTAAGTACTGTAGTGCCTTTAGATGCATTTTCGGGTAAATGGGCTTTGAAAACCGGGTGGCTAAACACCGGAGCATTATCATTTGCATCTGAAACTACCACGATTATTTTCATTGTTCCAGATTTCTGTGGGCTTCCTCCGTCAAATGCGGTGAGGATCAGCGTCTGTTCATCTTGTTTTTCTCTGTCGAGCGCGGTTTGAAGCTCAATATCTACGTATTGAGCACCATCAGGAGTGGATTGTTGTTTTAACAAAAAATTATCGGTCGGACTAAGTTTGTACCCATGAACTGTATTTACTCCTACGTCGGGGTCCTCGGCGCTCTCTAACTGGAATCTAGCTCCTAATCCGACCACTTCACTGATATTTAATTGAATCTCCTTTTTAGAAAAAACTGGAGCATTGTCGTTAATGTCTGTTATTTCTACATCTATACGATGCAGCTCCATGGGATTCTCCAGAATGATCTGGAAGTGCAGAGAGCACGGAGACACTGGGCCGCAAAGCTCTTCTCTATCTATTCTTTCTCTCACAACCAGCGTCCCTTTATCATTATTCAGACCGATATACTCACGACCATGTTCAGTAAAAACACGAGCTCGGCCAGATTTCATGCGCTGTATATCCACATCGAGGTCCTGTGCGATATTCCCCACAAACGAGCCTTTCGCCATTTCCTCTGGAATAGAATAACGGACTTGTCCGTAAACACCGTTTGCGATGTAAATACACAGGACCAGAATCTGCAGCTGCCATTTCCAAACCTTGCTGGTGTCCCCAGAATTAACAAGGAAACGATAAAATATCATTCTCTCTCAATAAAACAAAAACGTTTTAATATCAACATGAAGGGCGTCCGATACTGTTATAGTTTTTAGCTCCAAACAGGTTTATTGAACAAAACAGATGCATATATATTCTGCAGAAGCCACTGCGATGTTCTGTCTGTGTTTTGTTGTATTCCGTGTGCTGAATGCTACGTGCACTATGAAATACGGCTAAATAAGGGAGGTCCCCGGAAGACGGGTTCAAACCTCACACAGCGACCAACAGCGGCACTCAGAGCACTGAACAAAAACTGCACTCCACACATAGTACCATAATTACATCATTAATGTATGTGTATAAATTACACTTTCTGTCAATATCATAATTTCAGTAACCTATATATTCCTATTTGTGACTGCTAATGTTTGTCTAAAGGCTAATTTTTCTCTGAAAGCTATTTTTAAGCATTTCTTTTTTGGTTTAATATTGCATTTACCGATTGTACTTTCCCTGATTTATTTCTGTTGTAGCAAAGGTCATCTCCATAGTGTAATTGTGACGTTTATCTTAATGTAATGGTGAAGCTATCCTAAGAACAAGCTCACTGCATTCTTTAGGCCTGCATGAATAAAGAACTGAATGTGTTTAAATGGTCATTGTCATTTTCATAAAGTTTGCAGAAAAGCCATTGAAAATCACTGTCCATTTGCAATACCTGTGCATTGTCTATTGCAATACCTGTGCATTGTCCATTTGCAATACCTGTGCATTGTCTATTGCAATAATCAAATTCATGAAATAGCTGGACTGAAGGGCCAGTGAGGATTTTCCAAAAAGACTGGTGTAGCAGCTAATAAATAAAGATCTCTGTGAGAACGTGAATGATATGACAATTTTGGGATTAACCTATTTCACATTTTCTTCCATTTACTTTATCCTAAACAAAAAAAGCAAACCATAAGAAACCACTTACCTGGATACTTTTTGATAATAATAATGCTTGAACTTAACAAAACATATATGCATTTAATTTAGCAATTTTTAATGTCTTATTGTGCCCAGAACATTGGCATAGAATTGTACTTCTTTCAAAAAGTCACATACATATTTACTATTGAGAAAATAATAGGCATTAGACAAGACTGAACTTTTAATTTACCACCATACAAAATAGCTCCCCCATAAGTATCATTCTGATACTATCCTTAACGTTACCTGATGCTGTTAATGTAATAAATGTAGTATATTACTTTTACTGCTTTGCTATCACCATTTACGGCTATCCTTTTCTGTGATTCAGAATGAGCATAACAGATATTAATATAAAATAACATTAAAATGTTCATTTTAACTTCCATTTTAATATGACAATGGATTACTATTTGTTAACCATATATTTATCCATAAAATTATTCTATATATGTGCCATATAAATATCAAAATCAATGCAGATCAATCTCCAGATATGGAACTCTGTAGTTCCCAGGAAAGCAGAACCATGCCAAGATCCACCATTCAGTTATATCTACCCATCAAAAGCACATAATAGGTGGGGTAACCTGTGGCTCAGGAGCCTGTTTCAGACCGCATAGGGCTCAAGGCAGGGGGACACCCTGTAAGGGAGGACTATTCAATTCAGGCCCTGGATATCAAATCCAGGCCTTGTTTTCAGTTCTCCCAGGTAGTTAGTTTAATAATTACTGATTCTGATTGGTCAGAGGCTTCACACCTGGCTCTCAGGTAAAGGAAGGCTGGCAGATCAGCAGGGCTCGGCCCTTGAGGACCGTGAGTTGAACAGCCCTGCCGTAAGGGATGGCAGTGCATTCCAGGGCATATAACATACATTTTCCACGAGCAATTCAGAGATGATTATTAGCATAACAGCAGGAGTATCTGTCTGATACTTATGTGACAATAAGAAAACATCTGCATGCACACATTCATCCCTGCATGTGTGCGCCAGCAGTGCTACCGACTGAGCCAATTAGCAAGCTACTTTAATATTAGCTATGTTGCTGTCGCTGTCGATGATGAGGATAATATGCAATATCTGCATGGCCATATTATTATGTAAAACGTGGTGAAAAGACTCAAGGTATATGTGTTATAAATAGGTCATCTAAAGCCTATTTGCTGATGAAGAAAATACTCTTCAAGTAATCTCTCAAAAAAATTTTCCCCGTCGCTGCCGAAGACTACTGACATGCTAGACGAAATCATAAATCGAAATTCAGTTCCAGCACTCTAATCTCAGTGAGCAGAGCTTATTGGAAAATATAGTTACACACTGTCATGTTGCGAAGCAACGTAACCACTTTGGTAAAGACACTGGATGAGATATTTAGATGTTTTGTTCGTAGTATATCTAGAAATGCTGATTTACACCAGTGGGTTTAAAACAAATTTTGAAGTTTTACTCCTACATTGGAAACGTTTTCTTTCAAAGATAAAACCGCGATTGCAATGCTGAAATTAAACGATATTTGGATAGGTTCAGGCATCGTAATATACTGGATTTTATTTAATACAGTATTAAATTATACCAAAACTAATATCATAAAGAACATTTAACGTGGAGATTCATATACCAAATCTTAAAAACAGGATAAGACTTGGACGACTTGGATGAAAAAATGGACGGCTACAACTCTCACCTTTTCTTCTGAATTCCTGTTGACTTCTACGTCCTTTTCTCTATGCATCAGGGTTTGTGTTCCACTAGCATCCAGACTGATGACGCTCTGACTACAAGGCCTGTAGTATTTCAGGTCACTCCTCCTGGAGTCAGTGGTCCCGCAGACGTCGTAATTGTACACGTGCCGAAGGGTTCCTGTACCTCCGACGTCTGCGTAAAGCGGTGGGTAGTACGGGATAATTGGGAGATTCCCCCCGGATTTATAAAACATGCTTTCGCACCTCCACCTGTAGCATTTCACGGATACTATGGTAATGATGGAAACAATAAAGAGGAACGAAACTACAGCCAAAGCCAAAATTAAATAAAAAGTCATATTGTCATTATAATCCTTGTCAGTGGTAGTGTCACTAAATTCCGCCAGTATTTCTGGGAAATTGTCCGCTACCGCGACGTTAACATTAACTGTAGCAGACTTAGGCGGCTGCCCGTTGTCCTCCACTATAACAGATAGTTTTTGCTTGACGGTGTCTTTGTCACTTATCTGGCGTATAGTTCTTATTTCTCCGTTCTGCGAATTCACTTCGAACAGCGCCCTGTCGGATAACTTAACCATTTTATACGAGAGCCAGGCATTCTGTCCGGAGTCCACGTCCACAGCGACAACTTTCGTGACGAGATATCCGACTTCCGCTGAACGAGGCACAATTTCAGCCACCACTGAGCCACTTGAAGGAACTGGGTAGAGGATCTGAGGTGCATTGTCATTCTGGTCCAAGATTAAAATATTTACAGTCACATTACCACTTAGCGGAGGGGATCCACCATCTTGTGCTTTTACGCGAAACTGGAAATCCTTTATTTGCTCGTAATCCAAGGAGCGCAATGCATGAATTACTCCACTGTCGGAGTTAACAGATACATAAGACGATACCGACACTCCATTTACAAATGAATCTTCCAGTATATAGGAAATTCGGGAATTTTGGTTCCAGTCGGCATCACTGGCTTTTACTGAGAATACAGAGAGCCCTGGTGCGTTGTTTTCCATTATATATGCCTCATATGAAGTTTTGTCAAAGACCGGCTCATTGTCATTAACATCTGACACCTTTATGTTCAAAACGACGCTACTAGAAAGTGAGGGGATTCCTTCATCAGCGCATATCACGGTTATGTTATATTCAGACCGTGTTTCTCGATCTAAAGACTGCGCCGTAAAAAGACTGTAGAAACCATTCGAGGTTGATCTTATAGAGAACGGAAAAGTATTATCGATAAGACAATGAACTATTCCGTTATTTTCAGAGTCAGGGTCCTTCACTGTCAGTATGGCTACTACCGTGTCTTGAGGCGAGTTCTCTGGTATTGACTTTGATGTCGACATTAAGTTGATTAACGGACTATTGTCGTTCACATCAGTAACATCGAGGATAATTTTACTAGAATCCGAAAGCCCTCCGTAATCATTTGCTTTAATATCAATTTGATAATGTCTGGCCTTTTCATAATCGATTTCACCAGACAATCTCACTTCTCCGCTGGTTTGGTCAATCTCAAATAAATCTAACATAGTGTCCATACTATTTGTAATAGAATATGTCACTTTACCATTAGAACCTTCATCAAAATCAGACGCGCTCACTGTAGTTAAAACAGTACCCTTAGCTGCATTCTCTGTTACGGTTGCCTTGTATATAGGCTGCGTAAAAACAGGCGCGTTGTCATTAGCATCAAGTACAGTTATATGTATCTGCGCTGTACCAGACATCGGCGGATCGCCACCATCCAAAGCGGTTAACAACAGCGTCAGTTTATCCTGCTTTTCTCTGTCAAGCTGTTTCCCTAAAACCATTTCAACCTTTTTACTTCCATCTGGCTGACTGTGCAATTTTAGGTGAAAATTCTCTTTTGGTTCAAGAGAATAAGCCTGTAGGTCATTAACACCTACATCCGCATCCACGGCCTTATCCAGGACGAATCTGGCTCCGGTCACAGCTGACTCGCTTATTTCAAACCTAAATTCACTATTTTTAAATACTGGTGCATTGTCATTGATATCCGTAATCTCCAAAATAATAGTATAGAATTCCATTGGATTTTCTAAAATGACCTGAAAATGTAATGCGCATGGCGTTGTTTTTCCACAAAGCGATTCGCGATCAATTTTTTCTTTAACAAGGAGGACCCCCCTTTCTCTCTCTAACTCTATGTATTCAGTACTGTCTCCAGTATATATACGCGCGTTTCCTGATCTAAGTCTCTTTATGTCCAAACCAAGATCTTTCGCAATATTACCTATTAATGACCCCGTCTCCATCTCCTCTGGTATAGATAAACGCATCTGTCCATTAACAGAAACGACAGAAATGACAACGATGCAGGCTACTTGCCATGTCACTGGTTTGCCCGGCATTTTCCCAGCACCTCAATAAGCGGTCAACCAATGTCGTTCTAATGAAAATTAAATTGATATTCCGAATAAAAACAGGCTGAGGATACGGTGGCTGTCCAAAATCTCCATATATCCTATTATTGCGCTGTCGTGGAGAAGTGTGTCCTCCTAATGCTTTCTCGAATCTCAGAACAACAAGGGGAGGTTCTTTTGGAAATCTGATGACGGAACTGCAGCACGCTGATCAACAGCGTCACTTTGAGTTCATGGAGAGAAGTGCAATGCAAGTAATAGTAAAGATTAGTTTAAACAGCTTTATCTAAAACACCATAATCAAAACACAAACTGCAAATTAAAACAAAGAAACCTGAAATTGTCATGGCTTACTACTGGAACTGTGTACATGGAAAAGTTCAGCCGACTGAGGAGCCTCAAACCAAAATCTGCTTTTCACTTGGGATTGTGAGTTGCGATGTTTAAATTCTTTTGCATACAGAGAAACTGGACTGTCGCAATTAAATGTGGTTTCCTTCAGCAGCGAGAGTTGCAGCCACTGGCAAAAATCAATTGAACTGGTTCGCAACATCATCAAATAACTTGCTTTTGGTGTTCACATCTGTTTAAATGCGTATTCTTTTGTCATTGAACACACGGTTTTGGAGAAAACGATATCGGTAAATTACAATCAGAACATACAACCTAAACATACAAAAATCCATCCATCCATCAACGATGCATATTCCCTAAGCCATGGATGCCTTTGTCACGATTAGGGGTTGGTAATTTAAGAGTAAAAATTACGTTGCATAAAACAGAATCAAAACCACAAAAACACAAAAAGCAAAATACAATTTATCTGAAATGAAACCAGAGGCTGATTAAAACTTGTTTTACTTCAGAAGGCTCACCTGGTTTTCAGAAATCCCCGTTTCTGTCTCCACATGCGGAAGTGTCTGAGCTTCGCTGGAGTTCTCAATGAAATCGCCTCGAATGCAATGTCTGACATAATCTAAGTCACTCCGCCTAGAGTGCGCTGTCCTGCACATGTCGTAATTGTACACAGGTGGTAAAGTCCCTGTACCTCCCATATCCGAATAAAGGGTTGGATAATACGGAATAACAGGTAAATGTCCATTGGATTTATAAAACAATCGTTCGCGTTTCCATCTGTAACACTTCACTGATAAAATGGTTGTAACTGAGACGACGAAAAGAAAAGAAACTACAGCTAAAGCTAAAATTAAATAAAAAGTCATATTGTCGTTGTATTCCTTCTCTTGCGTTATGTCACTGAATTCCGAAATCACTTCAGGGAAGGTGTCCGCTAACGCCACGTTAACGTTGACTGTTGCTGAACGAGGCGGTTGTCCGTTGTCCTCCACTATGACAGTTAGTTTTTGTTTGATGGCATCTTTATCACTGATCTGTCGTATTGTTCTGATTTCGCCATTCTGTAAGCCAACTTCAAATAACGCTCTGTCTGTAGGTTTCAGAAGTTTATATGTCAGCCAGGCATTCTGTCCGGAGTCTACATCAACAGCCACGACTTTTGTGACAAGATAGCCGATGTCTGCTGAACGAGGAACCATTTCAGCCACCAGAGATGCAGCAGGTTGTACTGGATAGAGAATCTGAGGCGCATTGTCATTCTGGTCCAAGATAAAAAATTTTACGATCACGTTGCTACTCAGTGGAGGTGACCCTCCGTCTTGTGCTTTTATTTTGAACTGAAAGTCTTTCAGTTGTTCGTAATCAAAAGACCGCACTGCATGGACAACTCCGGTCTCTGAGTTAACGGACACGAAGGATGAGATAGATAATCCATTTACTGACGTGTCTTGCAATAAATAGGAAACACGAGCGTTTTGACTCCAGTCAGGATCAGCAGCTGCGACTGACAGTATGGAGAGTCCAGGCGGGTTGTTTTCAATTACATAGGCGTCATAGGAACTTTTGTGAAAGACCGGAGCATTGTCGTTTACGTCTGATATCTTTAAGCTTAAAGTGACGCTGGTAGAAAGTGACGGGATTCCCTCATCAGTGCAGATCACGCTAATGTTATATTCAGACTGTATTTCGCGATCTAAAGGCAGCGCGGTAACCAGACTGTAGAAACCATTTAGCGTTGACCTGATTGTAAATGGCATGGTTTCTTGGATAAGACAGTGAACTTTTCCATTATTCTCAGAGTCAGGGTCAAGAACCTTTAGTATAGCTACAACCGTGTCTTGGGGCGAGTCCTCTGGTATTGATTTAGATGTTGACATGAAGTCAATTAACGGGTTGTTATCGTTTACATCAATAACGTCGATTATTATTTTAGTAGAATCAGAGAGACCGCAACAATCCTTTGCTTCTACATTAATCTGATAATGTTTGGCCTTTTCATAATCGGTTTCACCAAACAGTCGGACATCTCCGTTATTTTCGTCGATCTGAAATAAATCTGAAACTTTATCCATGCTATTTGAAATAGAATAAGTGACTTTACCATAAGAACCTTCATCTAAATCCGAGGCGCGCACTCGCGTTAAAATAGTACCCTTAGCTGCATTCTCTGTTACGGTTGCCTTGTATATAGGCTGCGTAAAAACAGGAGCGTTGTCATTTGCATCAAGCACAGTAATGTGTATCTCCGCAGTCCCGGACATCGGCGGATTGCCACCATCCATAGCTGTTAACACCAGCGTCAATTGGTCCTGCTTTTCTCTGTCTAGCGGTT
Organism: Stomatorhinus ivindoensis; assembly: GCA_019775895.2. Taxonomy (NCBI): domain Eukaryota; kingdom Metazoa; phylum Chordata; class Actinopteri; order Osteoglossiformes; family Mormyridae; genus Stomatorhinus; species Stomatorhinus ivindoensis. The sequence goes on along the minus strand of JABFEB020000002.1, from coordinate 2,998,287 downwards.
TTTGCAAAAGCATTTCTACACTATTACTCCCGTCTGTCTGACTGTGCAGCTTCAGAATGAAATTATTTGTCGGTTTAAGCGAATAACTTTGAAGGCCATTAACGCCAACATCAGTATCAACTGCGCTTTCCAGCACGAATTTAGCTCCTGTAATAGATGACTCGCTTATTTCGAACCTAAACTGGTTTCTTATAAAACCTGGCGCATTGTCGTTTATATCCGTAATTTCTACATTGATTGTATAGAATTCCATCGGATTTTCTAGAATAAGCTGGTAATGTAACGAGCACGGAGATGTTCTCCCGCAGAGTGATTCTCGGTCTATTCTTTCTTTAATAACGAGGACTCCTCTTTCTCTGTCTACCTCCATGTATTCAGTGCTGCCTCCAGAATAAATACGTGCATTTCCCGATTTAAGGCGTTTTATACCCAAACCGAGACCTTGCACTAAATTACCCACGAAAGACCCTTTCTCCATCTCCTCTGGCATAGAGTAGCTAACCTGTCCATCCACCGAACTCAGATACATGAAAAAAATAAACATTTTTACTTGCCATGTTATTGTATTGTCCGTCATTGCCCCAGCAAAGCGATACAAGGATATACCACGTTTCCCGGATCAATATACACGGTCCTATTAAGGAATTTGCTGTAATTCCAGCTTTTAGAAGAGCTATGCGAATAGATTTTTCTATAAGAGATAAAACGCAGTTCTAGATATCCACCGATCGTTGTCTGTTATTCATTGTGCTTCTGGTGACTCCTTTCTCTCCATAACGATTTTCACATCATAATAATATGGGAGGTCCTGCTGGAAATCTCGTCACAGCACAGTCAGCATCCTAACCAACAGCGGCACTTTGAGTTCAAATTTTGAACTGCAAAATTGTACTATTTACGTCCTACGTGTTGTCAGTAAGCACAATACAATAATGGTTCAATAATGTGAAGACGGGATTAGATATGTAAGCATAGTGACGTTTTCACTGCCTATTAAATTTAATTAAAATTCTACCAACATTTATAAATGTAAAATATAAAACCTTGGTGCTTTACTTCCACGCTTACAGGTATGAACGGACCACTGGTATTTTCATGGGGATCTGACAATCCTGGCCAAATTCAGAACCATGTCACTGGACAGCAGCCGCTTCCACTCAGTCAAGGAGAGCAATGAAACATATGAGAACCTGCAGAGATGCAGTCTGGATGCTTATCCATCTCTCCCCGCCTGTCTTGCCAACGTTGACATGAAAGCCTCACTCTGGGTAAGGGAAGCCACAGGAGACAGACTCAAGCTGATAAGCCTGTTTCTCAGGTTCTGGAAAAGCTCACTAAGGGAAGGAAGGAAAGGTTTGTCCCTGGTCCATGCTTCCCTGCCATCCCCAAACCTGCCAGTGCTTGGAACAAACCCCGGCCTACTCTCTTACGACGGCACGAAGCACTAGCCGCACTGACCAATGCACTCATTACGGAACTCTTCACGGTGGCCGCCTGTCATATTTACACAGCCGGTGTTTTGGACACCTGGAAAGCGTGCGGCTGCACCCCAGCTGCATGGCACGCGAAGATGAATAATCACACCGTCTGCTGCTGCCTGCCCGGAATCGGCCTCCCTATTAAAATATTTCCTTATTCACCCTGTCACTCAGGACATTACCATTGAAATCTCCAGCCATGAACGTCACGTGCACAAGATCTGCGCCGATTTACTTTGCCAGCTTTGTTGTACATTCTAATACCGTGACTATTCAAAACCCCTTAGGTATATTTTAAAAGTAACATGGCAAGAATTAACAAATACATATGGAAGAAGCTTCTTAGGAGGTGTATATGAGGTAATAAATAGAAATCTGCAGGTAACAGTTTAGACCCTGCGCAGGTAGTCCGGATTAGGCTATTCATAAGCTATACATTGTAACATCCAAATTTGAATGGTACTTAACAAAATGTTTTTCAGCTGGAGAAACACTTGAGGAACTTGGAGAAAAACTCAGTACAGTGCAGATACAAGGACGTATGTGGAAAGTGCAAGTGGTATATACAATAGACATGCTGGTATGTATACAATAGACATGCTGGTATATACAATAGACATGCAGAGGATCAATACAAAAAAAGTATATAAAGAAAGCAAATTGGGAAAGGACAGTTAAAGCTCACCTGATTTTCTGAATTTTCATTAGTTTCTCTTTCCCCTCTGATATTCGTCAGTGTCTGTGTTCCACTGGGGTCCAGACTGACGGTACTTTGACTAACAGGTCTGCCATACTTGAAATCACTCCTCCTGGAGTCATTGGTCCTATAAACTTCATAATTGTACACATGCGGGAGAGTTCCAGTATCCCCAACATCTGAGTAAAATGGTGGATAATATGGAATAACTGGTAG
>JABFEB020000002.1:2969023-2981816 GCA_019775895.2 Stomatorhinus ivindoensis | reverse complement strand
TCAAATAATGCTCTTTCTGTAGATTTCACCAGTTTATACGACAACCAGGCATTCTGTCCAGAGTCCACATCAACAGCCACGACTTTTGTGACAAGATAGCCGACGTCTGCTGAACGAGGAACCATTTCAGCCACCAGAGATGCAGCAAGTTGTACTGGATAGAGAATCTGAGGTGCATTGTCATTCTGGTCCAAGATAAAAAATTTTACGATAACGTTGCTACTCAGTGGAGGTGACCCTCCGTCTTGTGCTTTTATTTTGAATTGAAAGTCTTTAAGTTGTTCGTAATCAAAAGACCGCACTGCATGGACAACTCCAGTCTCTGAGTTAACGGACACGAAGGAGGAGATAGATAATCCATTTACTGACGTGTCTTGCAATATATAGGAAACACGAGCGTTTTGATTCCAGTCAGGATCAGCAGCTGCTACTGACAGTATGGAGAATCCAAGGGCGTTATTCTCAGTTATATATGCGTCGTATAAAGTTTTGTCAAAGACTGGCGCATTATCGTTCACGTCTGATATCTTTAAGCTTAAAGTGACGCTGCTAGAAAGTGACGGGATTCCCTCATCAGTACAGATCACGGTAATATTATATTCAGATTGTATTTCTCGATCTAAAGGCAGCGCGGTAACCAGACTGTAGAAACCATTTAGCGTTGACCTGATAGTAAATGGCATGGTTTCTTGGATAAGACAGTGAACTTTTCCATTATTCTCAGAGTCAGGGTCAAGAACCTTCAGTATAGCTACCACAGTGTCTTGATGCGAGTCCTCTGGAATGGATTTGGATGAGGACATGAAGTCAATTAACGGGCTGTTATCGTTTACATCTATAACGTCGATTATTATTTTAGTAGAATGAGAGAGACCGCAGCAATCTTTTGCTTTTGCATTGATCTGATAATGTCTGGCCCTTTCATAATCGATTTCACCAAGAAGTCGGACTTCTCCGTTGTTTTCGTCGATTTCAAATAGATCAGAAAAAATATTCGTGTTGCTTGAAAGAGAATATGTGACTTGACTATATAAACCTTCATCTAAATCGGAAGCACTCACTGTCGTTAAAATAGTACCCTTCGCTGCATTCTCTGTTACGGTTGCTTTGTAAATGGCTTGTGTAAAAACAGGAGCGTTGTCATTAGCATCAAGTACAATAATGTGTATGTCCGCAGTCCCGGACATCGGCGGATTGCCACCATCCATAGCTGTTAACACCAGCGTCAGTTGATCTTGCTTTTCTCTGTCTAGCGGTTTCTGCAAAACCATTTCTACGTTTTTACTTCCGTCAGTCTGAGTGTGCTGCGTCAGAATGAAATTATCTGTTGGTTTTAGCGAGTAGCTTTGGAGGCTATTAATACCAACATCAGGGTCAGCTGCGCTTTCCAGCACGAATTTAGCTCCTGTAAGAGATGACTCGATTATTTCAAACCTAAACTGACTTCTTATAAAACTTGGCGCATTATCGTTTATATCTGTAATTTCTACATTGATTGTATAGAATTCCATCGGATTTTCTAGAATGAGCTGGAAATGTAAGGAGCACGGAGATGTTCTCCCGCAGAGTGATTCTCGGTCTATTCTTTCTTTAATAACGAGGACTCCTCTTTCTCTGTCTACCTCCATGTATTCAGTGCTGCCTCCAGTATATATACGGGCGTTTCCCGATTTAAGGCGTTTTATATCTAAACCGAGACCTTGCACCAAATCACCCACGAATGACCCTTTCTCCATCTCCTCTGGCATAGAGTAGCTAACTTGTCCACCCACTGAACTCAGATACATGAAAAAAATAAACATTTGTACTTGCCATGTTATTGTATTGTCCGTCATTATTCCAACAAAGCGGTCTGAGCGATATAAAATGTTTAACTGATGAATAGACACTGTTTATCGCAAATTGATGTACTTCCTGATTTTAGAAGGATAATTACAGTAGATTTTTCTGTATGAAGTAAAAAACGCAGCTCTGGACGTTTAACGATCCTTGTCGTCTGTTATTCACCGTACTACTGAGGTTTCCTTTCTCTGCACCCTTCCACATAATAATATGGGAGGTCCTGCTAATAATCTCGTCACAGACCAGTCAACATACTGACCAACAGCGGCACTTTGAGTTAAATTTTTGAATTGCAGAAGTGTAAGACTGTACGCTACACGTCAACGGAATACGCGTGATAATATCGGTGTAGGAAATCAAAAAGGGATGTAATATATAATTACAGTGATATTTTCCCACCACGTATGAATTTTATTTAATTTATTAAAAATTTATTTTAATAAACCAATTAAATAATGTATAATACAAAAAATATGTTTCCCTACACCACTTAAATAATTCGACCCCAGTTGTTTTGCGGGGATCCGAAAATCCAGGAAAAAATCAGGACCACGTCAATGGACAGCAACCATTTCCACTCAGTCAATCAGTCCAGTGAAGCTTTTATATCTTCCCAAACCAGGGTGTCCTCGGCGCAAAGGGAGACTCAGGAGACAGACTCATATTGAAAATTTGACTGAGTGAACATAGAGAAAAAATTTCCCAGGCCCATGTTGCCTTAGGAACCCCAGACCTGCCCCTTCACACCAGGTCCACTGGGCCTCAGCCTGTTCCCACATGAAGACGTGCAGCACAGCTAGCAGACTGTGCTTAAGGGGAGTAATGAGCAGTCACTGAGGCCTGTGTGTAGTGCCTGTGTGACACTATATATATATATAATTCATATATGTAAATGTGTGTATGAATATAATATTTAGACATGAACATAAACTGAATGCAGAAGCTCCATTCAAGTACATCAAAGAAGAACTAACACATAATGTAACTTAAAATTACAAAAACACCCATTAAAAAGTATGTTTATAAGATGCCTTTTGATCATAACTGAGAACATTGGACTTTATGCTGTATATCGTTGACCTCTGTACATTGTATGTGTTTTGTAGATGCTGTTTAAAATGCATTATTAACCTTTTGCCTCTGACTACAGATAATTAAAATAAACAACATTCACTCAGTGGCCTGGTTATTAGTTACACTCACTAGCTAATGCAAACAGTCCAATCCCCCCAACAGCATATCATACGACTGAGACTAAACAGAGACAGGGGAAGCAGGTCAGTTACAGTCTGGCTAACGATTCAAATGGCTAAGACAGTGGCAGGTGGGATGATTGTCGGGGCCAAAAGTGGTGGTTCCAGCATCTTATAAACAGACATTTTTAAACAGGATTTTACAGAGAAATGTGCAATTAACAGAAAGCATCCAGCCAGCAGTATTTGTACATGTGAAAATGAATGTGTTAGTGAATAAGGTCAGAGGTGAATGAGCAGACTCACTAAAGCTAAAACGATGGCCACAAATGGCGACAATATCAGCTGCGTACAAAACTGCTGCACAAGAGTCAAACACATCGATCCTTGAGGTGGTTCTGGAGGAAAAACTGGGTCTTACTCAGTTCAAGCTAGGCATCTATGAAAGGAAATTGAGTACATGATGATGTGGGGTAGGGGTGACACACTCATTCACTTCAACCAGGATTATAAAATGGCTTCTGTCTATGTCTTGTGCCCAGATCATGTGACCAAACTCACACCTATGTCCACAATGGCCTCTCACTGGAGTCTTTCCCATCATATAATGCCTGTTTTTCCCACTATTTTCCTCGGTGCTTCACAAATGCTGTGGCTTCTTACAGCTCCCTCTTCTATAATAAAAGTCCATATTACTGCTTAAGAACACAAATTGTTTCACATAATTAAGCTAAATGTTTTAATTTGTATATTTGTCTTGGAGACACTAAAGATGCCCAGTTGAGTTGCATTAATGTTTGTGGTTGCAGGCGAGCTACTTTTATATAGAGTAATAAAATAAATGTACTTATTCAGCAGATACTTTTACCTGAAATGACATATAACTGAGAAAGCAAAGTCAGCCAACGCATGGAGTTACTGAGGATTAAGGGCCTTGATCAAGCATCAAGTGATGAAGTCACACTGCTGACCATGGGATGTGAACCAGCAACCTTCCGATCACAGACACTGCCTTAACGTAACCCTCTGAGGCAGAACAAAATATGAGAAAAACAATCCACAGAAATTCCAGCAGAAAAAAATTTTTTATAATGATGTAACTATTTCAACACGAGTCAATTAATTTAAATTTCAATGAACAGAAGTTGTGAGGCTACTAAAAGAATGAAATTTTCTTTTAACTCTTCACACAGTTTCATGAAAATGAGATAGTCAGCCTAAATTAAAAGGAGACAAGTAAATGTGGCGTGAATTTCTTCAAATAAAATGAATTATTATTAACTTGACTAATGCAAAAAAACTTATGCAACTAAAAAAATTGAATGCAGCACATCTACAAAAATCATTGCTGAGGTTAATAATTATTTACACTGTACATGCTAAGGATAAATAGAAATGGAATATAATGAAATTGAAATGTAAAATTTTAGCTCTCACCTCTTTCTCTGAATTTTCGTTAGTTTCTCTTTCTCCTCTGATCTTCGTCAGTGTCTGTGTTCCACTGGGGTCCAGACTGACAGTACTTTGACTAACAGGCCTGCCATACTTGAAATCACTCCTCCTGGAGTCATTGGTCCTATAAACTTCGTAATTGTACACATGCGGGAGAGTTCCAGTATCCCCAACATCTGAGTAAAATGGTGGATAATATGGAATAACTGGTAGATGTCCACTGGACTTATGGAACATCTGCTCCTGCCTCCATCTGTAGCACTTTACTGATAAAATGGTCATTATTGACACGATAAATAGGAAGGAAACTACAGCTAAAGCCAAAATTAAGTAAAAAGTCAGGTTGTCATTGTAATCCTTATCGTCTGTCCTGTCAGTGAATTCCGAGAGCACTTCAGGGAAGCTGTCCGCCACCGCCACGTTAACGACGACTGTAGCTGACCGAGGCGGCTGTCCGTTGTCCTCCACTATAACCGTTAGTTTTTGTTTGACAGAATCTTTATCACTAACCTGTCTAATTGTTCTTATTTCTCCATTCTGCAAGCTCACTTCAAATAATGCTCTTTCTGTAGATTTCACCAGTTTATACGACAACCAGGCATTCTGTCCAGAGTCCACATCAACAGCCACGACTTTTGTGACAAGATACCCGACGTCTGCTGAACGCGGCACTATTTCAGCCACCATTGAGCCCCCGGTGTGTACTGGGTAAAGGATCTGAGGCGCATTGTCGTTCTCATCTTGAATATTGATTTTAACCGTGACATTATTGCTCAGCGGAGGTGAACCTCCATCTTGTGCTTTTACAATAAACTGTAAATATTTAATCTGCTCATAATCAAACGACCGTTTAGCACTGACAACTCCACTCTCTGAATTAACTGAAACACATGAAGACACAAGCACGCCATTAATTGCACTGTCTTCCAATATGTAGTATACACGAGCATTTTGATTCCAGTCAGCGTCACTAGCTTTTAACAGTAACACAGACTGTCCCGGTGTGTTATTTTCCGAAATTAATGCCTCGTATATGGTTTTGCTAAAAACTGGCACGTTATCATTAATATCTGTAACCTGCAGTGATATTGTAATATTGCTTGAAAGCGGAGGAATACCTTCATCAGTGGCCGTAATAGTGATATTATATTCTGGAGTTGTTTCACGGTCTAATGCTGTTTCAGTCAGAATACTATAGAAATTCTTTGATGTCGATGTTATTCTAAACGGAATGTTATCGTTAATGCTGCAGTAGACTCTGCCATTGTCTCCGGAATCGTAATCCTGTACGTTTATTACGGCAATGATTGACCCAGGTAATGTATCCTCTGCTATAGAAGAGGGGGAGGACATTACGGCAATCATTGGTATGTTATCGTTAACATCAATAACATCTATTACTAGTTTTGCGCTATCCGTAAGACCTCCTCCATCTCTGGCCTGAATATTCAATATAAACTGTTTAGACTTTTCGTGGTCAATCCGCCCTACCAGTTTTATTTCTCCACTAATTTCATTTATGGCAAATGTCTCGTCGAACCCTTCAACGGTGTTGGAAATCGAATAAACTACTTCAGCGTTTTGTCCCATATCGTCATCGGACGCACTTACAGTGGCAATTAAAGTTCCCTTTACAGCATTTTCCGAAATGGAAGAGGTGTACATCTTCTGCGTGAAGACTGGGGGGTTATCGTTTGTGTCCAACACTCTTATGCGTATATTTGTAGTACCAGACATCCGGGGATCACCGCCATCTAAAGCAGTCAACAATAAGGAGATGTCCTCTGATTTCTCCCGATCCAGCTGTGTCTGTAGCACCAATTCCGCGTGTTTTTTTCCGTCAGGCTGCAAGAGTATTTTCAGTACGAAGTGGTCGGTGGACTCGAGGGAGTAGCTCTGCAGCGAGTTCATACCCACATCTGGGTCTACAGCGCTCTCCAGAACAAATTTTGATCCAGGAGGAGCAGATTCACTAATTTCAAGACGGATTTCATTTTTGGGAAAAGCAGGAGGGTTATCGTTTATATCCAAAATTTCAATAGTAACCGGATGAAATTCAATGGGATTGTCAAGTACAATCTGGAAATGTACGGAACATGGGGATGTTTGCCCACAGAGTAATTCCCTATCAATTCTTTCTTTGATAACAAGGGTCCCTTTGTTACGAAGAAGCTCAACATACTCACTTTTGTCTCCGGCAAAGATACGAGCAGAGCCGTCGGAAAGTCTTTTAATATCCATCCCGAGATCCTGAGCAATATTTCCAACGAAAGATCCCCTTATCATCTCCTCCGGGATGGAATATCTAACGTCACTAAAAGCAGCCTTAATGAGACAGAGTGTTACAATGAGGCTTCTCATACGCCATTTCTTTTTACATGTCGCGTTTTCCATCATCACAGTGTACGCAGGCCACATATTCCTGAGCGACCGACGCTATTTATCACTCTTTCTTGATAAAACAATAAGTAGGTAATTAAGACAATAACAAAAAATAATAAATCAATTACTGTCTTGCGAATATATGCGTTCGAATCTCTCGAAGTCTCCGGTGTGTACTGGACCACCTCTTTCAGATTCGCTTGTATTAAAGGGGTAGGTCATGCGTGAGCAGTGTAGCTTAGCAGTATCACGATCTACAGCGGCGCGATGAGTCTGTACCTAGAACTGCAAATATCTACATACACGCAAGTAAAACGCTAATAAAAATGACTAGGCTTATCACGGGACTTGAACTAGAGGCCTTCCAATCACTGAAACAGAGCTCAACCTACGAGGGCGCTTCTAGGTGCTAATTTCTAACAACTGCAGTGTGCATAAGTATTTTTTTTTGTTATATAGGTTTACCGTATATAACAAAACTTTAAATGCATACAATACAATTTGTTCTCAAATACAAGAAAATGGCTGATCTGGTTGGTGAGAGAACTGCATGAACAATTAAAAATCTTATTTCCCAACCTGCTTATTTTATGCATTTCAGGTACATCCAAATTAGTAAACCGAATGCTCAGTCAATACCTGCGAGTACTGTGCTTTGAAATAAATAAAACTTGTAAATTAGTTGTACTCTAACGGCATTGTAAAGACGCAATAAGGATTAAAATGATTCAGTCCTAATATTAGTTTTATTATCAGATATTTCATTTTATACAAAAAATAAAAACTCAAACTTGTTTATTATTATGATGCATGAACATCAATATAGTAAACAAAGATATTTCCTAAAACTAAGAAAACTAAAAAATAAAAATAAAAATGATATATCATCTTTAACCAAATTCATCAAGACTCAAGATTAATATACAACCATGGGCGGAGTTTTTCTCCTGGGTGGGTAGTGATCCCCAATCACTTGAATCGAAATTGCAATTCAGCCTTGCATTTTGTTCTAGGCTAGCACGTTGTACCTTTGCATAAGCGGTTTGTTGGTACCAAGTGTTAGATCAAATAATAGGTTGTGTGTGAATCAGACACGTGCTTTAACACATAGGGTAAGCAAGAAGCGCTTTTCCCATCTGTAGCAATTTAGTGATAAGATGGTTGCAACATAGATAGACTATAAAAGCCTATATTCCGGAGGTAAAATAAACGCATGACTATGTGTATATGTGTTTATTTCGCCTCCGGCAGTGGTGCAGCCTCTATCCACAGCCCGATAATATGGGCGGTGCTTTACGAATTTTTCCTGACCGTCGGTTCAAATTCTTAATCAACAGCGGCACTTGCAGTCCTAGGAAAGAAATGTCTCACGCAGCACATATCTGCTCACGGACGACTGCGCAAGTACAATGCGGACTGAGGCGTGTTAGTGCAGCCACCCAGTAGAAATAGCAGAAAAAACAACCAGGAAATTGAAAATGAATACAATTGTCGATGATGTCGAACTTTTCTTTAAAATACAAGAAAAAATGACAAATTTGGTGAGAAATGCCGCTTTGTTTAAAGGGTCACTCTCCAAGGTCCTGAAAATCACAGGACGAGAAACTGCACAACTCCAGTGAATGAAGTGGAAGATATATAATATGCAGGACGATTTTCCGCAATAATATATTACATTTACACCTCCTATATTCCAAATTCTAATTATACACAAACAATCAATAATCAGCTTTGAGGGCAGAAAAATATTCTATTTTTTCTTGGTGGGGGGGGGGGGGCAGAGTGGATAGATGATTTCTGAAAGGATTTGATGTTACTCTTAAGGTAGTAGCACTGTTCCATTACAAGCAAGTTAAAATCAATCTTTATGTTTCTGTTTTTATACATTCATATACAGTAATTACCACTGTTATTGTCATATGCGTTTTAAATTTTGTATCTATTTGTCTTGAAACTGTATGTAATTTTAAAAAGTAGTACATACAGTTTTAAAAATAAAAATAAATATATGAACATGCTATAATAATTTCCCAATGAATTTAAGGTTGTTTTCTTGTATTGCTCCCGTAATTAAAACTAAAAAGCATTTAAGATACTCACCGCATATAGCGGATCCGGATCCTTCTGTAAGTTAGTCTCAGAATTCACGTGTTGCATCTTCATTGTACACATGTTGTCGGCTAGTAACGCGCTTTGACTGCAAGGTCTGACGAATCTGCAATCACTTTTCCTGGAATCGGTCGTGCTGCAAACGTCGTAATTATACACCCGCTGTAGAGTTCCTGTACCTCCAACGTCCGCGTAAAGCGGTGGATAATACGGAATAACTGGGAGATTGGACTGGTAGTAAAGGCGAGATTTGCGCCATCTGTAGATTTTCACTGATATAATAACTAACAAAGATAAAATGAATAGGAAAGAAACTACAGCCAAAGCCAAAACTAAATAAAAAGTCAAGTTTTCATTGTAATCTTTGTTGCCAGTCGTGTCACTGAATTCCGAGAGTATTTCAGGGAAGCTGTCCGCCACCGCCACGTTAATGTTGACTGTAGCCGACCGAGGCGGCTGTCCGTTGTCCTCTACTATAATTGTTAGCTTTTGTTTCATGGCGTCTTTATCACTGATCTGGCGTATTGTTCTGATTTCTCCATTCTGTAAGCCCACATCAAACAGCGGTCTGTCTGGTGTTTTCAGCAGGGTATATGACAGCCAGGCATTCTGTCCAGAGTCAACATCAATAGCAACCACTTTGGTGACAAGATATCCAACTTCTGCTGAACGAGGAACCATTTCGGGCACCAGAGAGCCGCCAATGTGAACCGGGTAGAGAACTTGAGGTGTGTTGTCGTTCTGATCCTGGATAATAATATTAACAGTCACATTACTGCTTAATGGGGGAGCTCCGCCATCTTGTGCTTTAATCACTAATTTGAATTGTTTAATGTGCTCATAGTCTAAAGAACGAACCGCATATATTATTCCGCTTTCAGAATTAACTGATATGTAAGACGATATAGGAGTACCGGCCAGATGAGTTTCTTCTAAAACATACGAGACTCGAGCATTAGCCCCTGAGTCTGCGTCCTGAGCTTGAACAACGCAAATAGAAGCTCCAGGGGAATTATTCTCAACAACATAAGACATATAGCTCTCTTGGGAAAATACTGGCGAGTTGTCATTCACATCCGATATTTTAAGCGTCAACATCTTTTTAGTAAGTAGCGGTGGTGTACCCGCGTCACTCGCAACTACAGTGATGTTATATTCTTGAGTTTTCTCACGGTCTAATTCGGAATTAGTCACTAACGTGTAATAATTCTTTAAAGATGATGTCATTTTGAAGGGCAAATTTGAATCGGTTGAACAGCTGATCTGACCATTTTCGCCTGAATCAATATCTTTCACATTTAGTATTGCTACTGTTGTTCCGGGTGTAGCGTCTTCCGGTACGGGGCTCGAAAATGACATGATATTTATAACCGGTGAGTTGTCATTGACATCAACTATTTCCACAACGACTTTTGCTGAATCGGCCAAGCCTCCTTTGTCTTTGGCTTCAACACCAATCTCATATTTCGTAGTTTTCTCGTAATCTATTTGTCCTGAAACAAATATTTTGCCGGTGTTCTCATCTATACTGAATGTGTCGGCCACATTTTTTTTCAGGTGGGAAATTGAATAAGTAACAATTCCATTGGATCCACTGTCTGCATCACTTGCTTTAACAGTGGTGATATATGCGCCTTTCGAAGCATTTTCGAATACAATCGCCGTGTACAAAGACTGGTTAAATGTAGGTGCATTATCATTAGCATCTAGAACAGTGACTTCGATATTCATGGTTCCAGATTTCGGCGGATTGCCACCGTCTAACGCAATCAACCTTAAGGAAAGTTGTGGATGCAGCTCCCTGTCTAATGGTTTCTTAAGTATCATTTCGGCATATTTACCTCCGCCTGGATTCGCGTGTTGGTTTAGTATAAAATTATCAAGGGGGGTTAAAACATAATTCTGAAGCGTGTTAAACCCCACGTCAGGGTCATCCGCGCTCCCCAGCACAAAGCGCGCTCCTGGTGCAGCCGATTCGCTTATATCTAATTTAATATCATCATTCTTAAACATCGGCGCATTGTCATTAACATCGAGTATTTCTATAGTGATGTGATGTAGTTCCATTGGGTTTTCAAGAATAACGTCAAAACTAAAGCTACATGGAGATGCCTCACCACAGAGTTCCTCCCGGTCGATTCTTTCCCTGACGACCAAAACTCCTTTGTCTGTATCCAGTTCTGTATAATGAATATGATCTCCAGTAATGACGCGAGCGTTTCCAGACCTAAGTCGTTTCAGATCTAAATCCAGATCTTGTGCGATATTCCCAATAAATGTTCCTTTCTTCATTTCCTCCGGTATGGAATACCGAATTTGGCTGTGTGCAAAACGGCTCAAAAACGACATGAAAAAAACCAGTGCCTGCCAGTTAAGTCTCGAAAAACGTCTCTTTCTGTATGTATTACTTGCACCGATTCCCTCGATCTCTTCGTACATTTTGCAATTTTCCACACAAAATGTGAAACTCGAGTAAAAACGAAGTAAAATAATTAAATCATCTGCGATTAAGATACTACGCAAAAAGGAGGGGGGCTCCTCCCTCACTAACCCTTTTCCTGAAAGCTTCTCCCTTCAGTCGTGCAGCATTACGACGGACCACCTCTAGCATGGCTACGTATTTCCCTGATCAACAGCGGCCCTTACAGTCCAAACCTGGTAGAAAAACCTAATTTTTCTGAGACGTTCAAATATTTTAAATGGCTGTCTCGAAAATGTAGATAAGAGCATGCACACAATGCATCATATATTGAATTATACTGTTGTGAGTACATTTAGCATAAATTTAGGTAACAGAAAGTGTGTGTGTGTGTGTGTGTGCGTGAGTCTCACCTAATATATGCAGCAAATACCTCAATGTGCCCTCTCACGCTGAATCAAGTGAATTAAATGAATTAATAAGGATAGACCAATTTTATAGGCTTATTGTGGGTCAGACCAAATTAGAATCACATAAAATTGTCAATGTCCAACTATTTTAAATTTAGGAGTATCACCTATGCACACAATTAAAATGACACTGATGGCTATGTCAGGGGGCTATTTTCACCCACCCATCCATCCATCCATGAAACAGAAGCACTCAGAGGTGACCCATGCAATAGGGGGAGAACACTACATACAAAGAGGTGGGATTTCAACCCACAATCCAGGAGGTGTGAGGCAACAGTGTCACCACAAACGGTACATAGCAAATGCAACCTTGTTCATAAATTCAAACATTTGTATCACACTTATGTAGAGTCCTGGTTGAAATTTCAGATAAATTTATTTTGCTGATAAGATTGTACACATAAAATATGAATTTTAAGGATATCTAGACACTATCGAAAAAACCCAACAAAAATAAAAAGAAATCGAATAACATCATAAGAATATTATTAATTTTCAGTAATGTGTTGAAGCAGACATTGTTATGAGTTAGGGGTCCTGGAGTATTTTCACAAAGATTGAGAAGAATGCTACACATTTAATTTTACTGAAAGTTTATAAACTTTTACGGTTGCTAATGTAGTTGCATTTCTACATTTCCAAGATAACTTTCTTTTAAATGAACTAAGATAATTTGTTCTCGCCAGGGGAAAAAAACATGTTATTTGACTTGTGCCAATAAATTTACTTGTTATTCATATACTATTAAAATCATTGTATATGTAAGATTAAGAACACGGTAGCCTTCTGAGACTTGGTGAGCCTACTCAGTGAATCTCATACACACAAATTATAAAAATATAAGCCTACTGTCACGTTTCCGCCCGTTCAAGCCTCGTGTGGTTGCCACGCCCCCCTCATTACCTCCTGTCTGATCCAGATTG
>JABFEB020000002.1:2929186-2947865 GCA_019775895.2 Stomatorhinus ivindoensis | reverse complement strand
TTCAAACGGGAGCAAGTATGTTCAAACTGCGGTGATCACGTTCAAACGGGAGCAAGTATGTTCAAACTGCGGTGATCACGTTCAAACGGGAGCAAGTATGTTCAAACTGCGGTGATCACGTTCAAACGGGAGCAAGTATGTTCAAACTGCGGCGATCGCGTTCAAACTGCAGTATCAGAGAAACCCTCCAGCATGGGGAGAAAATGCAAATGTGAAATAGAAGGAAAAGAGATGGAAGTCAAATACTCAGCCCCAGAGGAAAATACGCTAAATTATAAGCTCCTGTGCCAGTTTCTTAAGTGTGATTATGTCTCACTAATGATGAAATTACACATACTTGAAAGAAGAAGAAAAGGACATTTTAGAATGCAAAAAAAAATATGTTTGGCAATAAATTCAGCTGTTCCTTTAAAAGTCGAAAAATTTGTATGGCAAATTTATTCACATTTGTTAAATCGTTGGATAAAACAAATTCATAAATTTGATAAAACAGAACTATATGATTAACTCAGTCTTTCTATGTCTTATTGTTAGCTCAGCTTTAAGAGTGAAATTTAAGTAATCGATATAAAGTATGGTGCACAATTACTAATGAATTACACAATATATAACACTACTTAAATTTTACTCAAATTTTCTGCACAAATAATCAATAACTGATTTGTAATTGCTTGTCATCCTAGCCGCTGCTCACCCGGGGTGTATAAGCTGCCTGAATTCTCTGCACCTCAGCTCAGGTTAAGCTATAGAGACGCTAACCTAATTTAGATACACTGAATTTAAATTATATTTATTTGCTAATTTCATTTGTTCAACGAAAGAACAAACATACATTAAAAAAACCTCAATGATTAGCTTTGATTAGCACAGATAACTTTAATTAATGATGCACAAATGATATATTATTAAATATAAGATGTGATTTTATGAATAGGACTCACTGAGAACCATAAATGGTTGGTCCTGAGCACCGATCCCTTACCTCTGTCTCGGGGATTACATTTGGGCTCTTCAGAGTTTGGTCTGCCAGGTGAGTATCATCATTGTAAGATGTAATAAATTTGAAGTCACTGGTGCGTGAGCCGGTGGTTAAGTACGTATCATAATTGTAAGAACTGCGCAGAGTTCCTGCTCCATCCACTTCTGCGTAGTTGGGAGGGAAATATGCACTGGGGATGGCGACTGCTCCGTCAAACATCAGTGCTGGTTTTCTCATACAGCAAAACTTCAAGGCCATAATGAGAATCATAAAAGCAATGAAAAAGGTAGAAACAGAAACCAGTGCAATAATCAGAAATGACGTTAATTTGGAATTACTTTCCTCGCGAGAAAGGTCCTTTAGTTCTGGAATCTCAGCTATATTGTCAGAAATAAGTAAATGTACAGTACTTGTAGTTGACAGAGAGGGCTGTCCATTATCCTTTACTAAAACAACAAGGTTCTGTTTCATACGATCTGATTCAGCAATGTCTCGTTGTGCCCTGATTTCTCCGCTATGGAAACCAATAGTAAAAAGTCCAGGATCAGTTGCCTTCACAATTTGGTAGGAGAGCCACGCATTCTGTCCAGAGTCCGCATCCACAGCGATCACCTTGGAAATTAGGGAGCCCGCATGAGCCGCTTTAGGGACCATCTCAGTCATGAAAGAGCTTCCTGATGGATCAGGGTATAGTATCTGTGGAGAGTTATCATTCTGATCTGTTATGAAGATGGTTACCGTCACGTTACTGCTATGTGGAGGGGAACCGTTGTCTCTGGCAATAACATGGGCTTTGAAACTTCTGAACTGCTCATAATCAAATGATTTTACAGCATGAATCACACCTGTCTCCCTGTTAATTGACAATAGCGATGACACTGGAACACCATTAACCTCACTGGGCAAAAGGGAGTAGACAACCGTGCCATTCTGTTTCCAATCGGGGTCCGTGGCTGTAACCGCACAAACGGATGAGCCAGGCTTGTTGTTTTCATAAACGTAGGCGCTGTATATTTGCTCACTGAATACTGGCACATTGTCATTTACATCGGATATAGAAAACTGCACAGTCTTAGAAGAAGACAACGGCGGCGAACCCTCGTCGGTTGCAACTATCGTAATGTTAAAATTCGATTGTATTTCGCGGTCAAGTATGGTAGAAGTTACCAGCGAATAATAATTTTTAACCGATGGAACTAACTTGAAAGAAGTAGGCCTATTTTCTTTAATTGAACAGTGAACTTGTCGATTTCTTCCGGAGTCTTTGTCTTGTACGTTAATGATGCCCACTTCTGTCCCAGGTAACGCGTCTTCGGGTATGGGGTTGTTTAGAGACTTAATAAATATTTCAGGGGCGTTGTCATTAACATCGGTGATTTCTATCAGTACTTTTGCAAGAGAAGCGAGTCCTGATCCATCTTTAGCTTGGATTCGCATTTCAAAGCTTGAATCCTCTTCAAAATCTATACGCCCAGTTAACCTCACTTCTCCCGTTTTCCGATCCAAATAAAATATTTTTTTTTGCTCCTCCGTCAAAAGACCGAGCTCATAGGACACTTCGCCATTGGCTCCATCATCTGCGTCGGTAGCACTAACAGTGACTATTACCGTATCTAAAGGAGAATTCTCAGGCAGAGTGGCTTTATAAAAGGCTTGGTTAAAAGCTGGGACATTGTCGTTAGCATCCAATACGGTAACGTGTAAGAGCACAGTGCCAGATCTCTGCGGAGTCCCGCCGTCAACGGCGGTAAGTAATAATTTTACTTCCTGCTGCTGTTCACGATCCAGCTCTTTCTCTAACACCAACTCGCCGTACTTCCCACCATCTGTATTCGTTTGAACATCCAAAACAAAATGTTCATTCTTTTGCAGTGTATAAGTATGAACTGTATTCTGTCCTATATCCGCATCGTGGGCTTCATCGAGAAGGAAGCGGGCACCCTTAAGTGCAGATTCTCCGATTTCTAGCTTAATAATATCATTTGCGAATACTGGAGAATTATCATTGATGTCGAGAATATGCAGAGAAATCCTATGCAGCTCTAAGGGATTTTCCAGAACAAGCTCATATTGTAAAGTGCATAAAGATTTTTTACCACAGAGTGCTTCCCTGTCAATCCTCTCCGCAACAATCAAGTCGCCAGTATTCAGATTAATGTCGCAAAAACGGCGACGGCTACCATCTGAATCCAGACGAGCCTTGCGTACTGACAGTCTTTCAATGCCGAGTCCCAGATCCTTGGCTATATTCCCAATAACGTATCCCTGTTTAAGTTCTTCTGGAACGGAGTAGCTCACGTTTCCAAGCGTAGGCGATACACCAAGCAGAGTGTAAAGAAAAATATGCAATTTCCCCCCCGTACCGAGAGATCCTTTGTACTCCATGATTCACTCCACGTTGAAAGAAATAGAATATATGCCGAAAAAATATGAATCCACTTAAATTCTTTGTCTTTAAAACCAGTTCAGCGCAGTCGGAAGACAAAATAATGTTGCTGACTAGGGTGCTGCATCACGTCGAAGCTATTTAATATTACAGTAGTATAGTACCATTGCAAGCACTGTCACTGCTCCCCTTGCTGGTGAACATCGCCACCTTCAGTATAATTTAAAACCTGCATTTTAGCAACGGAGAGCAAAATTCAATTCCACTTAATTAAAAACTTTATTTGAAACGAGAGTGTAGTTTAAGTGTTACCAAAATTAAAGGAAGCATAACTAACACAGTTTAATTATTTAACATATTCTAAGTATAGTTTATAATTCACTACATGTCTGTATAGAAGACAAAATAATGTTTTAATAGCAATATGCTAAATAAAAAGGCAACACACTTTGCATGTTAATTTTTTTAAGTTGCGCTCCTGAGTGGTTATGACTGACAGTGTAATGACCTGCTCTCACGATCCTCCTGTGTGCTACGCCCCTTCGTTAACCCCCTGTGGTATCCCGACCTGACCAGCTGTTTCTTGTTGTTTCATTTAGTCTTGTATATTTAAGTCCACGTCAGTGTTTGAATCCCTGTCACTCAAGTCTTTACCGTGTGGACTTCGGTCTGCCTGACCTTGTTTCTGCGTCACCTACTCGCTCGCCTACACACGGACCTGACAGACAGTTAAGTCCATTGGCTGACTGGCATAAATCTAACCAAATTAAAACAATTACAAATCCAAATGTTTTCAGATATGTAAATACGAAGGAGACGCTTGATTTAATTAACTTAAAAACTATATTCTCTAAAACTGGATAGTACGATTTATTAGAAAATAAACATTTTTGGTAGCCAATTCAAAATTTCATTTAAAATAACGATCATCAATAATGTGGTGTACAATAACGAAACTGACAAATCTAGATTAGTGTAATTAAGAACTATTTAGGTCCACACTGCATCTGTAGCTATGACAATCAAATGCTGTTATGAAATATTTAATATTCATCAGAACAATTGTTGCAATCTCAAAATTTATTGTAAGGTTTTATCAAACTAAAAAAAACTCCCAGAATAAGCATCAAATAACCTTGTTTAGTATTTACTAAATTACAAAATAAAAAAATATCAAATTAATTTTCAAAGATACCTACAACACTTGACTTTGGTCTAATACAAAAAATCAGCTAATAATCTGATATACTTAAATTAAATGAAGACTTTTTTAAATCTTAAAGGTTTTTTATTAATAGACTTTATGATTATCTTCCATGGCTGAAAATATTCAATAAATAATGAAAATAAAATGTTGAGTAAACCCAGACCTTGAGTACTATGGATACACTCTATGGACAAAAGTATTGGGTCACACCTCTCAATCACTGAATTCAAGTGTTTCATTCAGACCCATTGTCGCAGGTGTATAAAATCAAGCAGCCAGCCATGCAGTCAGGTTGACAAACATTTGTGAAAGAATGGCATGATACTGTCATAGGATGTCACATTTACAATAAGTCAGTTTACGAAATTTCTTCCATGCTAGATGTTCCACGGCCAACTGTAACTGGTTTTATTGCAAAGTGGAAATGTTTGGGAGCAACAGAAACTCAGCCACGATGTAGCAGACATGGAAATTAACAGACTAGGGTTGTCAAGTGCCGAGGCGCATAATGCATAAAAGTCACCAATGCTCTGTCTATTCAATAACTGCAGAGTTCCAAACTTCCTCTGGCCTTAATCTCAACACACCAGGCACCAGGACCTTCATGAAATGGGCTTCCATGGCCAAGCAACTGCACGTAAGCCTCACATCGCCAAACGCAATACCAGGTGTCAGATGGAGTGCTGTAAAGCACACTGTCACTGGACTCTGAAGCAGTGGAAATGTGTTCTGTGGACTGATTAATAATGCTTCTCTGTCGTGTAGTCTGATGGATGAGTCTGGGTTTGGCAGATGCCAGAAGAATATTATCAACCTGACTGCATTGTGCCAACTGTACAGTTTGCTGGAGGAGGGATTATGGTATGGGGTTGTTTTTCAGAGGTTAGGCTAGACCCCTTAGTTCCAGTGAAGGGAATCTTAATGCTTCAGCATACCAAGAAAATTTGGACAATTCTATGGTTCTAACGTTGTGGGAACAGTTTGGGGAAGAACCTTTTCTGTTCCAGCATGACTGTGCCCTAGTGCACAACGCAAGGTCCATAAAGACATGGTTGGGTGAATTTAGTGTGGATGAACTTGATTGGCCCGCACAGAGCCCTGACCTCAACCCCATTAAACACATCTGGGATGAACTAGAATGGAGCCTTCCCAGAAGAGTGGCAGCTGATATAGCTGCGAAAAGGGGACCGACTCCATATCGATGCCTATGGATTTAGAATGGGATGCCATAAATGTTCCTGTAAGTGTGATGGCCAGGGGTCCGAATACTTTTGTCCATATAGTGTATTTAACATAATTATGAATGAGCAATTCAACAAGGACAAGGCTGATCAACTCAGTAGGCAACAAAAGCAGCTGCACAGGGCACCAAATTGTGAGGGGCTTAGCCAGCTGGGGGTACTTAGGCGTGGCACAGTCAGTCGAATTGAACCCTGGAAGTACTCCAAAGAACAGCAATGTGATGTGGAGGGAGGGAAAGGGTGTCATGGGTAAGAAAGAATATACTGTAAGAAAGAACATTGTAACTGAAGTAGCAACAAGAAGAAATATCAATGTTACAAAACCCAAGTGCTGATTAGTCGATGACTAAAACATCTTAAATTCTCTCTTGTTTTACTGTCGACTCCAAAAGTTAGCTGAAGTGGCCGGCTTGGGGTGCATCCTAGCCATGTCAGTGTAGGACCCCCAAGAAGTTAATCCACTCCCCCATACTATTCTCCCTTTGTGGTATTACAATTAACAGAATTACCACTAACACATTCAAAAATTAACACTATTGTGTTAAGGCTTAGACATTGGCAGTACTAGTTATTTAATTAATTGTCCAAAAACAATGTTTGAGTCACTGTTTACCTTTGAAACACTGATGTAAACTCCATATAAGTCACATCCAAGATGGATGCAGAAATAAGTACATCTGAGCTGAGAATCATCATCTTACCCACTTTCAAATATTTAAATAATTACCAAATTAAATATACAAAAACAGCAACTTCCATTCTGAAGATATTGGGACGCTGAAGAACTTGGATGATATAAGCAGCAGAAAGCCTCAGAAGGCCTCAGAAAACCTGGGACAGTCTCAGAAAGCATCATAAAGCCTGGAACAGCCTCAGAAAGCCTCAGACAGCCCCAGAAAGCCTCAGAAGGCCTCAGAAAGCCTGGGACAGCCTCATAAAGCATCAGAAAGCCTGGAATAGCCACATAAAGCCTCAGACAGCCCCAGAAAGCCTCAAAGTGTTGGACAGCCTCAGAAGGCCTCATAAAGCCTCATAAAGCCTGGAACAGCCTCAGAAAGCCTCATAAAGCCTCAGAAGGCCTCATAATGTGTTAGAAAGCCTCAGAAGGCCTGGAACAGAATCAGAAAGCCTCAGATAGCCTCATAAAGCCTCATAAAACCTAGGACAGCTTCAGAAAGACTCAGAAGGCCTCAGAAAGCCTGGGACAGCCTCAGAAAGCCTGGGACAGCCTCAGAAGGCCTCATAAAGCCTCAGACAGCTTCAGAAAGTCTCATATGGCCTTGGACAGCCTCAGAAAGCCTCAGACAGCTTCAGAAAGCCTCATAAGGCCTCGGACAGCCTCAGAAAGCTTCATTAAGCCTCAGAAGGCCTCATAAAGCCTCAGAAGCCTGCATATGAAGAGCCTGCATATGAAACCCATTAATGCTTGTTTAGGTTTAATCTGTGACAACATTAAAAAATTTAATCCAAGAGGACCAAGAAAAGCTGTTTGAGTCTAAAAAGTTGTGATCAGAGTTCCATCTCTCCTTTTCTTTCAAGCAGGCAATGATACACTCCTCATTATCATTAAGATTCCACCATACAATCACATGCATGCTTCATTCTGTCACTCAGTTATATAATCTCATACGATATTAGATCATCCACCCATGCTCAAGAGTTGCGTATTACAGTACTGTCTAATAAAATTCAAAATATAATTTGAAATGCATATAATATTTCAACAATTTAAACTTTAAGACTTAAACTCATGGACCAACATTATGATAATGCAATATGATATGATAAAATAACACATATTAAAAACAAATAACACATACTAGAAACAAATGTGCGACCTTTTAACACCGGTGCATTATTTCAATACTGAAAACTTTTGAAGTCAAAGTGCGAAAAAATGTATCAAAGTATTAAAAGAATTAAGGTTTAAATCTTACCTCATCACTTTCATTAAGGACGTTTACATCACTCACTGAGATTTCATTGGGACTCTTCCTAAGGGTCTGATTCACAGGAAGTGTGCTGTCATTGTAAGATGTAACAAATTTGAAGTCACTGGTGCGCGAGCCCGTAGTTAAATACGTGTCATAATTGTAAGAACTGCGCAGAGTTCCTGCTCCATCCACTTCAGCGTAGTTGGGAGGGAAATATTCACCGGGAATGGCGACTGTGGCATCAAACATACGCCTAGGCTTGCTCCTGTTGCACACTTTCAAGGACAAAAGGAGAATCATGAAAGCGATGAAAAAGGTTGAAATAGAGACCAGTGCGATAATCAAATAGAAAGTTAATTTGGAACTGCTGTCCTCGTAAGACATGTCCTTTAGCTCAGGAATTTCGGCTAAATTGTCAGAAATAATTAAAAATACAGTGCATGTAGTTGAAAGTGAGGGTTGTCCATTATCTTTTACTAAAACAACAAGGTTCTGTCTCATACTATCCAATTCAGTAATGTCCCGCTGAGCCTGAATCTCCCCACTATGGAGACCAATATTAAAAAGTCCAGGATCAGTTGCCTTCATAATCTGATAGGAGAGCCACGCATTCTGCCCAGAGTCAGCATCCACAGCGATCACCTTGGAAACCAGAGACCCCACCTGAGCTGATTTAGGGACCATTTCTGTGTTGAACGAGCTTCCTGATGGATCAGGGTATAGTATCTGTGGAGAATTATCATTCTGATCTGTTATGAAGATGGTTACCGTCACGTTACTGCTATGTGGAGGGGAACCGTTGTCTCTGGCAATAACATGGGCTTTGAAACTTCTGAACTGTTCATAATCAAATGATTTTACAGCATGGATCACCCCCGATTCTCCGTTGATTGATAATAGAGACGGCACTGGAACACCATGGACCTCACTGGGCAAAAGAGAGTAGAAAACCGTGCCATTCTGTTTCCAGTCAGAGTCTGTGGCTGTAACCGCACAAATGGCTGAACCAGGCTTGTTATTTTCACTGACGTAGGCGCTGTACTTTTGCTGATTAAATATCGGCGCATTGTCGTTTACATCTGATATAGACAATTGCACAGTTTTTGAAGAAGATAACGGTGGAGAGCCCTCGTCGGTTGCGGTAATCGTCACGTTAAAATTCGACACTAGTTCACGGTCAATTATGCTAGAAGTCACCAGCGAAAAATAGTTTTTTATTGACGGTTTCAGCTTGAAAGGAATATTTTGTTGAATTGAACAGTGAACCTGTCGATTTCTTCCAGAGTCTTTGTCATGCACGTTAATGATGCCCACCTCTGTATCAGGCAATACGTCTTCTGATATGGGATTATTAAGAGACTTTATAAATATCTCCGGAGCATTGTCATTCAGATCAACTATATCTATAATGACTTTTGCCTGAGCAGCAAGTCCTGAGCCATCTTTAGCTTGAACTCGCATTTCAAAAACTGACTCCTCTTCAAAATCCACTTCCCCCTTTAACCTAATTTCTCCCGTTTTCTGTTCAAGATAAAACAGTTTTTTCTCCTCTTCTGATAAAAGGCCGAGTTCATAGGACACTTCGCCATTGGCTCCGTCGTCTGCATCTGTAGCACTGACTGTAACAACCACAGTGTCTAACGGAGAATTTTCCGGCAGACTAACTTTATAAACGGCTTGACTAAAAACTGGGACATTGTCATTAGCATCCAATACGGTAACGTGTACGAGCACAGTGCCAGATCTCTGCGGAGTCCCACCGTCAACGGCGGTAAGTAATAATGTTACCTCCTGCTGCTGTTCACGATCCAGCTCTTTCTCTAAAACTAACTCGCCGTACTTCCCACCGTCTGTATTCGTTAAAACAGACAAACCAAAATGCTCATTCTTTTGCAGCGTGTAAGTATGAACTGTATTCTGTCCTATATCCGCATCACGGGCTTCACCTAGGAGGAAGCGGGCACCCTTAAGTGCAGATTCTCTGATTTCTAGCTTAATAATATCATTTGCGAATACTGGCGAATTATCATTGATGTCCTGAACCTGAAGAGAAATCCGATGCAACTCCAGATGATTCTCCAGAATAAGTTCATACTGCAGCGTGCAAACAGATTTTTTGCCACAAAGAGCTTCCCTATCAATCCTCTCCGCAACAACCAAGTCGCCCGTATTCAGATTAATGTCGCAATAACGACGGCGGCTACCTTCAGTATCAAGACGGGCCTTGCGTACTGACAGTCTTTCGGTGCTCAGTCCCAGGTCCTTGGCTATATTCCCAATAACAAATCCATTTTTAAGCTCTTCTTGAACGGAGTAGCTCAAATCCCCAAATGATAGCCGTAGGCTAAGCAGAATATAGATTAAAATACACAACGCCTGATCCATACCGAGAGATCGTTTGTATTCCACGCTTATGTTCACACCGTGGTCCTGGTCTTATACCCCGGGTATTGAAATAAAAAGAACAGTATGTAGACAAAGGTATGTAGAACTCCGTAATTATTGTATCCACTGTCAATTAGTCCGCATACAAACAAACACTAAAGCCACAGTAGGTGTAGCAGCGAAAACCTTGTAATATTATAGTAGTATCTTGGGTACAGGGGTGTGACGGCAAATCGTTGCTTGCTGGTGAACATCGCCACCTTTTGAATGATTTAAAAACTGCATGGCTTAAGTTACGAACGGCATTACAGATACGTGTTAGACATTTGTGCCTAAATAAAGAAATACAGTGTTTCAAATATTGATGCCTTAAATATTCAGCATTATGAGATATTGAATAAGTATACCTAATGAAAAAGAAATAAAAAAATATGAGATCCGCAGTTTAAAAGATCACCCAGCATTATTCTCGCACTACTTTAAGTAAGTCAAAGAATTCGTAAAACTGATAATTGGCATGTATTTATTTGTTTGTCAAGTAGGTCAAACAGCTCAATAAGTTCATTTTCATTTTAGACTATCTATGTAGTGAATTAAACATTAAAATTAAAAACATTTTAAACCATTTTTAATCTGTCGGATTTAAAGTTGATGTAGATCATCAATTATTTATTTATATGTATTTGCTAGTACTTAAAAATCATTAACCGTGTCCTGGAATTCGAGACGACAAAATCGAAACGATTTGTTTTACATTTAAAATACAGCTTTGCATTTTTGTAAAGTGAAAATATTTTGCAAGAAATGTCGTAGCCAGTCTACATATATGGATACAGTCGAGAAACTTCGTTTATAGGCTCCCAGGTAATTTACAAGACACGTGAGCCAAGCTGCCTTTCCCTTAAATTGATTTTAAACTATTACTATCAAGCAAACCCCAATCGGGCGTCAAATTACTGGCACAGTTAGGAATAGACAACATTCAACTTCGAATGTAATCGCTATTGAGATTCCTTGTTTTGAAATCGCTACAAAAATGTGCTGATTGAGAAAACTATATAAGTTATGAGGTGTGCTTTAGATACACTTGCAAAAATTCTATTTACCGACATAATAAACCTAATTACGAAACCAAATGTAATGGTCAAATGATGAAATATCTATTATAATTATATGCATGGTTGTATAAAAGGGACAGCGTGTTAAGATCACGAATTTCACCATGTTAAATATACAACAAAATAGTTACCTGGAAAAATAACAACAGTTATTGGGTAAAGGTAATTTTTACCTCGGATGGAGTTCCAAGCGGAGCAATAACATTATTGTCGGAGATTGCGCCAGGACTCCTTTTTAAGGTAGCATCAATGGGAAGCGTATTTCCATTGTATGAAGTCACGAATTTGAAGTCACTGGTGCGCGAGCCCGTTGTTAAGTAGGTGTCATAATTGTAAGAACTGCGCAGAGTTCCTGCTCCATCCACTTCAGCGTAGTTTGGAGGGAAATATTCGCTGGGAATGGCGACTGCGCTGTCAAACAACAGTCTAGGTTTCCTCTTGTGGCACACTTTCATGAACAGAATAAGAATCATGAAAGCGATGAAAAAGACAGAAACTGAAACCAGTGCGATAATCAAATAGAAAGTTAATTTAGAATTGATGTTCTCATAAGACATGTCCTTTAGCTCTGGAATCTCAACTAAGTTATCAGAAATAAACAAATACAAAGTACATATAGTTGAAAGTGAGGGCTGTCCATTGTCTTTTACTAGAACAACAAGGTTCTGCTTCATACTGTCCGATTCAGCAACGTCTCGCTGCGCTCTGATCTCCCCACTATGGAGACCAACAGTAAAAAGTCCAGGATCGGTTGCCTTCACAATTTGGTAGGAGAGCCATGCATTCTGTCCAGAGTCAGCATCCACAGCGATCACCTTGGAAACCAAGGAACCGGCATGAGCCGCTTTAGGAACCATCTCGGTCATGAAGGAGCTTCCTGATGGATCAGGGTATAGTATTTGTGGAGAGTTGTCGTTCTCATCTGTTATGAAGATGCTTACAGTCACGTTGCTACTGAGTGGCGGTGAACCATTGTCCCTGGCTATAAGATGAGCTTTGAAACTTCTGAACTGTTCATAATCAAATGATTTTACAGCATGTATCATCCCCGACTCTCTGTTAATTGACAGTAGCGATGACACTGGAACACCATTGACCTCACTGGGCAAAAGAGAGTAGACGACCGTGCCGTTCTGTTTCCAATCAGGGTCTGTCGCTGTAACCGCACCAATGGATGAACCAGCTTGGTTATTTTCCCTGACGTAGGCGCTATATGTTTGCTGAGTGAATATTGGCGCATTGTCGTTTACATCTGATATAAATAACTGTACAGTTTTAGAATAGGACAATGGTGGAGAGCCTTCGTCGGTCGCAGTAATAGTAATGTTAAAATTTGACAATATTTCACGGTCAAGTACGCCAGAAGTTACCAATGAATAATAGTTTTTAATTGGTGGTGTTAGCTTGAAGGGAATGTGTTGGTCAATTGAGCAGTGGACCTGTCGATTTCTTCCAGAGTCTTTGTCTTGGATGTTAATGAGTCCCACTTCCGTTCCAGGTAATACGTCCTCTGGTATAGGGTTATTGAGAGATTTAATAAGTATCTCCGGAGCATTGTCATTGACGTCAGTGATTTCTAATAGTACTTTTGTCTGAGAAACGAGTCCTGATCCATCTTTAGCTTGTATTTCCATTTCGAAACTAGATTCCTCTTCAAAATCTACTCCCCACTTCAACCTGATTTCTCCTGTTTTCCGATCCAAATAAAACAGTTTTTTTTCTTCTTCTGACAACAGACCGAATTCATAAGACACCTCGCCATTGGCTCCTTCGTCTGCATCTGTAGCACTAACTGTGACTACCACGGTATCTAAGGGAGAATTCTCCGGCAGACTGACTTTATAAACGGCTTGACTAAAAACAGGGACGTTATCATTAACATCCAATACGGTAACGTGTACGAGCACAGTGCCAGATCTCTGCGGAGTCCCACCGTCAACGGCGGTAAGTAATAATGTCACATTCTGCTGCTGTTCACGATCCAGCTTTTTCTCTAACACCAACTCGCCGTACTTCCGGCCATATGTATTCGTTTGGACAGACAAAAGAAAATGATAATTATTTTGTAGGGTATACGTCTGAACTGTGTTCTGTCCAATATCCGCATCCCGGGCTTCATCCAGTAGAAAGCGAGCGCCTTTATCTGCATTTTCAGTGATTTCCAGTCTAATAATATCGTTTGCGAATACTGGCGAATTGTCATTAATATCAAGTACATGGAGTAAAATCCGGTGAAACTCTAAAGGACTCTCCAAAACAAGCTCGTACTGTAAAGTACATGACGATTTTTTACCGCAGAGAGCTTCCCTATCAATCCACTCCGCAACAATCAAGTCGCCCGTATTCAGATTAATGGCGCAATAACGACGGCGGCTACCTTCAGTATCAAGACGGGCCTTGCGTACTGACAGTCTTTCGGTGCTCAGTCCCAGGTCCTTGACTATATTCCCAATAACAAATCCTTTTTGAAGTTCTTCCTGAACGGAATAGCTGACGTCCCCAAACGTTAGCGATACACAAAGAAAAGTGTAGATTAAAAAACACAACATCCGCTTCATAGCGAGAGATTCTTTGTATTCCTTGCGATTGCCGAAGGCGTGCCACCGTATTTACAAACAGCTTATAGCGAAATAAAGCAGAATCTATGTAGACAGAAAAGTGTAAAATCACCGCAAATGAGGCTATTTGTATTAAGAGTCCGTTTAAATCGGTCCATACGAAATCCAAATACAAGTGCATTCGTGGCTATTGCATCACGCCTAAATATGAATAGTATGAGGAATGGGCAGCGCCGCTGAAGCTGCTATTGTTGGTGAACATTGCCTCCCACTGTATAATTTACAAACTGCATTTCGACCAGTAGTAACGTTACTGTAAATTCAAAGGCATTTTTGCATTTAAGAAGAGCAAAATGTCGAATTCTAAAGGTTAATAAGAACAATAGCAATAATAATGACTGACATCATCACCGGTCCTGTAGCTGAAATATGTTATATGAAATGTTCATGCAACTTGATATTCAGTGGTTTTGCGGTTGATTTGATTAATAAAGTAAACGAATAAAAAAACTACTAGGATGTAGTTTGTAAAATTATTATTAAAATTATTATTATTATTATTGTTTGTAGAATTATATACAGTTAGATTAGTTAGTTGTCACGTTTCCGCCCGTTCAAGCCTCATGTGGTTGCCACACCCCCTTCATTACCTCCTGTCTGATCCAGATTGTTCTCACCTGTTGTTAATCTGTGCTTCTCTTTCCCGTTTGTATTTAGTCAGCGTCTGTGTTCGTATTCCCTAGCTCGGTCATTGTAATGTTTGGTGGCGTGTTACCCCGTCTGTCCCCGAATAAACCCCTTGTTCCTGGACTACCTGCCTTCCTGCCGTCTTGTTTGCCCGACGCCGCCCGCATTCAGGCACGCATCGTACCCGATCGTGACATTAGTATTAGGCTAATAAGAGAAAAATCTGATTCCCAAGAACATGTCACATGCACGTAGACCTAGTTGCTTTCTAACTTTGTAACCAATTGCCACCGCTCCGAATCTTCATATTGCGGTTACACTATTCATACCTTAATTATATACTTAAGTAAATCTATTTGAAGTAAATCCATTTAGTTCTATATTTAAAAAGCAGCGCGTTTCCTCGCGAAAACATCTATGCCTATAAAAACATCGGTACAAGCAGTTAAGCAAACCACGACTTTGAAATTTCTCCAGGTAATGGGTAAATTAATGCACAAAAAAATTAAATTAATTGAAAATGAATGACTTTATTCGGATTGCCATTTTAGAAACACTTTAGCACACTTTGATATGTCGTGGTGCCCTAATTGGTGTGCTCACCCACTGGGAAAAAATGCACTATTTTGTGCTGTTAAGCCGTACGTTAATTATCATTCTTGTCCAATAGCAAACTGACTTATTAACACACTTCAAGTTAAGCTACTCCATGAAGCATCTTTATGAGCATGTCTATAGAGTACTGTGCAAATGTCCTAGGTAGTCAAATTAAATGATCTTTATATTGGTTTCAAAACCTCTGCTAAAATCACCGAATTATTTGCAGCAACAATACAATTTGTTCCGAAAAAATGTGCATTCACTATCCAGATAAATAGCATTAAACATTTCTTTGGCAGCCTATGACATTTGCACAGAACTAGAGGTTTTGAAGAATGTATGACGATGTAGAATCGCTGAGTCGTCTATAGCAATCACAAGTCTTTTATGTGAAATGCACGAAATAAGTTAGCATAAGAAAGCAGAAGCACAAATCAGAATTTAAAAAATACTATTAGGAAAACAAATAAACAAATAATGTTTCAAAAGTTGTTAATAAGTAGAACGGCAAATAAAAAAAGTATTAACATTACCTCGCCGACCGTTCCATGAACATCACTGTCGGTGATTTCTTCTGGACTCTTTTTCAGAGTAGGGTGAGTAGGCAACGTATCACCGTTGTAAGAAGATACGAATTTGAAGTCACTAGTACGAGACCCTGTTGTTAAATACGTGTCATAATTATAAGAACTACGCAGAGTTCCTGCTCCGTCCACTTCTGCGTAGTTAGGAGGGAAATATGCGCTGGGAATGGCGACTGCGCCGTCAAACAACAGTCTGGGTTTCCTCCTGTGGCAAACTTTCATGAGCACGATAAGAATCATGAAAACGATGAAAAAGCTAGAAACTGAGACCAGAGCAATAATCAAATAGAAAGTTAATTTGGAACTGCTGTCCTCGTGAGACATGTCCTTCAGCTCAGGAATCTCAGCTAAGTTGTCAGAAATAACTAAATTTACAGTGCATGTAGTAGAAAGTGAGGGCTGTCCATTGTCTTTTACTAAAATAATGAGGTTCTGTTTCATGCTATCCGATTCAGCAATGTCCCGCTGCGCTCTGATTTCCCCGCCATGAAGACCAATAGTAAAAAGTCCAGGATCAGTTGCCTTCATAATCTGATAAGAGAGCCACGCGTTCTGTCCAGAGTCAGCATCCACAGCGATCACCTTGGAAACTAGAGAACCCGCATGAGCGGCTTTAGGGACCAATTCAGTCATAACGGAGCTTCCTGACGGATCAGGATACAGTATCTGTGGAGAGTTATCATTCTGATCTGTGATGAAGACGCTCACGGTCACGTTGCTCCTTAGCGGAGGGGAGCCATTGTCACTAGCAACGACATGGACTTTAAAACTTCTCACCTGCTCATAATCGAATGATTTTACCGCATGAATTACTCCCGTGTCTCCATTCATAGAGAAGAATGATGACACTGAAAAACCATTAATGTCAGTGCGCAAAAGTGAGTATACAACGGTGCCG
This sequence comes from Stomatorhinus ivindoensis, assembly GCA_019775895.2. Lineage (NCBI taxonomy): Eukaryota > Metazoa > Chordata > Actinopteri > Osteoglossiformes > Mormyridae > Stomatorhinus > Stomatorhinus ivindoensis. The sequence goes on along the minus strand of JABFEB020000002.1, from coordinate 2,931,288 downwards.
TTTTGTTTCCAATCTGGGTCCCTCGCTGTAACAGAACAAATGGATGTGCCAGGCTGGTTATTTTCACTGACATAGGTGCTGTAAAATCCCTCGTGAAATACGGGAGGATTATCATTCACGTCAGATACAGACAGTTGTATAGTTTTCGAGGAAGATAGCGGAGGAGAGCCCTCGTCGCTTGCAGTAATAGTGATGTTGTAGGCTGATAATACCTCACGGTCTAGCTCTGCAGTAGTTACAAGTGAATAATAATTTTTAATTGACTGTATCAATTTAAACGGGATGTGTTGTTTTATCGTACAGCGAACCTGTCCATTTTCTTCTGAATCTTTGTCTTGAACGTTAATTAAACCCACTTCAGTGCCAGGCACGGCGTCTTCTGGTATGGGGTTGTTAAGCGATTTGAGAAATATCTCCGGCGCGTTGTCATTCACATCAATGATTTCAATTATTAATTTAGCTTGAGAAGAAAGTCCAGCTCCATCTTTACCGTCAATACGTATTTCATAACTGCTCCCTTCTTCAAAATCGATTGGTCCAGACACCTTAATTTCGCCGGTTTTGTCGTTAATTGAAAATGCTTTTTTAGCTTTTTCGGAAATACGACTAAATTCGTATGTTACTTCGCCGTTCGCGCCCTCGTCTGCATCGCTGGCGCTGACAGTAACCACTACGGTGTTCAAAGGAGAATTTTCAGGCAGAGTAGCTTTATAAACGGATTGGCTAAACACAGGGATATTATCGTTCGCATCTAACACAGTGACATGTATTTGCAATGTACCTGATTTTTGGGGAGTCCCACCATCTGCGGCCGTAAGTAATAATGTTAATTCCTTTTTTTGTTCTCGGTCTAGCTCATTTTCTAATATCAACTCAGCGTATTTTCCACCATATGTGCTTGTACTAACAGCCAAACGAAAATGGTCGTTATTTTGTAGCGTATAACTTTGAACGGCATTTTCTCCTGTGTCCGCGTCGTGGGCCTCATACACTCGAAATCTGGATCCTTTGATTGCGGATTCTAAAATCTCCAGTTTGATAAAATCTTTAGGAAATACGGGTGTGTTGTCGTTAATATCCTGGATTTGGAGTGTAATACGCTGCAGCTCCAGTGGGTTCTCCAGCACAAGCTCGTATTTTATGGGGCAAGAAGCCTTTTCTCCACAAAGCTCCTCTCTGTCGATCCTGCCAGCCACAATCAAATCTCCAGTTTTCAGGTTAATGTCGCAGAACTCTCTCCCGGTCCCTTCACTGTCCAGTCGAGCATTACGAGCAGACAATCCTTTAGCATCAAGTCCGAGAACCTTTGCAATGTTTCCAATTACTGATCCGCGTTTCATTTCCTCCGGTATAGAATAACTCAAATCTCCAAACGTTAGTGGTAAGATGATCACAAATAAAAGAAGAAACAGCACAACGCACACCCGGCTACGGTAGCCTTTGTATTCCATATCTACTGCATGCACTAATATATCTAATGTATTTCCGCGATGATTTTATAGGTGAGATACGTAACCCCCCTTTCAGCATCAGAATATTGCACAAATGGGTGTAAACGTGTATCTGTGGAGCCAAGGTTGGTCAATAGCGACACTCACAGACATTTTTAAGTACTACAATTATAAGACGTGAAATTCAAAATTATTATTAAGTAGACCTAATAAACAAAACGTCCATCCAGCCATCCATCCATCAATCCATCCATCCTCCCATCAATTCATACATCTATATTTGTATATAGGGGCTAACAAAGTGTTTGGTAATGTGATAAATATTTTGAGACGCACACAAACCCTATCAGTACGTTTGAAGCATTAGAGTTACTTTCAACTGACTCACTGCTGTACTCAGTGCTGGCTGACACAGTGGATGAGTGAGTATCACTGCTGTACTCAGTGCTGGCTGACACAGTGGATGAGTGAGTATCACTGCTGTACTCAGTGCTGGCTGACACAGTGGAAGAGTGACTATCACTGCTGTAATCAGTGCTGGCTGACACAGTGGATGAGTGAGTATCACTGCTGTAATCAGTGCTGGCTGACACAGTGGATGAGTGAGTATCACTGCTGTAATCAGTGCTGGCTGACACAGTGGATGAGTGA
>JABFEB020000002.1:2907982-2929086 GCA_019775895.2 Stomatorhinus ivindoensis | reverse complement strand
TCACTGCTGTAATCAGTGCTGGCTGACACAGTGGATGAGTGACTGTCACTGCTGTAATCAGTGCTGGCTGACACAGTGGATGAGTGACTGTCACTGCTGTAATCAGTGCTGGCTGACACAGTGGATGAGTGACTGTCACTGCTGCGTCACACCCCCACACACACCTGTATGTGTGTACAGTGTGCAAGTTCCCACAGTGTCACCGGGTTTTCCTCCCATAATCCAAACACATGTAATTATGCCAAGCAGCATTCCAGAATAGCCTGCATGTACTTGTATGTGCCCTGTGACGGACTGGCGTCCTATCCAGGCTGTACCCCATCCTTCACCCCTGTACTGTCTGGGTTGGGTTCCAAGCCCCTCCACAACCCCAAACAGAGGTTAGGAGAAGGATATAACAAATTTATTACTTACAGTATATCTATCTGAGGTAATATATCTCCACAATTTTATCATAGTAGTTCCTCACACCTAATTATGTGTTATGGTGGATGAAACAAAAGTTATATAAAGGTAGGGATGAGGTGCAGAAGAGCCATATCAAACTCAAAGTTTAAGCCAGGGGTGTCAATCCCAGTCATTGAAAGAGCAACAGTAAAAACCACCAATGAATCTGCAGCCTGACCAACACTTATTTATTTAGTTAATAACAGCGTGACTCGAACTTTGTACTTATTTAGTTGGAATCTTTACTGTATGTGTTACACCATGAATGTTGCTGGAAACACATCCAACATGCTAACTCATCCACGCGTGTGTGTGTGTGTGTGACTGGAGCAGAAACAGCCTCTGCAAGTGAGTCTCCGTGTGGCATTTAAGGTTTTGGCCAGGAAATTCAGACTGGGCTAAAAATAACAATGGCTATAGCTTATTATTTTTGAGTTTTGATTTATACTACATAGTTATGTATATATAAGCATTCAATAAGTTTTGTTATTCAGACACATTGACAGACATATTACCTGTGGTTCACAACTATTCCTAGTTGTGTCTGTGTTTGCAGTTTTAACAACAAATATTTTCAAAACAAACTGTATTTTCCTGGCTATAGCAAAATTGCAGTGAACTCTGAACCCAAAACTGAAGTTTATACCGAGCCATGAATTTTATATCTTTACACCCATATCCCGGCCCATTTTTAACAGAATATCGAAATCATTTAGCGGTACTAAAGGTATTGTACTGCAGGCTGGACGTGGTCCATAGGCCTTGAAATCAATATATATGGTTTAACCCGTATAGAGTACAACATTTATGTTTATGAAACTGTACATATCTTTAATAGGAGCAAATATTTTTCAAAAAATAAAAGGCAATCTATTGTCTGCATGTGCCAATTTTGTTTTTCTTCTCAGATGAGCCCAAACTTGCTCAGGCGTGTTATGGCTCAGAAGGTTAGGGTGCTCTGGTAATACTTGGAAGGTCAAAGGTTCAAGTCCCGGGATCAGCAGAGAGATTTCATCATTAGGCCTTTGAACGAGGCCCATAACCCCACTTGGGACTGTTGACCCTACTTTCATAACTCTATGCTGCTTTGGATAAAAGCATTTGATAGGTAAATGTAATTGGTGACAATCATCTTAATTGTATAGGTCCCTGTTATTCAAATCACGGTCCTTGAGGTCTGAGCACTGTTGGTTTTCCAGCCTTCCTTTACCTGTGGGCCAGGTGTGAAGCCTCTGACCAATCAGAATCAGTAATTATTAAACTAACTACCTGGGAGAACTGAAAACAAGGCCTGGATTTGGAATCGAGGTCCAGATTTGAAGAGCCCTGGTATAGATGGTGCAAACCACAGTAAACTAAACAAAACACAGTTTAAGAACTCCAAATGACTTTTCATTCATAGCATAACTGTTTTATTTACTTAATATTGAAGATATAAGCAGAGATTTGTTAATTATTTATGTTTAAAACAACAAAAAATGAGAGATAGTAGAGAACCCATTATCTACTCATTATCATCATTTTTTGACACCCAATTCAAGACATAAATAAAAAACCTAAATCCAAATCAGTTTGAGTCTGGCCCTCCCATGTTCTAAGCCGTAAAATCTCCAAATGTTAAACAGCATATGTGCTATAATGTGGTCTACATTCAGGAAATATTGACATAAATGTAGCCTGATATAATCAAGGTAGTCTACAAACTATTTAAAGGCTGCACATGGTGATAAGTATCTTATACTGTAGGAAATAGTAGGAATTTCAAAATTCTGCAAAACATTTCACTGCCAAACATTTCATTTGACTGTGTTTATAGTGGAAAAGTTGGATCCCTAACACCAATAATCCATTCATGCAATAAAATACATAGAAGTTTAAGACTTTAAACCAATGGATGGGGTAGTAAGATATGTTTGAAAAGTTATTCTATAGCTATTCTAACTATAAGCATAAAATTTCAATAAACTCTACAATATATCACTGCTGTTTGTACAATAAAACATAAATAGGTTGAATTAATGCTAGGTTTTATAGTTTTTATGGGGGTAACAAGTACAGTATGTGGTTCAGAGCGACGTTTCAGCACAGCCATTCCCTCACACTTGCTGAAATGCAGACAAAAACACACCCCACCGCATTTCTGAGGTGGCAACACATTCTTCTGCTTTGTCACATACAATTCCCATTCCATTACTCATTTCAGTGTCATGATATATGATTATCCATCCATCAAATATCATTTGTAATACATACAGACCCAAACAGGAACATAATCTTTCAGCATCCTTTAAAAGGTTGACTGTTTTTGTAAAGTAACAAAAGTAGGCAGGTAAATGACATCATAATTGAAGATAGTAATATGAGAATATATGTGATGTGACATGGCACAGGTACTAATCTAGAGAGAGATAAAAAAAAAGTCATTAAGAGGTTAAACTGAATTAATTGTGAAATCTTACCTCATCACTATTAAGTGCTATTACATCACTCATTGTGTTTTCCATTTGGCTCTTCATGAGGTCCTGATTAGCAGGAAGTGTGTTGTCATTGTACGAAGTTACAAATTTGAAGTCACTTGTGCGCGAGCCCGTTGTTAAGTACGCGTCATAATTGTAAGAACTGCGCAGAGTTCCTGCTCCATCCACTTCTGCGTAGTTGGGAGGGAAATATGCACTGGGGATGGCGACTGCGCCGTCAAACATCAGTCCAGGTTTGCTCCTATTGCAAAACCTTAGGGCCATGATGAGAATAACAAAAGCCAGGAATAAACTTGAAACAGAGGCCAGTGCGATAATCAAATATGAAGTTAATTTGGAACTGCTCTCTTCATAAGACATATCCTTCAGCTCAGGAATCTCAGCCAAATTATCAGAAATTAGTAAATATACGGTACTTGTAGTTGAAAGTGAGGGCTGTCCGTTATCTTTAACTAAAACAACAAGGTTCTGTTTCACATTATCTGATTCGAAAATGTCCCGCAGCACCCTGATCTCCCCACTATGGAGACCAATAGTAAAAAGTCCAGGGTCAGTCGACTTCAAAATCTGATAGGAGAGCCAGGCATTCTGTCCAGAGTCAGCATCCACAGCGATCACCTTGGAAACCAGAGAGCCCGCGTGAGCAGCTTTAGGGACCATCTCAGTGAGGAAAGATTTTCCTGATGGATCAGGGTATAGTATCTGTGGAGAGTTATCATTCTGATCTGTTATGAAGATGGTCACAGTCACGTTGCTGCTGAGCGGTGGGGAGCCATTATCTCTGGCTAAAATATGGGCTTTGAAACTTCTGAACTGCTCATAATCAAATGATTTTACAGCATGAATCACTCCAGTATCTCCGTTGATAGACAACAGTGATGACACGGGAACACCATTAACTTCACCGGGCAAAACTGAGTATATAACGGTGCCATTCTGTTTCCAGTCTGGGTCAGTCGCCGTAACAGAACAAATGGATGAACCTGGTCGGTTATTCTCACTGACATAGGCGCTGTATTTTTGCTCATTGAATATTGGCGCATTGTCGTTCACGTCTGATACAGCTAACTGAACAGTTTTTGAAGAAGACAACGGTGGAGAGCCCTCGTCGGTTGCGGTAATGGTAATGTTAAAATTCGACACTACTTCACGGTCAATTACTGTAGAAGTTACCAGCGAAAAATAGTTTTTAACGGACGGGATTAACTTGAAAGGAATGTTTTGTTGAATTGAACAGTGGACCTGTCGATTTCTTCCAGAGTCTTTGTCATGCACGTTAATGATGCCCACCTCTGTATCAGGTAATAAGTCTTCTGGTATGGGATTATTAAGAGACTTAATAAATATCTCCGGAGCATTGTCATTCAGATCAACTATATCGATAATGACTTTTGCCTGAGAACCAAGCCCAGAGCCATCTTTAGCTTGGATTCGGATTTCAAAACTAGATTCTTCTTCGAAATCTATTTTCCTCTTTAACCTAATTTCTCCTGTTTTCCGATCGAGAAAAAACAGTTTTTTCTCCTCTTCTGATAAAAGGCCGAGTTCATAGGACACTTCGCCATTGGCTCCGTCGTCTGCATCAGTAGCACTGACAGTAACAACCACAGTGTCTAACGGAGAATTTTCCGGCAGACTAACTTTATAAACGGCTTGACTGAAAACTGGGACATTGTCATTAGCATCCAATACGGTAACGTGTACGAGCACAGTGCCAGATCTCTGCGGAGTCCCACCGTCAACGGCGGTAAGTAATAATGTTACTTCCTGCTGCTGTTCACGATCCAGCTCTTTCTCTAACACCAACTCGCCATATTTCCCACCGTCTGGGCTCGTTTGAACAGACAAAAGAAAATGTTCATTATTTTGTAGGGTATACGACTGAACTGTGTTCTGTCCAATATCCGCATCGCGGGCTTCATCCAGTAGAAAACGAGCACCTTTATCTGCATTTTCAGTGATTTCCAATCTAATAATTTCGTTGGCAAATACTGGCGAATTGTCATTGATGTCCTGAACCTGAAGAGAAATCCGACGCAACTCCAAAGGATTCTCCAGAAAAAGCTCATATTGTAAGGTGCATGAAGATTTTTTACCACAGAGAGCTTCCCTGTCAATCCTCTCCGCAACAATCAAATCGCCCGTATTCAGATTAATGTCGCAATAACGACGGCGGCTACCTTCAGTATCAAGACGGGCCTTGCGTACTGACAGTGTTTCGGTGCTCAGTCCCAGGTCCCTGGCTATATTCCCAATAACATACCCGCGTTTACTCTCTTCTGGAACTGCATACCGATTTTCCCCAAATGATAACCCCAGGCTAAACAGAGTATAAATAAAAATGCACAGCCTTTGCTTCATACCGATAGATGTTTTGTATTCCGTGCGTTGAAACCGCGTTGCTGTTTTTACAGTCAAGGTTTTGAAAATACAAGCTAGGTAGAAAAATACCTTTTAAATTATTTTCAGATGTATCCACTCCAAATCAGTCAGCAAACAATGAAAATACTTGAGCCACAGTAGTCGCGTCGGGTGTTTTAATATTAAAGCAGCAGGAAATGGAAAGGGCGTGACAGAAACAAACCCTCCCTTGCGGGAGAATATCGCCGCCCTCTGTATGTTTTTAAAAATGCACAGAGAACGTTACTGATAATACTGTAGACCAGGGTATTCAACTAAAGTTTAAAGATGTCCAGTTAGAGAGAATCATCACATTATAAACAAGTAAAACGTGAATTTCAAGTAGTAATGAATTGAAACCCAGATTACAGTTCTAAAAGAGCTGTTCCGGGTGATAAAGTTAATTGACAAGCATAATTGGAAGCTTTTTAACGAGTATCACTATTGTAATAATATAAAACACCAAACAATTGCATTTAATATACCACAACTGCAATAAATAGCAAAATTGCAAGAACAGTACTCAATGACACTCAATAAAATGCATGTGCAGAAGATATGCGCAGATGTTAAACATCGCTTATCAATGGACTTTTATTATGAAACCAATAAATTCGCAAAATGTTTCCAGAACAAAGCAAGCGTCCCAAGACTTTCTGTAAGCATTGTACATTAAAGTGAGAAGCTTGGCTTCATGGATCTACGAGTCACTGACAAGACACGTGAACCAATCGGGCTTTCGGATTGACCATTAAAGTCCAATTAAGGGTAGTTATCAATTGATTTTACTTCAAAACGCGTGAAAGCAGAAGTACGGCCAAAAACAGACAATACTATTACAACTCATAAAGTTCTTGAATTATGATGGTTTCAATAAATTAATGAAAATACTGTTAGTTCATCACATCACAACCCTATGAACATCCATTACAGGATTAGGTTTTTATTATTATTTTTTTTGCTCAAAAGTCCGTGGTGTAACGGGAAATATGTATAAATCTCCTATTTTGTATAATTAGTTTAATTGCCCAGTGTCCATTTCGATTACAGAGATACACAGTAACTCCTTGTGCATTGTGGCTCTGCATGAATGAAAACTAGCGTAAAAACACTGCATTTACATATTAAAGGCCGGGTCGATGGTTAGCACAATTGTATCACATGTCCAGAGCTGGCGGCTCGAACAGCACTTATGCTGTAGGTGTAAAGTTTAAAATTTGCATGTTCTGCCTGTGTCACGCACGTATTTCTAAATTGCTAGTAGAGTATGACTGTGTTTATGCCAACTGAGGTGAACTGACATCCCGTTCACTTTTCTGCCTGGGACATGCTTCAGATGGGCGGATCGTTGGACAACATTAATAAGAAATATGAACCATAGGAACATCTCCAGAAACTAGACAACAATGCCGATAGGGAAAAGTGAAAATGCTTTAAAGAGAATTAATGATACATATTGAATACCATTCGAAGCGCGGGTAGAACGTTACTGCGCCGAAGATTTTGTCAAGATTTTATTTCAAGGTAGATTCAAGAGGCAGGTTTCACTAAAGTGACAAACTTGAAGTCACTATAGTTCGTTACCATGTATATAGGAGATAAGCAACGAGAATGACAACTCCACCATTATATTAATCACTTGATATTGATTTTTAACAAAACGCGGAATAAACTGCATTTAAATGCCAACCTCAAGGGACAACAAAGACCAAACGGATCACAAGAGCTGCGTTAAAATAACAGGATATTATTATAACAAAAAGTGCGATTATAGGGATAGACAAAAAATAATTAAATGGAAAAATTCACAAAGCAAAGGCATTAATGCCAGTCGAGAAGCTAGGTGAATATTTTTAAGAAAATGTGTTTACCTCGCATAAGGTTCCAAGTGGAGCTGCAACATCACGGTCAGAGACTTCGCCTGGACTCTTTTTTAAGGTAGGATCAGTATTTTCATTGTAAGAAGACACAAACTTGAAGTCACTGGTGCGCGAGCCCGTTGTTAAGTACGTGTCATAATTGTAAGAACTGCGCAGAGTTCCTGCTCCATCCACCTCTGCATAGTTGGGAGGAAAATAAGCGCTGGGAATGGCGACTGCACCGTCAAACATCAGTCCAGGTTTCCGCCTGGTGCACAACTTTAAGGTAAGAATAAGAATTAAGAAAGTAACGAAAAAAGTGCAAACAGTGACCAGTGCGATAATCAGATATAATGTTAAAGTGGAATTGCTTTCCTCGTAAGACATGTCCTTTAGCTCTGGAATCTCAGCTAAGTTGTCAGAAATAAGTAAATTTACAGTACATGTAGATGAAAGTGAGGGCTGTCCATTGTCTTTTACTAAAACAATGAGGTTCTGTTTCATAATATCGGATTCAACAATGTCCCGCAGCGCTCGGATTTCCCCACTATGGAGACCAATAGTAAAAAGTCCAGGGTCAGTCGACTTCAAAATCTGATATGAGAGCCAGGCATTCTGCCCAGAGTCAGCATCCACAGCGATCACTTTGGAAACCAGAGAGCCCGCGTGAGCAGCTTTAGGGACCATCTCAGTCATGAAGGAGCTTCCTGATGGATCAGGGTATAGTATCTGTGGAGAGTTATCATTCTGATCTGTGATGAAGATGGTTACCGTGGCGTTACTGCTAAGCGGAGGGGAACCATTGTCTCTGGCAATAACATGGGCGTTAAAAGTACTGAGCTTCTCATGATCGAATGATTTTATAGCATGGATTACCCCCGTATCTCCGTTAATGGACAATATTGATGACAGTGGAACACCATTGACCTCACTCGGCAAGAGAGAGTAGATAACTGTGCCGTTCTGTTTCCAGTCTAGGTCGGTCGCTTTAACGGAACAAACGGATGATCCAGGGTGGTTGTTTTCACTTACATAGGCGCTGTACGTTTGCGCATGAAATAGGGGCGCGTGATCATTTACGTCTGCAACAAACAACTGTAGAGTTTTCAGAGACGACAGTGGCGGAGATCCCTCGTCGCTTGTATAGATTGTGATGTTGTAATCCGACAATACCTCACGGTCTAGTTCTCCAGTAGTTACAAGTGAATAATAATTTTTAATGGACTGTACTAACTTAAAAGGAAGATTTTGTTTTATTGAACAACGAACCTGTCCATTTACTCCCGAATCTTTGTCTTGCACGTTTATGATGCCCACCTCTGTGCCAGGCACGGCGTCCTCTGGTATGGGATTATTAAGTGATTTGAGAAATATCTCCGGAGCATTGTCATTTGCGTCAGTGATTTCAATTATTACTTTAGCCTGAGAAGCAAGTCCGGCTCCATCTTTCCCTTCAATACGCATTTCATAACTAGAGACTTCTTCGAAATCAATTGGCCCAGACACCTTTACTTGTCCAGTTTTATGGTTGATTATAAACGCCTTTTTAGCTTTATCAGAAATACGGCTAAATTCATACAAGACTTCGCCGTTAGCGCCTTCATCTGCATCGCTGGCGCTGACAGTAACCACTACGGTGTTCAAAGGAGAATTTTCAGGCAGAGTAGCTTTATAAACGGATTGGCTAAACATCGGAATATTATCGTTCGCATCTAACACAATGACATGTATTTGCATTGTACCTGATCTTTGAGGAGTCCCACCATCTGCGGCCGTAAGTAATAATGTTAATTCCTCTTTTTGTTCCCGATCCAGCTCCTTTTCTAATATCAACTCAGCATATTTTCCACCGTACGTACTTGGACTAATATCCAAATAAAAGTATTCATTTTTTTGGAGTGTATAACTTTGAACTGCATTTTCTCCTATATCCGGGTCGTGTGCCTCGTTTACTGGAAAGCGGGATCCTTTATGTGTCGATTCTAAAATTTCCAACGTCATTTGGTCTTTGGAAAAGACGGGTGTGTTGTCGTTAATATCCTGGATTTGGAGCGTAATACGCCGCAGCTCCAGTGGGTTCTCCAGCACAAGCTCGTATTTTATGGGGCAAGAAGCCTTTTCTCCACAAAGCTCCTCTCTGTCGATCCTGCCAGCCACAATCAAATCTCCAGTTTTCAGGTTAATGTCGCAGAACTCTCTCCCGGTCCCTTCACTGTCCAGTCGAGCATTACGAGCAGACAATCCTTTAGCATCAAGTCCGAGAACCTTTGCAATGTTTCCAATTACTGACCCGCGTTTCATCTCCTCTGGGATAGAATAACTAACGTCTCCAAACGTTATTGGTGAGATGATCAAAAATAAAACACAAACCCGCAGTGTCTGCATCCTGTCACGATGGCCTTTGTTTTCCATTTCGACTCTGTACCCAGTCTGTAAAATATTTCCGGAACAGCTGATAGTTGATACAAGTAATCCCCTTTCAACATCAAATTAGATTATTATTACTGATTTCTGCTTGCCACCGACTCACCAGAAAAGCTCAGGAAAACAAGCGTGCAGCTTTTAGGAATATTATGCAAATGGGTGGATATGTGTCCAAGGCTCCACAGCTGGTGAACAGCGACACTCTCTGAAATATTTAAGAACTACAATAAATCACTTAACACGCATTTCTATACGATTTTATCCTGAATAACAAGATGTAACCTTGCGATATTAGGTCACTAAGTGTAGACTACTCCACCCAAGGCCTTGCCCCTCAAAATGTATGATTCCTGTCATCGTCATTGTCCCCACAGGACACAGGCACAGCTACAACACATAAATGACAGAGACTTATATCCCAGTACTGGGAAATGTTTATTAACACAAAACCTTTAAAAGAATATAAATAAAAGATTCACAGAATATCAAACATGGCTAAACCCACAGGTCAGAAGCCAGAAGGAGCAGGTTCAGTTACAAAACCCAGAGTACTCGCCGTCCAATTCTATATGCAGCCCAAAGCCAATATGTAAGCCAGTGAGAGTGGTTACCTGGAGGAAGGAGGAAAAGAGTGCAACACTGCAAACACACAGAGAGTCACACAGCAAACCACAGCATAGGGGGAGTGCTCATTGATTCACACCATGGTCACCCCACGCAGGGCAGGAAAGGCACCAGCACCACATTCTCTGGTTCTATGGATGGAAAGAGGATAAGGGCTAAATACCCTCAGAACACACCAATTAGACCAGCCAGTACTCACGGGCTAAATTAGTAATAATTGCCCCTCACTGGATCACAACAACCACAAGCAAACCACCACATCACCTTATCACAAACAGAGGAGGAAGCAAAAACAGAAGAAATGCAGGCAAAACAGCAATGGCAACTCCTGCAGACATATGCACGCAATAAATACCATAGCCATAACGCACGTGAATTTAGAATAATTATATGCACAATATATACACATGCATCCTACCTGGGCTTCAGTACAAACCCAGACACGCACCCGTTCCACCTAGCAACAAGTCTAAAAGGAATCGGTTGTTATTACAAACAAAACACACGTCGCCCCTGCCGCCACACCATCCAAACATCATAACTCCATACCTCGCACTGCAGCCCGACACAGGCGAACCAGCAGCTCACAACGATCCCCGCCAATTAAAGGAATGCCGGAGGAACACCGGACCACGCCCCCTACCACGGCTTTTATCCTCACCGATGCCAACCCGTATAATTCAGAGCAGAAACCGCTGTGCAATGTCGGAAATTTGGCCACAGAGGCTACCATCGTCACCGCGTAACGTAACTCCGCACAATACAGAAAGCTTAAACTTGCGGAACGCTGCGATAGTAAACTTATAAATGAATCGCCCATATACCGCAGCCCAACACGTGACCTGTGACTGACGTAGTCATGTCACTCACCGGTTACAAAGACATCTATTTATCCATGACCTCCCAACTACTTATCCAGTATACTGTTGCGGGGATAACCACAAAGTTAATCTCTCTTAAATATCGCACAAATTAAAGACATCTCCTCCACATGCTAGATTTTTGACCTCGTCATCATTTACAGTTGACTGATGGCTTTGTTGGCTACGTGACAGAAATCAAACTAAATTGAACCAAAAATATATTTATAACTGTGGTAGGTAGCTTCCGGGACAGGTTTCCGATACCTGAAATCCTTCTTGGGGCAAGCAAGTATAACAGGGATGGATATATTAAAAGTTCACAGTTAAGATATAAATGTTTACCCTGCTGAAAATTTATGTAGGGCCTTGATTTATTTAAATTAATTTTGAAACTACATCTTTTACCAGTGTTCCTCGCAAATATAGAGAAATAGCTGCAGGCTCGTCCATTCTGAAAACGCTTCAACATTTGTTTTAGTGACTTGGCACTGCTACATACTATTCTGGGGTGAATTCTCTGATAACGGTGTTTCTTAGAGTGTTACCAAGATCTGAACAGCATACCTTACTGAGGTTCTGCACTGTTCTAAGTCTGTTCTCTGAACTATCCCTTAAGTGGGTGCTTAAGGAGTGGCTTCTTAAGTATCGTGTAACTAGTTGCCATCCACGGGAAAGGCTGGATTGGTTGACATTGATGGCTGAGATCTGATTATTCCTTCTATGCAGTGGCTGCTTGACTGCAGTATGGTCTTTATTTCTGTATAAATATAGCACTGCAGATTTTTTTTCAAAATATTGCATTAATCAGAGCTGGGGAGAACCAAAAAAATAATACACAAATTAAGAAAGCAAATCATCTAACTATAAATATGATTTTCACCGTTTCGGTGCACAAACCGGCCTCCCCAGATTGTAGTATTACACCATTTTATTTTTATTTGTTCTATGCAACACCTGTGCAAACCAGTGTTTGTGTATATCATTGATATTGGAACTAGCAATGGCATAATAACTGAAATAATGTATAGTTTGGCAACTGTTAAAAAAGACAGTTTTACATTAATAATCTCGTCTACAATCAGAAAACATGCACAGACAACTCGGTTAATGCAATTAAGAAACTCCATCTATGTGCAATCAATTCAAATTTTAAACATGGCTTTAAGAATACAATAATTTTTCAGAATGTTTTATCTTAAGGACAATTGTTTGTAACCTGACAATTCTTATTAACATAGCAAATTAAAAGTAAAATAATTGCATTATTTGGATTAATATAGACACTGGAGGGTTGTATTTATGTTAAAGGATATGTTGTATTTTTGAGTTCTCTTTAGTTACTTTATGTTCAGTTGTAACATATTCCATAGATATTCCAAATGTAGTTTTGGTTTTTAGGTATATGTCTTTGACTACAGCAGATATTTAACATAATGTGAAGGAACAACTCAAGCTATTCATGCATCCACGAAAATTAAAGCTAAGTTCAAGGATTTGTATATGTGATCTGGGGCAGCATTTAACGAGATGGGATTTGAACCTCCAGTCTTGAAGATGTGCTGCAACAGCACTACCTGCTACATCCGCAAGCTACCCACTGCTGTCTATTTAAAACATGCGATGCTATTCCCCCTTAATAAAAACACATTTGAACATATTCAGTCTAATCATCAGTTGTCAATGATGGATCTTTTTAAAAAGCTACTTGACTCTTTGAAGACACGGGGACACATTTTGAATTGGTTAGAAATGACTGGATAAAGCAGTTTTGCTAATAATTAGTAAGAAATGAATGTAGTGCATTATATTTCTCCACAGTAGACCTACAGTATGTCAGGATCCACCTGTTCCTGCATTCTGTCCATGCTACACCATTTGCTTGCATTTTCTTCCAGTACTACACAAAAATCAAATGCTATTTCTGTAAAGAAACTTATCATTACATTACCATCAGTTATTTTTAAAAATTACAGTATGTTAACATACATAACTCTGAATAATGTAGCACTATGATTGTAATCCGTTTTACATCACAGGGAGACATTGAGATAAAGAAAGCCGTTTACAACTTACCTTGTCAGCTTCATTGAGTGTACCATCCACTGTGATTTCCTCAGGGCTCTTCCTAAGTTTCTCATTTGTAGGAAGTGTGTTGCCATTGTACGAGGTTACGAATTTGAAGTCACTAGTTCGCGAGCCCGTTGTTAAGTAGGTGTCATAATTGTAAGAACTGCGCAGAGTTGCTGCTCCATCCACTTCAGCATAGTTGGGAGGGAAGTACGCGCTGGGAATGGCGACTGCGCTGTCAAACATCAGCCTTGTCTTCCTTCTGCTGCAAAACTTGAAGGCCACGATGATAATCATGAAAGCGACGAAAAAAGTTGAAATGGATGCCAGTGCGATGATCAAGTATAAAGTGAATTTGGAATTGCTTTCCTCATAAGACATATCCTTCAGTTCCGGAATCTCAGCTAAATTGTCGGAAATAAGCAAACACATGGTGCAGGTAGTAGAAAGAGTGGGCTGTCCGTTATCTTTCACTAAAACAATGAGGTTTTGTTTTATGCTATCCGTATCAAAAATATCCCTTCTCAACTTGATTTCCCCGCTGTGCAGACCAACAGCAAAAAGTTCAGGGTCTGTAGATTTAACAATCTGATATGAGAGCCACGCATTCTGCCCAGAGTCAGCATCAACAGCGATCACCTTGGAAACCAGAGAACCTGCGTGACTACTTTTAGGAATTATTTCAGTCATAAGGGAACTTCCCGAAAGTGCGGGATAGAGTATCTGTGGAGAATTATCGTTCTGGTCTGTTATAAAGACGCTCACAGTCACGTTGCTGCTGAGCGGTGGGGAGCCGTTATCTCTGGCTAAAACATGGACTTTAAAGCTTCTGAAGTGTTCATAATCAAATGATCTGACAGCATGGATAACACCTGTATCTCCGTTCATAGACAGAAGTGAAGACACTGGAACACCACTGACCTCACTTGGCAGCAGGGAATAGGAAACTGTACCATTCTGTTTCCAATCTGGGTCTCTCGCAACGACAGAGCAGATGGAGGAGCCCGCTTTGTTATTTTCATTGATGTAAGCATTATAAGATTCCTGATGAAATACAGGCGAATTATCATTCACGTCAGATATCGATAACGCTACCGACTTAGAGGAAGACAAAGGCTGGGATCCCTCGTCGGTTGCAATTATTGTGAAGTTGTAATCCGACACTAACTCCCGATCCAACGCTCCTGTTGTTACCAGTGAATAATAGTTCTTTATAGATGACACTAGCTTGAAAGGTACATTTTGCGGAATGGAACAGCGAACGTGTCCATTTTGCTCGGAGTCTTTATCTTGCACGTTGATAATGCCTACCTCTGTACCAGGCAACGTGCTCTCGAGTATGGGGTTGATTAAAGATTTAACAAATACCTCCGGTGCATTGTCATTTACATCAATAATTTGTATTACAACTGTTGAATAAGACGCCGACCCAGACCCATCTTTTGCTTGAATAGGTATTTCGTGCACGGATTCCTCTTCGAAGTCAATTGCGCCCAGTACCTTAATTTCACCAGTTTTACCATCAATTGAAAACAGCTGTGAATCGTCGTCTGAAACACGCTCAAATTCATATGATACATCGCCGTTGGCGGCGAGGTCTGCGTCTGAAGCGCTAACTGTAAGCACTACAGTACCTAAGGGAGAATTTTCAGGCAAACTAGTTTTATAAACTGGCTGGCTAAATACGGGAACATTGTCATTAACATCTAACACAGTGACGCGTATTTCGACAGTACCAGATCTCTGAGGATTCCCACCGTCAGTGGCAATAAGGGTTAAGGTTACCTCTTGCTGTTGTTCGCGATCCAGCTCTTTCTCTAAAACCAATTCACCATATTTCGCGCCAAGTCTATTTGTTTGAACAGTCAAAATAAAATGATCATTCGTTTGTAGTGTGTAAGTCTGAACCGCGTTCTGTCCTATATCCGCATCGTGAGCCGCATCTAAATGGAAAGAAGATCCCTTATGTGCAGATTCGACTATTTCAAGACTAATTATCTCATTTTTAAATTGAGGCGAGTTGTCGTTAATATCCTGAACTTGAAGACTAATACGATGTAATTCCAAAGGATTTTCCAGAACAAGTTCATATTTTAATGAACACAAAACCTTTTTCCCGCACAGGGATTCTCTGTCAATCCTCTCCGCCACAATCAAATCTCCAGTATTCACATCAATATCGCAATAACGGCGGCGGCTACTTTCGCTTTCAAGACGGACTTTGCGCAGCGTCAGACTTTCAACATTGATTCCAAGATCCTTGGCTATATTTCCAATCGTCGACCCGCGTTTCATCTCCTCCAGAACGGAATAGGTCATATCTCCATAAGCCGCAGAAATGGCGAGGAAGAGAAAAGCAGGACCGCACAAAGGCGGAGTCGATAAGAACGACCAAGTAGTTTTCATTTCAGAAGAGTTATTTCAAATTCAACTCAATAAATGTATATGTTTTTTCCAGAGTATAGTTCTTGTGTCTGGCAAAAAAAGAAAATTGATCACTAAATGGATATGATACCAGCTTCTTGGTCTGGGAACAGCCTATTCTGAACACATCACATATATGCGAGGTGAGGATGCACTCATCTTGCTATGTTAGTTAACAGCGACACCATGAGTTATTTTTTAAAACTGCATTAGTAACATTTTGAACACGTGAACATTTTAAATCACGTCAATGTTTTGTAATTAAACTCAACGATAGGAGTCGATAAAATAATATAACCAAACGTTTCACTTGCTCTAAATATACCACATATACACAAGAAACATTTTCCGTCCAATATTCGGTTTTCAAAGTATTCAACTCGAAAACACGCTATTTGTGGAAAACCAAATCGGTAACGGGTATAGAATGTGGATGGACAGAAGCTGCCAAATTTACATTTTAATAAGAATATTATATTATTTATGCAGGGCTACGTTTAGTGTACAAGAAATAGGCCTATTCACAAGTTCAAAACCACAGAAATCATTAGCGAAAGTATAATACTGCATGAAACCGGAATTACCAAGGTATGACAAATTAAAAAGAAATGAAATAATGAATATAAATGCGTCTCACTACTGGAACGGCAACTGTGGACATTATTTTTGGATGAATAGATGAATATACGGATAGGTGCATACAGGGATGGAGCATACATAACGCTTAATATTTAAATTTAAATGTTGTGATATCAATTCCTGAACCAATGACCTTGTTCTCTTGAAATGCATTTATGGGCAGTAAAGCAAATTGTCTGAATCATGGATTTTACATCAAACTGATGTTTTATGTCACGAGGTGTTTCGCTTTCTAAAATATCATAAATATTCCTCATTTCTGTCAGCAGTTAGTGTACTGTCATTGCGATAGGTGACAAACGTGAATTCACTGCCATGTCATCATTGTAAGAACTACGCGGAGTTCCTGCCCCATCCACCACTACATAGTTGGTAGGGAAATATGCGCTGGGAATGGCGACCGCGCCATCAAGATACAGCCTATAGGCTATATCCAATGGTATATCTCCAAGGAAACAATAAGAATCAGGAAACTAATGAAAAAAGTAGAAACAGAAGCAAGTGCGATAATTAAATACTAAAGTTAGGTTGGAATCGTTGCCATCGTATAAGCTACATCATTTAATTCTGGGAGCTCAGTGTTGTGAAAAATAACCAAATGTAAAGTGCAGGTATTAGTGAGAGAGAGCTGTCCGATATCATTCTCTAAATAAACAAGGTTGCTTGATCTCCCCGCTGGAGAGCCCAATAGTAAGAAGTTCAGGATCCGATCACAACAAGTAATTTCTCAACTATTTTCATACTACATATAATGTTAAAATACGCAGTCCATATGGAATAAAATAAGATCGTGATTAAAAGTGTCGCTGTTCTAAATTATGGTTCTGAAACTAAAATGCAGTAACAGTCTACGTTCCAAGATAAGGGCTACGTGTGATATTTATTTGACATAAAACTATTTTCAGGAACTTATAATAAATAACCTGTGATGTAAGCACAAAATCATCTTTTAACTTACCACAGGCAGATCATCCACCACGGACTGCGTTATAATTTCGCTCTCGGTGAATTCTTCAGTCATTTCCTTTATTTCGTTTTTCAGAGTCTGGCATTTGTGTAACGAATTGTCGTTGTAAGACCCAACAAACTTGAAGTCACTGGTGCGCGAGCCCGTTGTTAAGTAGGTGTCATAATTGTAAGAACTGCGCAGAGTTCCTGCTCCATCCACTTCAGCGTAGTTGGGAGGGAAATATGCGCTCGGAATGGCCACTGCGCTGTCAAACAACAGTGTAGGTTTTTTTCTACAGCAAAAGTTCAGAGCAACGATGAAAATAATAAAAATGACGAAAAAAGTTGAAATGGACACCAGTGCAACGATCAAATAAGAGGTTAATTTGGAATTACTCTCCTCATAAGACATGTCTTTCAGCTCTGGAAGCTCGGCTAAGTTGTCTGATATGAGTAAATATATGTTACACGTGGTTGAAAGAGAAGGTTGTCCATTATCTTTTACTAAAATAACTAGGTTCTGCTTTACGCCATCTGACTCAGTCATGTCTCGCTGTGTTCTGATCTCCCCGCTGTAGAGACCAATATTAAACAGTCCAGGATCAGTTGCCTTCACAATTTGATAAGACAGCCACGCATTCTGCCCAGAGTCAGCATCCACAGCGATCACCTTGGAAATTAGAGAACCGGAATGAGCCGCTTTCGGGACCATCTCAGTCATGAAGGAGCTTCCTGATGGATCAGGGTATAGTATCTGCGGAGAATTATCATTCTGATCTGTGACGAAGACGCTCACGGTCACGTTGCTGCTGAGCGGAGGAGAACCGTTGTCTCTGGCAACAACATGGACTTTGAAACTTCTGAACTGCTCATAATCAAACGATTTTGCAGTATGAATCACCCCCGATTCTCCGTTAATAGACAACAGCGACGACACCGGAAAACCCTTGACCTCACTGGGCAAAAGAGAGTAGGTAACTGTGCCATTCTGTTTCCAATCTGGGTCTCTCGCTCTAACAGAGCAAACAGATGAACCGGGCTGGTTATTTTCACTGAGGTAGGCGAGGTAAATTTGATCATCGAAAAGGGGAGAATTGTCATTTACGTCAGACACAGATAACTGTATAGTTTGAGAAGAAGACATGGGCGGAGATCCCTCGTCAGTCGCGAGGATACTAATATTATATTCTGACACTAGCTCACGATCTAGCTCACCACTAGTAACCAAGGCATAATAATTCTTAATAGATGGTATTAACTCAAAAGGGACGTTTTCCTGAATTGAACAATGGACTTGTCTATTTACACCGGAATCTTTATCCTGTACATTAATTATGCCGACCTCCGTGCCAAGTAACACATTCTCAGCTAGAGTGATTTTAAGTGATTTAACCAATATTATGGGGGCATTATCATTAACATCTGTAATTTCAACTAAAACAGTTGAATATGAAGCCAGTCCCGACCCATCTTTCGCTTGAATTCGCATTTCATAACTCGTCTGTTCTTCGAAATCAATTTGTCCTTTTAGTTTAATTTGCCCATTCTTCGCATCAAGATCAAAAAGTCTTAACACTTCATCTGAAACGCGCCCCATGTCATACGAAACTTCTCCATTAGCTCCCTCGTCGGCGTCGGTAGCGTTAACTGTTACCACTACAGTGCCTAAAGGAGAATTTTCAGGTAGACTAACCTTATAGACAGCCTGGCTAAACACGGGAATATTATCATTAGCGTCTAACACAGTGACGTGTATAAGTACTGTTCCAGATCGCTGTGGAAACCCACCATCAGCGGCTGTGAGTAGTAATGTTACTTCCTGCTGTTTTTCACGGTCTAGTTCATTTTCTAATACTAACTCACCGTATTTTCCGCCAACTGTGTTGGAATTTACATCCAGAATGAAATGATTATTTCTTTGTAATGCATATGATTGAACCGCGTTCTGTCCGATATCTGCATCATGAGCCTCGTCTAAAGGGAAACGAGCGCCTTTAACCGCTGACTCTCTTATTTCTACTTTAATAACGTCGCTTCCGAATTGTGGATAGTTGTCATTAATGTCCCCAATTTGTAGAAAAATACGATGCAATTCCAGAGGATTTTCCAGAACAAGCTCATGGTTCAACACACAAGTAGTTTTCTTCCCGCAGAGAGATTCCCTGTCAATCCGCTCCATCACAATCAAATCCCCAGTATTCAGATTAATATCACAATAACGTCGGCGTCCACCTTCGGTATCCACACGGGCCTGACGGGATGACAGTCGTTTCACATCCAATCTCAGATCCTTTGCGATATTTCCAATCACGGATCCACCTTTCATTTCCTCCATTACAGAATAGCTCACATCGCCAGCGGCTGGACGTAGGCACACAATGAAAAACAAAAGGCACATTCGGAAAACACCCCAAAATACATTCAATTCCATTTTCTGAAAGTAGTAATTATGTAATTTAAAATATACCAAACTGTCCGCAGATTTAATTTATTTCTACAGCTGGCTTGGAACAGTGTTTTTCTTGTGGCTGATGCATACAATAGCAAGCTATCCGGCACAAATACGGCTTTGGTGGGTGGAGATCAACGTGCAGCGCATTCCTGGTCAATAGCGACACTCAGAGCATAAAAATTGCCACTAATGGTTTTGGTGTTAATGGAACCTGGATGGAACCTTGACTTAAAGCGCATCCCTGCAGTTTTACATAAGGTTGAAATTAATATAGTTCTGAATAAAAAACCTCACAAGCCAGAAGTCCAAAAATCTCGGTAAATATTTATCGACATTTTATCAAACGACGTTATAAATTCCCAGAATTCCCAGCTGTTGTTCTTGGGGTTTCACTTGCTGTGGATTTCCACCCGGGTTTCCCTTACCCCCTTAATACCATTGATGAAACATAATTATGTTGAAGCTATATACATACAATTTAGAAAAAAGTGACATGGAATTGATAGCGGGGTCAGGCAGACCCTAGAGCAACTGGGGTTAAGGGCCTTGCTCAAGGAATTTAAACGACAAAATCACTCCGCTGACCATGGGATCTAACCGCTGAGCCACATACCACCCCTATCCTTCCCAACTGACAACTGAATTATTCGTGTGCGTTGGGTAAAAATGTAAAGATTGTACTCTGCATCATATTACTGTGAAACATTACAGAACATTCCCTCCAACCGCTCAGTATAATGTTACCACATGACCTTCAAAATAAATATAGTACTAGTACTTGTTTCTATATCTGCTAAAGATTCACTTAAATCAGGGGTCACCAACCTTTTTGAAATTGAGAGCTACTTCACGGGTACTGAGCCATGCGAAGGGCTACCAGTCTGAAACACCCTCCTAAACTCATCTAAACTTCATGTATAATAAACATGTTTTAAATGCATTTTTAGATATTGTCATTTTCAAATCTATATAAAAGAAGAATAGCAACAGGATAAAAGTAAATTTTAGATGCTGCTCACTGGTGAGTTGTGCTATTTTTAGAACAGGTCTGAGGGCGACTCATGTGGTCCTTGGGGGCATCCTGGTGCCCGCAGGCACCATGTTGGTGACCCCTGACTTAAATCATTGTATCTACAACAAAACAATGTCAGCTACAGTATTAGCATAACACAGCAGCAGCCCTTCACGCCACCAAACTCACAGCCCAGTGCATCATCAGAACAAAAGCCATCTGCAAAAATGGCTTCATCATTACCAATAAGCCAATAAAGGCTTAACTCCAGCATCCCAAGGCAACAATGGTTACAGAAATTAAATACTGCGTATATACTTTAACACAATAAAATATGCGGCACTCTAAATAAATGAGGATGATATAGTAAGCTGCCATTCAACAAAAGAACAGAAACATTTTCTCTAATTAAAAAAGAACAATAATATTAAACAACAATCCATCCCCCCCCCCCCCCAACCCCCTCTA